>MCJB01021159.1:2496-36721 GCA_002018475.1 Nicotiana obtusifolia
TGGGGGGGGGGGGGTTGTATAAACTTTTTTAAAGTGAATATTTGAGATTTGAACATCGAGTCAGAATCGAATTTGAATGAGATTAGTATGGTTGGACTCGTATTCGAATGGATTGTTGGAATTTGTGAGTTTTGTCGGGTTCCGAGGTGCAGGCCCTAGTTGACTTTGAGTATTTGATTAAAGATTCGACCTTTATCGTTTGGGCTTGATTCCTTTGGCATTATTTGATAATTTTGAGTTACTTTTGGCTAGTTTCAAGCTGTTCGGAGGTCGATTTGCATGTGATGGCATTTTTAGAGTATCGGTTTGGCTTGCTTGAGGGAAGTATCTTACCTAAACTTAGTTGAGGCACTATTGCTTGAGTTATTTGTGATAAATACGTGATGTGAGTGGCGTACATGTGTGGGGCTAAGCCCATGTGCATGCACCGGGATATTACCCATGCTTGGGGTAGTTCTTAGGCTATGATATTGCCTTGAATTGATTGAAAAGCTTCTTGTTATGATGTTTCTCTTATTTGTACCGTTGTTGTGAGTTATTTGAGCCAAGTTTAAGTTTAAGTAGAGATTAATCTCCTGACTAAATCTGATAGTTGTTATTTTATGATGTATTTACCAGATTTGAACTATGATAACATATTTGCACATGCATACACCTTAGCATGTCACTTTTACCAGTCCAGGAGTATGAAATTTGATGTTCTTTGATCATGTACATATATTCTTGCATATTTGTCTTATGTGTAATATGAATTGAATTGGTAGCCTGTGACCACGCCTAGAGAATTTGTGATATTGTGTATGTCACCACGCCGGGAAGCTTGTGATATTGTGCGTGTGACCACGTCGGGCGAATTCTGATATTGTGCAAATGACTACGTCGGGCGAATTGTGATATAGCTTGTCACCACACCGGGCGGATTGTGATATAACCTCTGACCATACCAGGAGGATCCGTGATATTAAGCCTGTGACAACGTCGGCAGATTATGATATTTAGCCTATGACCACACCAGGCTAATAGCATGTGAGTTGTCTGTGCTGCATGCGAATATGGATCCATCCCCCTAGGGTCACCCTCTCATGTGTATTCTTGATGGTGTACACGCGGATTATGAGAAACTGGCGAGTTTCTGATTGATGTGAGCTCTGGGATAGCTGATTATTGGTTTGGTTTGGTTACTGAGATTCTGATGTGGGCATAAGAGCCGTGATGTGATTTCTATTTGGATCGTGTTGCGCGCTGCAACGGATTGATATTTGGTTATCGCATTTCATCTTTACTTGGAATTTCCTTGGTTGTTTACCTGATTTATTTACTTATCTTCCTTATATGTTGGAATGTTGACTGAGCAAAGTACGTTAAAAAGATTTTGAAAGCACCAAGATGGTTTTATCTGTGATTTCATGATTTGATCATATTTTTGTTCTATACTTGATGGAATTAATGAACTTGTACAAGTGATTGGCGTGTATCATTTATAATTCTTGCTTCTATTATCTCACCCAGGTTAGTTATGATACTTGCCAAGTGCATTGGGGTCGGTTACTCACACTACACTTGTGCACCTTGTGTGCAGAACTTGGAGCTGAGATGCTGTGGATGGTGGGAGTTGGCATTGAAAATGTACCTGCCTTCTGGTTATAGCTACAACTTGTCATTGGTAGTCTTAGATTCGAATTCTATTTATGTACATTTCAAACAGATGTTGTATTTATTTTATAGCAGTTTTATAAATCTAGTCTTAGTAGCTCATGACATGTATTATCAATACTTGGGTTGTTGTATAGAAACTCAGTTATTTCATTTATTATTTTTTATTATCTCATTTGAATTGTGTTGACTGTTATTTCGTTTACCTAACGGATTGAATTAGATATTATCATGACTAGTTGAATTTTGGATCGTGACACCTAGCTATTCTTATAGAACCCTATCAGCCTCTAAACGCCAATCCTTTAGCCACCCAATCGACTGACCAATGTTTTGAATCCCCTAACTGGTATTTGGTTTGGTAAAAAATAGTTTATTGTGATATGCTTTAATTTTATTATATTTTGGGTAAAAATAATTTACCTGTTGTAGTGGAACATTGTCCCATTATTGTCGTCTGTCCAGTTTTTCATTGTTCATCGTGTAAAAAGATTAAAATAGGTGGCGATGAAGGGTAGATATGATCAGATTTGCTCCTGAACTATACTAATAATGTGGAATTTTTGTGTACCGGGCTATTTTTAGCATCGTTCAGGAGCAAATCTAACCATTTTTCCTTTATTATAATTTGGACAAGAGGTAGCAAACTATTTATACTATATTAAAAACATGAAAGCCTTTAGGAAAATGTCATTAGTCTTTTTTACCCTTAAAAAGAAGATTTCATATTGGACAAAAATTTTATTTAAAGCATATTCCTTATATTTAGTATTTTGAGTTAACTAAAATTTAGATTGTACAATATTTTCTTACTTAAACTAAGTAAAAGATCCTATAATATTTAAGACAAAAAATCAATTAAAATTTTATTTTATATAGATTCATTCCGCATGATCTATCTAACGTAACCATTATTTATTTCATGGTATACTTTTGCCCAATCCTAATATTTAGGAATTTTTCACGTTACTTTTTCATATTTGTTTTTGAAAAATGAACCTTAATACTATTTATACTAAGGGAATGGAAGTATTACTTAATTAAAACTGAAATGTATTTTGAGTGAAACATAATTAAATTTATATTAAGACAATATTGGAAAATTAATGTTAAAACAATATCAAACAAACAAAAATATTGTATTTATCTTGAATTGTTTGAAAAGGTGGTAACGAATTGTCCATAATGTCTTTTAATTTGCTCCAGCTGCAAGGTCAACTTTGTCTATAAATGTCAAATTAAGGATTTAATCGACATGAACTACATTAACCAAGGTATAGGAATAACTTCTTTTTGTAATGATTTTCTTGAAAACGAAATTGCTAGTATAAATTAATAAAATAAACTGGGAGGGAAGCGTAATCGCAAATCATAAAAAAAGTTAGTGTTATGAAGTCAATTATGAAAATAAATCCACTTTATTTTGTTCTATATATCTTATCAATATTGGTGAACCTCACATTGACGACATTGTTCATCTTCGTATAACTATGTAGAATTACAAGGCTCAAGCTTACTTTCAAGATTGTTTCACTGGAGAATACTGTAAAGATTAAAGACAAGTAAAATCTTTCAAGCAGATGAGTATAAATTAATATTTTACCACTTTCTCTAAACTTCTTAATGTACAACTCATACATCAAAATAATTATTAAGGCAACCGATTTCTTTTGCAGACATTATTTATTTATTGATAGAGCTAACTAGTTGATAGGATCAACATTCATTATTTTCAACAATTGATGTTTTTTTTAAAATTTTTATTTTATAAAAACATATTGTTTAATAATATTATTCATTTAATTTTCTAAACTTTTTATATTCATTAAAAGATGGGTATACGCGCATATTATGGACTAGTGCTAATAAATTCTGTTAGTGAATTCGGGTGAATATAACATATTTTTGTAACCGCAAGAAACATGATTGACTCCAACTATTTATCGAGGTATATTTAAGCTTTTTCAATTCAAATTTAAATTTGACCTTTTTTCCTTTAATTTATTAAATCATAAAAAATTGCATCAAATGAAAGAAAACGATTTATCCCTTTTATGGTTATTACATCCACTGGTCTGTTACTTTATATCACTTTTGTTGACTTTTCTTGTTTCAGATCAATTCTCCACAACTACTATCACATTTTAGTAACTTCAGAAAAAGGCAATCTAGTTATAATACATACCTAAGCATATAAGGGATTACTTCTCCTCCTTCTTTCACCATAGGAAAACAATATCAATTAGTATTCTCTAATTAAGAAGATAGTTCTCCTTGTATCGATCTTTAAATTGTCCACGGCTGATTTTCGGAATTTCTCGGTTATAAAGAAAAAATAAAGTGCATAGATAATTATATTCTAAATATATTTTTTTGGTAAAATATATAAATATGTATATTTATCGGCTATTATTTTTGGGAGTGGTTAAAAATATATATTTCTCGTATTTTTCTTTAACATATTCTCAATTGAAATTTCTCTTAATTATACTATTTTTGAAACTTATTTACTCTCCCTATTGAGTTTTAACTTAATTACAAGTTGATTTATAATTTATCACTTTTATACATTTTAGTATTAAATAAGTAACTTTTTAACGTGGTAACTGAATATCTCTAATTCTCTTTTTGTATGTGTGTGTTTTCCCTCTCTCCAATTCAGTCTCAAGCCCAGTAGCACTATCAGAAAGCTCCACGAACGCAGCCAGTAAAATTGATGTAGTTGGATTTACATTTGATGAAACAAAAAGGTAAACATATCGATGATATCGTTTAGCTTTTTGAAACAACTAAATAGTATAACGAGAAGCAAGTAGATTGAATTGAAAATCCTATAATTTATTAAAAACTTTATTTACAACGGTTAAAAAGTTTAGAAGCTTTGAATTCGAAAATAAAATTTGACAAAATTGTGATTTATTATTGGGTATTGTAGCAAATGATCGAGAATATCCTTTGATGTTTATATCTCAATTTTGAAAAATTTTGGTGAAGATTCGAGGTGGTGTTGGTTCGCATTTTATATTAAAACTTGAAGAAGACATAAATAAATTGTATATATTTTATAGAAACGACATACACGATATATATATAACTAACATAATTGTATACAAGTTGTATATAAATTATCGTTTTTGACTGGATTCTATACAAAAAAATATAGTCAAGTTGTAAATAATTATAAATTTTGATCAAATTTGTATATGCTTTTTTAAAATTTTAGTTACTTTTGTAAAGATGAAATCTTAAATAAATCGTAAAATTTCGTTGCAACCAGCTACAGGCCCAGTTGAGACACTTCCCAAGTTCCCATTCAAACAGAACGTGTTTGGCCCAGTAACCAGCTACAGGCCCAGTTGAGGACGTCTGTCATAATCGTTTAAAAACGTTAACATTGTAAAACCCTAGTCCCTCCACGACCCATCCTAGAGGAGAAGAGACACACCAGAAGTGATTCAATGGGTGAAGTTCTCAAAATTCTCTCATTTTCCTTTTATTTTTGTGTGTGTCTGTTTTCATTGAATAGGTAAATATCTGAGTGCTGGAAAATGGGTCTCTTTTTTTTTGTGAACAGTTATGTAGCATTTCTGGTAGTTTTCTCTAAAGAAATGAAATTTTCATTTAGTACTTGTTTATTTGTATATATTTCAAGTGGGTTCTGCGCTATGTACATAATTGCTTATCTTTCTGAGCAGATGAGATGTTTTAACGGGTTTGATTTATTATGCTTATTTGTTTTTGTGTTTTTGGAGAAGAAAAGGTTTTAGATTTGAAGTCATTTTAGATTCTTTGAGCACATCACGAAACCTGTAGTGTTGCTATATTGTACATATTCCTCAGCACTCACTTGATGCTGATATTTATATACACATCATTTTTTTTTCTGGATACACATCATTTACCAATAAAAGAAAAGGTTTTAGATTTAGAAGTGTCTGATTAATTCCTATTGTTGCGGAAATGTAGGTGCTTACACTTATGTGTCGGAGTTATGGAGGAAGAAGCAGTCTGATGTGATGAGGTTCTTGCAAAGGGTGAGGTGCTGGGAGTACCGCCAGCTTCCCTCCATTGTCCGTGTTACTAGGCCTACTCGTCCTGACAAAGCACGTCGCTTGGGCTACAAAGCCAAGCAGGTAACTGTTTGTTTGTTGTGTTCTTAATTACTGAGGTTTGATCTATGCCAATTGTTATAGGATTTGTTCTTTTTAGTAGTGTGTCCAATCTGTATGAAGCCTCTTAGGTTAGTGCTTCTGGCAACAGGACATTTGGTGATTGAATCAATAAGATTAATCACTATTCTTTTTTAACTGTTTTCTTAAATTTGGATCGTTTCTCAGTTTGTGCAAAGAGAGATTAATTACTGTTCACTTGTGAAAAAAATAAATAAAGAGATTATAGACTAGTTATATCGTGTTAACTATTTTATCTCTTGTTATTGCTCTAATTGGGTGGAAATCCAGGACAAAAAAGTGCTAGTTTGTATAGGTTTCTTTGTCGAAGCCCGTAGAATTCCCTTATTCCTTCATCATTAGATGCAGTTTCTGCTACGAGAAATCTTCGGATAGAATGATTAAGTCTTAAGACAAGTCACTTGTCACACCAAAAAAAGGGGACAACTCAAGACTAATTGTATAGTTTTGACTGTTATATCTGCTTGTTGTCTAGGTTGTGGAGAAATCCAGGATTCCCTTATTAGGTTATTCTTTCATCATTTATATGTAGTTTCGGTGCCAGGGAATGAAAACAAGCTCTAACAAGTTATCTGTCTAATAAGGTCCTGCAAGTGGTTAGTTATTGTTCGCCAAATAACAGCATTATGGAGAAGTTTTATGTTTTCTTGCTTGATTTTTGTTTGGCTGTTCTAATTTATGACCTGTCATCTTTATATAATAGGGCTATGTGGTCTACCGTGTCCGTGTGAAACGTGGTGGAAGGAAGAGGCCTGTTCCCAAAGGTATTGTGTATGGTAAGCCCACCAATCAAGGTGTCACCCAATTGAAGTTCCAGCGCAGCAAGCGCTCTGTTGCTGAGGAGCGTGCTGGTAGGAAGTTGGGCGGCCTTAAGGTTCTCAATTCATACTGGATTAATGAGGTCAGTTGGTTGATTCCTCTTTCTTGAAATTAATGCATCCTTATTTTGCTTCAGACAAGGAACTATGTATTCCGAATGACCAGTAATTGCTAATTTTAAGTTGTTTAAATTATTTGTTTGTTTGAATTTTGGTTTTGACTACATTGATATTTTATATTTGCTTGCTCAAATAGGTGATATTACTTTGATAATGATATGCTGTGGTCTCCATTGAATCCTTTCTTTTCTCCATATTTGATTCAAAAAAGTTATAAAATCTGAATTGTAATGTTGTTGAATGTAGGATTCCACCTACAAGTACTTTGAGGTGATCCTGGTTGACCAAGCCCATGCTGCCATCCGTAATGATCCAAGGATAAACTGGATATGCAACCCAGTGCATAAGCACAGAGAACTTCGTGGTCTCACTTCAGCTGGTAAGAAATACAGGGGTCTCCGAGGAAAAGGACACCTGCACCACAAAGCACGTCCTTCAAGAAGAGCAACCTGGAAGAGGAACCAAACTCTCTCTCTCCGCCGCTACCGTTAATCTGCTTGGTAGTTTTGAGCCATTGTTGTCGCCCAGTTTTGTCTTTAATGTTGTAACCCTTTTTAGTCTCGCAAGTCATGTTGCTCAGAGCAAACTTTAATTCTAGATAATCTGATACATGAGTACTACTCTATCAAAGGAGTTATTTTGGTCTATGTAGTTGACAGTAGAGGTTCTTGGGTCTTGTGGGTGAAGTTTGCAAAGAGGAGAAATCCTTAAGTCTCTGGATTATCTGTTATTGCTCATTCTTCTTTTTCCTCTTCTAGTTGATATCCTTGGCTCGTTTATTCATCCGGTTATTGAGAGGTTTTGCACTCTTCCAGCTAGGATTAAACAAGCTAGCTGTTGCTATTCCTTTTACTTCTCATGCATCCTAGATATTTAAACAATATTACTCCTTTCGGTCATATATTATACTGTCTCAATTTTCTTTTCGTCAAAAGAATATCATATTTTCTTATTCAGAAGCAAATTAATTTCAAACTTTTTTTGTTTAATTCTTATTGAGATGATTTATAGCTACATATATATTTATTAGTTTTTGGACACGAACGTTATAAGTGTATCTCACGCGTCAATAAATACAAACTATAAATTGGAAGATTAGGACCAAAAAATAAAGGAAATCGAACCTTCATAAAAGAATATTAAACATCAACATTTGATATCCACATACATATATTAAGGAGCAAAATGGCACAAACGGTTTACAACTCTTGTTAGATAACTTAGAGGGACAAATTCAAATTTTATATAATTCTATACTCAATTTGGAATAGGTTATAGCAATTTGTTTTAGTCTAAAAATAAAACGATTCATCTCAAATAAACGTCAATAGAGACAAATGATATAAACAAACATAGTGCTTGGGAAAATAACAATTTGAACATCGGATAAGAAAGAGAAATGTGCGTCAGTGTCAACCGAAAATACAATTAACAAACAAAAATGCTAGCTACTGATGGAGGAGAAATAGGACCGAATAAATGTTTTCCCATCCCATGATATTTATATTTTGAAATTTCATATAATTGTTTTCCGCACAAGCAATGACGACATGAACAGACGTACAGATTGTGAGCAATTTGGTCTTAACAATCAATATTTTACAATAACTGCAAAGGCTAGTTGTTAGTATGACTTGTAAATGTTAGCCTATACATACCAAGACCAAATATTGCGCCTAGTCCAAGATCATCATCAGAAAGAGTGGATATTCATGATATAAGCGTAATTGCAAGCATCTCAATATTCCATCTAAACATTCAGAGAAAATTTAAAATACTAAAAAAGAGCAAAAGAAGTACAACAACCCATAAACAATACAGACGTTTGAAGACTCCATTTCATGTTTTGGGTTTCAAATACATTAAAAACACTTTGCATCTCATATAGAATAATATCGATCGTCCAATTCTCCGCTTCGTTATTTGATCATTGTTCCTTGCATACACATCTGTTGCTACTTGCAAATATTGAAGTACTGTGGATAATAACTTGATGTAGGAATTTGATAGGTTATGGAAGCTAATTAAGAAAATTAAAGAGTAAGAGTGTGAGGCTAATTAAGAGGTAGTATTAAAAAAGTAACTATTGATATATTAGACAACGAAAGAAGAAGAAAATGACTATTGAGTTCTTCATAATATTGCATATATAATAATAATAATAATAATAATAATAATAATAATAATAATAATAATAATAAATTAAATTAATAAATAAATTATTAAGTAGAGGGTAATTTAGTCATTCAGTTTTTGAAGGATATTTTAGTAAAATAACTTAACCTAAAAGTCTTCAAACTTATAATATAGTATGATGATTTGTTTTAGGTCACAAATTTCAAAAGTTTTAACTACTTTTTAAAATTTTGTATCGAATTAGATATCGCTATATAAATTAAACAGAGAGAATATATTTGTCTTAAAATATTTGACGTTTTAAAAAAATAAAAAAGAAAAAAATTTTCCCTTCCAACATTCCTTTAGAATCAAGTTCTCCTTCAACTCACCTTTCTGACTTATGCGATATTTATTTTGCTAGACGTTTTTATCTCCCTTCTATGTAAGTATGTTTTTGTATTACGTATGATACTTTATCCTTTAAACTTAAGTTTTCCCTATTTTACCTTCAAATACACTATTTGAAATTTTATTACCTTCCCTGCTTAAATTTCACTTTAATTATATGGTCATATACAATTTACCAATTATATACGAATAAGTTTTAAATGAGTATCCCTTTATATTAGGAATTGAATAAGAAATATCAGTTATTTCCTTATCCTTTTATACTTGCCCACTCTCTCTCTCCATCTCTCTCTCTCTCTTCATCTCTCTACTCTCCTTCTCCGTTTTTTTCCCCAATTTTTCTTCATTTGATGTTCTCTGTTTTTTATGCTTTCTTGTTCTATAGAGTTTTAATGGAATTCATCAATGGATTTCAATCGTTTTAATTTAGCAATTTTCTTTCATGTTGCACAGTGGGTGTTCAAATTGAAATTGTCAATCAATAAATTTTAAAGGTGTTTGACTCTCCACTATTAACAGTCATTTAAAGCTTTCAAATCGAATTTGGGTTTTCAAAATCCATTATTTTTTTGGATTGGGTGTTGTTGCAAATAATTAGGAATATTGTTTGGAGTTTATATCTCAATTTTGAAGGTGTTTTGGTGAAGATTAGACTTGATTTTGGCTGAACTTTAGATTGAAACTCGTCGAAGAAGAAGAAGAACACATGACATACAATATACTTACGAAATTGTAGTAAAAGTTATATTATAATTGTATGTGAACTGTATTCTGTTATTTATATATATATATATATATATATATATATATATATATATATATATATTGAATATTGTATATATATTCAATATATATTTATTTATTTGAATATTGTATGAAATTTAAAAAATAGTTGTATAACGTATGAATCATTGTATAAAATTTGTATTTAAGTTATCAATACTATTTTTTTTTTTTTTACATAAAGTTGTTGATATGTATCAAAATTGTATTAAGAGGGTAAGTTCTGATTGAAATTTTAGAGAGGAAGAAGCACACACCACATACAAAATATATACAAATCAGATACAGAATATACAAAAGACATTGTATAAAATTTGTATTTAAGTTGTATGATATTGTAGCTGTATTTTACTGGGTAAAAATAATGTATGAAAGTTGTAAATAAGTTGTATAATATATAATTAGTTGTATGAAATATATTTTTACTATGTATGTTGTTGTAGATATTAAAAATTTGCATTAAATTTGTACAAGTTTTGTTTTTAATTTGTATATTGTACCATTCAAATTTGTATGATGCTGCTGTCACTTAAAATATTATTTATCGTGTGAAGTTTTTTTTTATTTCATTAGTAAATTGTAGAATAAAATAAAAAATAACATTCTATTTTTACTAAATAAATTTCGGGAAAATAAAACAATAGCAAATTTAAACCAAACAGTATATGACGATGACAATTAAGGAAGAAAATTCTTGTAAAATTCATAAAGCCAAGTTTTGTTAAAAGCAATTAAGGCAGCAAATACAGATTTTACCCTTGGTAAACCTTGGACAATCAATATGTCACCTAACTAATATTTAGTAACAATTGTGTGCCTTATGTTAAAGTTTTCTTATACTAAGGAACAAACACTTTAACAGTGTTAAAGTCACTAATCTAATTGGAAATGATCCATTCATCTTAGCGTTATCGATTTACTTGTTGTATGTATGTGTGATGGAAGCTGGTTAATAAGGGAAAATAATTATTCTTTACGCCTTTCCTACTAAGCTGCGTATGACTAATTTCAAGTAGTTTTTATTTCTGTAATTACCTTTAATTAATGTGTCCTGTGCTTGATATCCATCTTTAATTGATTACCGCATATTAAGGCGGAAGAAAAAAAAAGGAAAGAGAAGAGGAGAAAAAAAAGGAAAATGACCCTTGATTGAAGGCACTAATTATGGATTGAGAGTCTTTTAAGGTGGAATATATATAATTTGTAAGTAATACTTGTTTAGGGTGAGTAATATACAAAATTAAAATAATTTTCGTAGATGAGTTTCAAATATTGTATAGAAACGAAAAAATCTCTTTAAAATTCCAGATCAAGTCCATGACCTACCAAATCTCGTCCAATTGCTATAGCCCATTTAGATTATTTAGAGCCCATTCCAGAATAGCCCAATAACAATACCCCCAAACCTAGCATTCCCATAATCTAAATCTGCCAGCCCCACTAAGCCTAACCGTAGTTCCTCTTCTCTCTAACAGCCGCCCACCCTATTCATCTATCTTCCATGGCCATTTTTTTGCAAAGCTCCAAAGTTTTTCAAACCTAAGTCAGTAATGTTTCACCATTTTCGTGCAAACCTTGATAACTCTATACGCGTCTATCCAACGCCCTCTTCTCCCATCTCTGTCACAAGATTTGGTCAAGCACAAGAGGCCAAAAAACTTTTAAATAAATCAGATTCTTTCTGCATTTTTTCAGAGGTTTGACTCTCAAACGGCTACAATTCAGAGACTGAAGCAAAACCCGTGACCCCTTTCTTTTGAATTTCAATTCCCGCTTCCAAAACCCTAGTCTTCTCCTATAAATCTCCTCAACTCTCAAGCGAAAGATCATCTTTTGGATCCTCGAAAAATAGTTAGACCACAGCAAAATCGAGTCAACAAGTAATTCTCTTCTTTTCTGTAATCTCTGTCCCTAATTAGTTCGCTAAAACAGAGTTTTGATCTTGTTACGTGGAGGGAGTAGATCTGAAATCTCAAAGTTCTAGTTCACTGCCTCTAAAAAGGTCAGTAAGTTTAAAATCTCTTCTTCCTACTTTTCTTCCTTTATATCAGGAGTAAGTGTTTGGTTTATCTAAGATGTATGATTTAGTTTGTTTTTCTACATAGAAATCATATTGTAGGTTCTTCATTTGGATGTTTAGAAATTATAAAAAAAAGTAATTAATTAAATTACGGTGTGTTTTCTGTATTGTTAAGACCATGATTTGGAAGTGTATTTTGTGAAAAGTTCTGCTTAAGGATTTTATTTAGAAATCATGTTTAGGAATGACTTGTCTGTTTTATTCACTTAAGTATGGTAGGATAAAGTGTACTTTTTCTATGCTTTTGTATATAGGATGTATAAAACAACAATATATGTGTACGTCTGCCCATTTAAAAAACATGATTATAAGTTAGAGAGAACAGAAAGTAAATCTACTATTTTGTTGAAGACACCTTTTATTTAATACTTAGTGAAAGCATGTCCGTTTGAGTAGAATCTATGTTCCAAATTGGTAAACCAAAACTGATAAAGTGAACGTCTTCTGTTTATATACTGTCAGAAATCATGCCTGTGGCTCTTTTAAGTTTCTCCATGTTAATGAATTTAAGATCATGGTCTAGGCCTATATTATGCTGGGAGAGAGTGCACTTAGGATGTCCGTTTGAGTGGAATCTATGTTCTAAATTGGTAAACCAAAACTGATAAAGTGAAGGTCTTCTTCTGTTTATATACTGTCAGAAATTATGCCTGTGCCTCTTTTAAGTTTCTCCATCTTAATGAATTTAAGATCATGGTCTAGGCCTATATTATGCTGGGAGAGAGTGCACTTAGGGCATCTTCAACCCATTGCACCTTTTTTTGCACCAAAATTGTGCAAACACTAAAATGGTGCAAATTAACTCCAACCCATTGCATCATTTTTGCACCAAAAAAGAATAATCCTTTTATATTCTTCTCCTCTTTTATATTATATTATTTTCTTTTACTTAAATTTTATTTTGTAATTTCAGAAAAAAAAATCCTTTTTTTTTCTTTTTTACATATCCATCCCATGTAATTCATAATCCTTTGTTACATAATCATTTAATATAAAATTATTTTATACCATAAAATTTTAAATATTATAAATTGTAAGCAAATATTATATGTTATACATATTAATGGATAATTCAAATAAAAGTGAAATCATTGATAAAATATAATTAAATAAATACTATTACATTAAGCTAGAATTTATTTTAATTTCTACATAAATATTCAACTTCCATGATTAGTACGTTGCTCCCATAAATGCTCTACTAATGCATTACCAAGTGCAAAATGAGCATCTTTGTTCTTAATTTTTTTGTGTCGAGCTAAAAATTGTTCAAATCGATAATTTTCATCTCCTATCATTTCTACTGTTGGGGTTGGACCTTCCCAATGAAGATATGGTATTATGCCAATGAATATATGGTATTATGCCAAGTTTATTTAGATGTATCTCAAGATCCAATAACGGGTATAAATCAATCTAGAGATAATTTTTGGGGTCGAGTGGAAGATGGGTACAATAGTGCAAAGGATGAGTGTTGGGAGTATCGCAACAAAAGATTGTTGGAATGTCGAAAAGTTATTGAGAAGGCTATAAGAAAATTAAATGGTTGTGTACGTCAAGTTGAAAATTTGCATCCTAGTGGTGCTTCAGATAAAGATATTGTGAGTATTTATTTTGTAAATTTTTATACTTTATTTGTATATACTTACAGTTTCCCTTCAATTTTTTATAAAAGTATTGCAGATTAATCAAGCAAAATGTTTACTTATGCAAGATCCGAACTACAAAAAAGGTTTTAAATTTGATTATGTGTGGGAAATGATGAAGGATTTTGAGAAGTTTAAAGATGTCGATGCTGGAAGTAAAAAAGTTCGAAAGCAAGGCTCTTCTTATATATCATCGGAGTCTGAGACTCCTCCTAATTCACTTCTAGTATCATCTCCTAACTTATCTTCATTTTCATTAAATTTGAATGAGGATGTTGCAGGTGATTCCACATCATCACAACGACCTATTGGGGTGAAGAAAGCAAAATTGAAGAGAAAAATCGAAGAAGGTTTTTCATCTGCTATGCAAATGGTCCAATCAGAAAATAATCGACTTGTTGAGTTGTTGGCAAAGGTAGGTGCAGACAGGCAGCGAGATTTAGAGATGAAAGATAGAGCTTTGAAACTAAAAGAATTTAAAGAAGAAAATAAAATTTTATTGTCGAATTTAGATTCTATTGGTGATCCAAATATTCGTGAATTTATTCGACAAGAACAAAAACGAATAATGGATAAAAGAAGTCAACAATTTCAATAGCCACAACCACAACAATCCTCTGCCCCATACACTCAATATTTTAATGATATTGGTGGATCTGGAAACGACCTACCAGAGTACTAAATTATTGTTATAATTTTTTAAATTATTATATTGTGTAATGTATTTTTAATTTTAATGTATTGAACATTGTTATGTTATTGATCATTGTGTTGTTATTGAACGTTGTGTTATAATTGTGTTATATATTCGAAATTATTATTTATTGAACATTGTGTTATTTATTAACAACATATTATATTTTATATTTGCACTTTTCATTTTTGTGATGGTTATATTTTTTAGTACAATTATAAATTATAATAAAATAAACTTATAATTTTATATAAAATAATATATACGAAAATTAATTTATAAAACTTACACTCCAAAATTAAGATGTAAAATTAATATTATAAGAAGATATTACATAAAAAAATTATAAATTAAAATTTATAATATGTTAAATTAAAAGTGTTATATAATAAAATAATAATAATAAAATATTAATGAATAGAAATGGTGTAGATGAATAGGTATATTAGGAATCTAAATGTAAAAATTAAAATTTATAATATGTTAAATTAAAAGTGTTATATAATAAAAAAATAATAATAAATTACTAATGAATAGTAATAGTGCAAAAAATAGTGTAAGGTTGGAGCTCTAAAATTCCAGTTTTTACATCAAAATAGCATTTGGTGCAAAAAATAGTGCAAGATTGGAGATGGCCTTAGGATATCTGTTTGAGTAGAATCTATGTTCTAAATTGGTAACTAAAACTGATAAAGTGAACGTCTTCTTCTGTTTATATACCGTCAGAAATCATGCCTGTGGCTTTTTAAGTTTATCCATAATGAATTTAAGATCATGGTCTAGGCCTATATTATTCTGCGAGAGAGTGCACTTAGGGGTCGTTTGGTACGAACACAAGTAATGCAGGGATTAGTAGTGCAGGGATTAGTAATGCATGGATTGTAGTGTTGGGATTATTTTTTATCAAGTGTTTGGTTCATTGTATTAAAAATTAATTATGCAATGTATAAGTTTGGATTTAGTAATTTTAAGTCTTATCCATGTATAGCTAATCCATGGATTAGTAATCCCTTCCTTTCCATGGTATTAGTTAATCCCTCATATGAGGTATAACTAATCCATGTATTAGGTAGGAGTAAATTGAATTGACCAACCAAACATGGTATTGGACGGATTAAATTTTTATACGGAGATTATTTTATTTAATACGGCCTACCAAACGACCTCTTGGGATATCAAGTAGCCTGTGACTTGATGGATTGAACCAGTTACCGTATTAGCTCTTTATGTCTCAAACAAGTTAGGTTTTCAGGGATATATATATACACAAATGCTTAAGCATAAACTTGTCCAATAATAGATTTTGTTAGGAACATGTCCTTAAACTCTAATTCCTGTCAGCTTTAATCACCTAGATGTGGAAATTTTTGTAGAAATTTACTGTCAAAACTTTTCTTTGAGACTATTTACTGAGAAGTTTGTTTGGAATATCCATATAATCTGATATGAAAGACCTCTTGTAAGCTTTAAAGTGCCTTTTGCTTGAATAATAATGTAAGATATACTTTGTGTGTGCTTGTTCTTATTTTCATATGATATTAGTATAAGGCTATCTTCACTAATCTTTATCTTGCTATCTTTCTTTTACCTGCATGTACACTTTGGAGCAACTTTTTGAGTCTCAATGCGAGACTCGTTGTCGCCATGAAGTCACCACCGTTGCATTTCCTCTACCATATTTCTCTTTCGTAGACCTGATTAATCATGTTGGTAGAGACAAGAAAATGCCAAAGTTAATTTTGGCCTCCCTAGAAAGGGGATGTATTATCATTGTTATTCATTCGTTCATTTTCTATTAACTGCTTTCTTATTATATATTTTATTTACCATCTCTCTTAATTAGTCCTTGCATGAACATGTAAGAGTAATTAAAATAGTTAAAATCAAATCAGTAATTCTACTATCACCTAGCTGTCTAGCAGTGCTCATGAAATCAGTTAAATTGAGTAATGATTAAGTCAATATGGTGGTCTTAGTTTCAATCCAATTAGAAGTTTTTCCTTACCAAGTATTTTTCTTAAAGTACTCAATCTGACTATCTTGTAAATCATTGTCATGCTTTGTTTATCTATTAGAGCTTTTAAATAAATAAAAAATGCATTTGTTTTCATAACTGTTATTAACTTCAAGCCTTTACGATGTCTTAATTAAAGCCTTTGGACATTTTGGTCTAGTGTCCTTTTGGAGTTAAAATCCTAAAATCAAATTTGAGTTTTCAAATGACGTACAATATTTTAACTCTTGTAGTCTAACGGTTTTACAAAGCTTTAGTTAAATTACACTAAGTCCGGAAGGGAACCGCGTCTTATGTGGATCTTGAGAGGTGTGAACCTCTTATCTTAGAATCTCTCATACTTGGTAGATTTTAACGAAGTGTAACTTTACCTTACTCAGTTAAAAGAGGCATCCTAATTCACCTTTAAAATAATTAGGTGGTGACTCTTTAATTAGTAATTAATTTAAGAATCATCAATATGTTATACTCTAGTTTGATCTGTGTTACTGTAGGGTATAACAGCTAAAAATTATTTCTTGTAAAGTAGAAAATTAAAAAAAATAAAAATTCACATAAAGTTCAACGCTAATAACTCTTTCAAGTTCACCAAATCTTTGCCTTGTTTTTGCTTATGCTTTTATTTGGCAAAAGAAATTTTGCATCCCGTATTCGTGATGAACCTTTTGAGATTGATAATTTTAGGATCACAACTTTTGAGTTTCTCAAATTTGCCCATAAGCTTGCCCGTCATGTCATTCTCCACTAATACAAGATCAACACTGATTTCTAAAATCTTCTTAGGACTTTTTTGGTCTCTTTATAGTGACTTGTTCTTTCCAGCTTATCGTTAGAGTTGATTATTTTGTCAACCAAGAATTTATTTTACAAGCATACATGTTATTCTTCACTTTTTTTTTAATTAGAGATATATACATGAAGCACACTTCTTCAGAACGTCTATTTTATATTTTATATTTTTTCATAATTCTTCATCCCTTGCTTTGATAACCATTTCTACTCTATTATAGATAGTTGGAAAGAGCAAGAATATTACTTTTCTGTTCTTTCTTACTTTTTTTTTCTGATGGTGAATCAATGAAATTGAAGGCTCAAATTTGAGTGCTAAAGGGATATATATGTACACTTTCTTTTCTTTGCGGAATAAAGAGGCTAAAAAGTTAAACAAAGAAAGCCTAAGTTTAAAAATCAATGTTGTTTGAAATTTCGCCTTAGTAGACATTTGGGGCAAGTTGTAGTTAAATTATATTGATTCTACGTGTTTGTGATCATAATGCTTCTCAATTTCAATAATTTCTTATATTTGGAGATACTTATCCTTTGCCTTCATAAAAATAAAAACCACAAACTTTGGAGTTAGATGGTATAAATGAAAACAATTATGTCTGAAGATATGTAAAATTTTAACTTTAACACTTTAAAACCGTATAAGAACAATACTTACGGATAAATGATGATTATAAACTAAAGAAAATTATTTGTGCATATATAGAAACTCCTTTTTATAATTTTTTTAGACTGAAAATAAGAATATATACATATAAATAAAATAAAATCTTTTTGACTTTCAAATTTACAATCACAGAAGAAAACTTGAAAGAAACTGTGATCACACATGTTCTATGTATAATAGACCAAACTAATTTAACACTTTAACAGCCATAAAGTGCTGGTCATGAATATAAACCAGAAAATTTACCTATACCAACATTAGAATTGAATTATTAAATGGTTAACCGACCAGTACTTAGGCATGCCGATCACCATGGAGTTACTCCTGTGTAGGTGACACTCTATGTAAAGGCCTTCATGAGATGTTCTGTAATGACCCGGCCGGTCGTTTTGAGAGTAGTAGCCCTGAACCCCTATTTATTGCTCCCTCTGTTTCAAGAGGATTTATTTTTGGTTTCGGAGTGAAATGGGAGACATAATCCCTAAAATAGAAGTTTAAGTTGTAGGAATCGACCGTAGTTTGAATTGTCTGAAGACGACTCCGGAATGGAGTTTTGACGATTCCTATAGCTTCGTAGGGTGATTTTGGTCTTAGGAGCGTGTTCGGATGTTGAATTGGAGGTCCGTAGGTCATTTTAGAGTCAATTGGAGAAAGTTGAAAAATTGGATGATTTTTGGAAAGTTTGAACGAGAGTGACCTTTGATATTGGGGTCGAATTTCAATTTTGGAAGTTGGAATAGGTCCGTAATGTCAATTATGACTTGTGTGCAAAATTTGAGGTCAATCGGACTTGATTTTATAGGTTTCGGCGTCGGATGTAGAAGTTTGAAGTTTCAAAGTTCATTAGGCTTGAATCGATGTGCAATTCGTATTTTTAGCGTTGTTTGATGTGATTTAAAGGCTCGACTAAGTCCGTATGATTTTTTAGGACTTGTTGGTATGTTTGATTGAGGTCCCAAGGGTCTCGGGTGTGATTCGAATCATTATCAGGTCCTTTTTGGACTTAGAGGAATAGCTGATGTTGGGCTGTTTCTGGTGTCATCACACCTGCGGTGGAATTGGCCGCAGGCGCGGACTCGCATAAGCGAGTTTCGAGCCACAGATGCAGAGCTGGCCTTGCCCAGCAATGGTTGTAGAAGCAGAACATTTCCCATAGAAACGCATGTGCTTCTACGATGGTAGGAGTGCAGAAGCGCTTGGGGTCGCAGGTGAGATCCTTATACTGCAGAAGCAGTTTCGCAAATGCGGGCCTTTGACTGCAGAAGAGAAAGTCCAGGACTTAAGTGTTTTCCGTACTTGCGATGATTTTTTCCGTAGGTGCGGCATCGCAAAAATAATTCTTGGGCCGCAAATGTGGTTTGACTTGGCAGAAAAAGGAGAAAAACGAGGGTTTGATCTCATTTTCATTTTGGGACTTAGAGAGCACGGATTGAGGCGAAAATTTGAGAGATTTTCAGAGGAAACATTTGGGTAAGAATTCTACACTCATTTTTGAATAATATACGCTAATCTATCATTAGTTTCTTCATTAAATTAAGGATTTGGGTTGAGAAATTGGGAGGAAGGTGGAAGATCCTTAGGTCGAATTTTGAGATTTTAATCGAGGTCTTGGTGTTGGATTTTGGTAAAAATGGTATGGTTGGACTCGTGGTCAAATTAGTGTTCGTAATATGTGACTTTTACCCGATTCTGAGACGTAGGCGCGGGTCGACATTTTGGGGTGATTTTCGATTCCTTGCTAAAGTCATCGATTAATAATTTAAATTAGTTTTTTGTAGTTGTATTCATGTTATGTAATTTCTTTGGCTAGATTTAGGCCATTCGGAGTCAGAAAATCGAGGCAAAGGCATCCTTATCGATTGATTAAGCGAGATTTGAGGTAAGTGACTTGTCTAACCTTGTGTGGGGGAAATTGTAACCACCCGATCGATTGTTTTGCTTTCTAGAACCCCGTTCCCCTAAATAAGACTCCCCATATGTGCTTTTACTATTTTATGACTTGTGGGAATAGTTCCATCGGGATTTGGAAGGGTTCGGGTTGAAATCGGAATACTTGGTTCCTTAAGGTTGGCTAAAACGGCTAAGTTTGACTTTGATCAACGTTTCGGGTAAACAACATATGAATCGGGAGTTGACGGTTTCAATAGGTTCGTATGATGCTTCAGACATGGGCGTACGTTCGGATCGAATTTTGGGTGACTTAGGAGTGTTTCGGCGCCTAATAGTGAAAGGCTTCTCTTTGAAGGTTTAAAAGTTCTTTATATTTGGTTTGGAGTAGGTTTTGGTGTTATCAAGGTCCAATTTGGGATTCGGAGATCGGGAATAGTTCCGTAGGGGAGATTTAAGGCTTGCACGCAAAATTTGGTGTAATTTCGAGTAGTCTAAGTATGATTCGGCGCGTTCAGCGTGATTTGAAAACGTGAAGTTCATAACTTTATTCAATTTTATTTTGGGGTGTGATTCTTGGTTTTGTTGTTGTTTTACGCGTTTCGAGAGTTCGAGCAGGTCTGTATTATGTTTATGGACTTGTTAGTGCATTTGGACGGGGTCCCGAGTGCCTCGGGGGTGTTTCGAACCGCCCGGAGCTGAGTTAGGAAAATCAGAAATTCCAGTTCTGATTTTCTTCTTCGCGAACGCGGAAGGACCCACACGTTCGTGATGAAGGATTTGGGCAGTGGGGCAATTTTCCCTTCGCGCTCGTAGAGCCTTGAGGTCCCAGACCTACGCGATCGCGAAGGCCTATCACGTTCGCGTAGAAGGAAGGGACCTGGGGAGGGTCAGTGCCAACTGCTTTTCGCGTTCGCAAATGTGCCCCTGCGTTCACGTAGGGCAGGGCTGGTGCGCCTCCGCATTCGCGAGGCCCTTGTTGCGTTTGCGTAGGCTAAGCTTTTCTGAGCCTGGCCGTTTGCCTTCGCGAACGCGAGGACTGTTCCGCATTCGCGAAGAAAAGGGCAGCTGGGCTTTTTAAAAATTGGGACTTAGCCATTTTTGAGTACATTTATTACTCACTTTGACAATTTTGGAGCTTTAAAGAGGGGGATTTCAACCTAGCTATTGAAGGTAAGTAATTCCTACCCAATGTAAGTTAATACATAGATTTTGGGTAGATTTTAACATGAAAAATATTAAAAATTATGGGTTTAGATGAAAAACCTAGGTTTTGATAAGAAAATGAGATTTAACCATGAAAATAGTTGTGGAATTTAGTGAAAATCATATATTTTAGTTCATGAGGTTATGGGTAACAACTTTCTTCGAAAATTTGCGGAATCCAGGCACGTGGGCCCGGTGATAAATTTTAGGAATCCTTCAATTGGTGTTGGGTAATCACTTTAATGGTTAGAATATAAACTTTTGAACATACATTGATTGATTTATACATATTTGACTAGTTTCGGAATGTTCGGCACCGAGTTGAGGCTTTAGAGTGAATTGGAGGCCGGAAAGTGAGCTTTGAGACGAGGTAAATCTCTTTTCTAACCTTATAAGAGAGAACTCATCCTCTTAGGTGTGTTTTGTTGTAAATTACTTGTATGGGGAGCTACGTGCACACTAGGTGACGAGGGTCCGTGCCTAGCTATATTCCATGTGATGTCCGGGTAGTCTTCGGTTTACATCATGCTTTGCTGGCACCGTTATTTGATTATGCTTATTAATTGTCTTGAATAAAGCTGAGATTGAGGACTTCAAGATTTAAAGCTTCCTATTTAGACTCCTTACTTTTGGAAAAAAATGAAGAATTATATAATAACTTTGACAAAAATAATGTTCAGCCGCGTCGCAAGTATTTCTGCGAGCGAGGTAAGTTTCACTACTGTCATGGGAGCGGGCCGTTCGCGTAGGCAGGTTAATACATGCATTTATGGTTGGTTCCGATCGATCCTTGGCAGTGCACAGTATGTGTATTTGTATTTTGGATTGGGCCGTACGACCTCCGCATAATTCGTGCGTAATAATACTTGGAGCCCAATTATACTTGATATTACTTTATTGGTTTGCAGGGTTAAATTGATAATGATGGAAATTTATTTGGGATTTACTATTAGTAAAAGAATAATTTATTTATTTCTTGTTATTGAGTTTTCAGTTCATTTATATAGACCATGTTCTTTTTTTGGAATTTTCATTATTTTATTGTTAGCCCATAGTAAGTGTTGGAGTCGACCCCTCGTCATTACTTCTTCGAGGTTAGACTAGATACTTACTGGATACATGTTGTTTATGTAGTCACGATACACTTCTGTACTAATCGTGCAGGATCTGGGGCAGGTGCATCTGGTTATCATTCCGACGCGCATCCTTGATTCCACGAGACGTTGCAGTGAGCTGCCTTCCAAGCCAGTTCCGCAACACCCCAAGTATTTCTTTTGCTTTCATTTTCTGTCTAATTCACTTCAGACAGTAGTGTAGTATTCTTTTGTATATTCTACTAGTAGCTCATACACTTGTGACACTAAGTCTTGGAGATTATACTAGCAGACACTTGTTGATTTTTGAGTAATTACTCATCCTATTTGCTTTTATAATTGTTTACTTTCTCATTTTACTAACTTTATCACTCCTTGATTATTGAATAATTAAAAATCAACTATTTCAAATTCCTAAAAGGAAAGATCACCCGATTAGTTCATTGTTGGCTTGCCTAGCCGTAACATTGGGCGCCATCTCGGCCTATAGGAGAAATTGGGCCGTGACAACATGGTATCAGAGCACTAGGTTCACGTAGGTCTCGCAAGTTATGAGCAGGCCTAATAGAGTCTTGCGGATCGGTGAAGAGATGTCCGTAATTATCTTCGAGAGGCTATAGGCTGTTAGGAAGATACTCCTTCTTCATCTCCTATCGTGCAGTTGATGTTATACTAAGTATCTTTCTCTTATTCCATCATAGATGGTGAGAACGTGCACAACGGATGTTCCAGGCCGGGGAGGAGCTGCTCCCCTTGTTGCTAGAGGCCGAGGCAAAGGCCGGGGAGGGCACCGGCCCAAGGTAGAGGACGAGAACGTCCCAGAGGTGCACTAGCTATGCCACCAGCGGATCCAGGAGAGGTTCCTATTAATGAGGAGCAGGGCGAGGTGCCTGCAACGGAGCCAGTCCCGATGGATTTCATTTCAGCACCGGGCCTCCAGGAGGTCATGGGCTAGTATGTTACGGTTCATAAACACTATGACTAGGGCTGGTTTATTTCCAGCGGACCTAGCCATATCTCAGGCGGGAGGGGGAGCACAGAACCCTACTGATCAGGCTCCTAGGCATGCAGCTGCTATATATTAGACCCCGAGCACACTACCCGTGGGCGGAGCCCAGCTAGTGGCAGCAGCTATACCGGAGCACATACCAGCAGCGGCAGGCGATCCACATAGGCTATTGGACAGATGGACCAGGCTATAGCCTCCTGTATTTGGGGGAGAGCGACACGAGGATCCCCAGGTCTTTATTGATCGGTGCAGGGACATGCTGCACAACATAAGGATATTGAAGTCCCATGGGGTGGATTTTACTACCTTCCAGCTGGAGGGCAGGGCCCGTAAGTGGTGGCAGTCACATCTTCTTGGCAAACCAGCAGGTTGTCCTCCCATAACCTGGGATCAGTTTACACGCCTTTTCTTTGACAGGTATATTCCACCCTCTCAGATATTAGTGACCGATTATGAGGCGATATTCTCTGAGTAGTCTCGCCATGCACTTATGATACTTCCTACTGAGGCGGAGAGAGTACAGAGGTTTGATGCGGGTTTTCGCTCCGGTATTCATGTCTCTTTGGCCCGAGAGGTTAAGATAGGGATTCTTATGAGATAGTTGTAGAGATAGCTCGAAGGATCGAGGGTGTCCGTTAGCAGGGCCGAGAGCAGATGCTGCGGGACAAGCAGTTCCGTTATTCCGGAGGGTTCAGCGGTGCCCCATCTGGGGGCAGGGGTCAGTTTGGGAGAGGTCAGCCTAGCAAGGCCCACATATCCAGCACCGCCGCCTCCCCGGGGTGCTCCAGTGTGACCTTATTTTAGCGCCTTGCCAGAGAGTTGCGATGATTGTGCGGCGAGCTTTTAGAAGCTCAAGACAACTTTGACTACGGCACCGGTTCTTGTGTTGCCTTCCGGTTCGGGGATGTATACTGTGTATTATAATGCTTCACGCATTGTTTTGGGTTGTGTATTAATGCAGGAGGGGCGAGTTATTGCATATTCTTCACGTCAGCTGAAGCCCCATGAGAAGAATTATCTTGTACACGTTTTGGAGTTGGCCGCCAGCATTTGTTCAAACAGAGGGATCTCAATTTGAGGTAGTGCAGGTGGCTTGAGTTACTAAAGGCCTATGATATTACCATTCTTTATCATCCGGGCAAGGCGAATGTGGTTGCGGATGCTTTGAGGAGAAAGGCGGAAAGTATGGGTAGCTTGTCATTCATTTCAGTGGAGGAGAGGCCACTAGCTTTGGACATTCAGTCCTTAGCTAACAAACTTGTTAGGTTGGATATTTTAGAGCCCATCCGAGTTCTTGCCTGTGTCATTGCCCAGTCTTCACTATTGAAGCAGATCAAGGCTCCACAGTTTGATGATCTGCACTTGTTGGTTCTTATAGAGACGGTACTACAGGGTGGTGCGAAGGAGGTTACTATCGGTGAGGATGGTGTTCTGCGACTCCAAGGTCGTCTATGTGTTCCTAATGTTGATAGGCTGAGGGAAAGGATTTTAGAGGAGGCACGCAGTTCTCGATATTCTATTCATCCAGGTGCTACGAAGATGTATCGCCGCGACCTGAGGCAGCATTATTGGTGACGGCGGATGAAGAAGGACATAGTCGAGTATGTTGTGAGGTGCCTAAATTGCCAGCACGTTAAGTATGAGCACCAGAGGCCAGGTGGCCTACTCCAGCAGATGACTATACCTGAGTGGAAGTGGGAGCGCATTACTAGAACTTCGTAGTTGGGTTGCCGCGGACCTTGCGGAAATTTGATGCAGTTTGGGTCATAGTCGACAGGTTGACCAAGTCGGCACACTTTATTCCGGTTGTGACCACGTACTCTTCAGAGAGGTTGGCCTAAATTTATATTCAGGAGACTTTTCGGTTGCATGGCGTGCCTGTTTCCATCATATTAGATAGAGGCCCTCAGTTTACTTCATATTTTTGGAGAGCGGTAAAGAGTGATTTGGGGACCCGTGTAGAGCTCAGCACAACCTTTCATCCGTAGACCAACGGGCAGTCGGAGCGGACATTTCAGATCTTGGAGGATATGCTCAGAGCATGTGTGATGGACTTCGGAGGGCAGTGGGATCGGTTCTTGCCTTTGGCCGAGTTTGCTTACAACAACAGTCATCAGTCCAGCATCGAGATGGCTCTATTGGAGGCTTTATATGGTCGGCGATGTCGTTCACCCATCGGATGGTTTGAGCCCGGCGAGGCTAAGTTATATGGTACTGACCTGGTGAAGGATGCCTCGGAAAAGGTAAAGATGATTCAGGAGCGACTTCGCACCGCACAGTCCAGACAGAAATGTTATGCGGATCAGAAGGCGCGTGATTTATCATTCATGGTGGGCGAGAAAGTTCCCTTGAAGGTCTCGCCGATGAAGGGAATCATGAGGTTCGGGAAGAAGGGCAAGTTTATCCCAAGGTTTATATGTCCATTTGAGGTGTTGAGACGAGTTGGGAGGTTGATTATGAGCTTGCCTTGCCTCCTAGTCTATTGGGAGTTCATCCACTTTTCCACGTATCTATGCTCCGGAGGTATCATGTCGACCGGTCGCATGTGTTAGATTTCAGCACGATTCAGTTAGATGGGAGCCTGGGTTATGAGGAGGAGCCAGTTGCCATTGTTGATAGACAGGTTTGCTAGTTGAGGTCCAAGAAGATTTCTGCGGTGAAAGTTCAGCGGAGGGGCCAACCAGTCGAGGAGGCGACTTGGGAGGCCGAGGAGGACATGCAGAGCAGATATCCACACTTATTCAGTACTCCAGATATGATTTTAGACCCGTTCGAGGATGAACGTTTGTTTAAGAGGTGGAGAATGTAATGACCTAACCGATCGTGTTGCTTTCTAGAACCCTTGGTTCGGGTTGAAATCGGAACACTTGGTTCCTTAAGGTTCTAAACAGTTTGACTTTGGTCAACGTTTTGAGTAAACGACATCAGAATCGGGATTTGACGGTTTCAATAGGTTCGTATGATGATTTAAGACTTGGGCTTATGTTCGGATCAGGTTTTGGGTGACCTGGGAGCGTTTCGGCACCTAATAGTGAAAGGTTGCTCTTTGAAGGTTCTAAAGTTCTTTAAATTTGGTTTGGAGTAGATTTTGGTATTATCGAGGTCCAATTTGGGATTCTGATATTGCGAATAGTTCCGTAGGGTGATTTAAGGCTTGCACGTAAAATTTGGCCTAATTTCGAGTAGTCTAAGTATGATTCAACGCGTTCAGAGCGATTTGGAAACTTGAAGCTCATAACTTGATTCAATTTGGTTTTGGGTGTGATTCTTGGTTTTGTTGTTGTTTTACGCGTTTCGAGAATTCGAGCAGGTCCGTATTATGTTTATGGACTTGTTGGTGCATTTGTAGGGGTCCCGAGTGGCTCGGGGGTGTTTCGGACTGCCCGGAGTTGAGTTAGGAAAACCAGAAATTCCAGTTCTGGTTTCCTTCTTCGCGAATGCGGAAAGACCCACATGTTCACGATGAAGGATTTGGGCAGTGAGGGTAATTTTTCCTTCACGCTCGCAATAACGGGGTCGCGTTCGCAGAGCCTTGAGGTCCCAGGCCTACGCGTTCGCGAAGGCCCCATCACGTTCGCGTAGAAGCAAGGGACCTGGGGAGGGTTAGTGCCAATTGCTTTTCGCGTTCGCGAAGGTGCCCCTTTATTCACGTAGGGCAGGGCTGGTGCGCCTCCGCGTTCGCGAGGCCCTGGTCGCGTTCGCGTAGGCCAAGTTTTTCTGGGCCCGGCCGTTTGCCTTCGCGAACGCGAGGACTGTTCCGCGTTCGTGAAGAAGAGGGCAGTTGGGCATTGTGTTTTAAAAATTGGGACTTAGCCATTTTTGAGTTCGTTTATTACTCACTTTGATGATTTTAGAGCTTTAAAGAGGGGGATTTCAACCTAGCTATTGAAGGTAAGTAATTCCTACCCAATGTAAGTTTAATACATAGATTTTGGGTAGATTTTAACATGAAAAATTATGAAAATTATGGGTTTAGATGAAAAACCTAGGTTTTGATAAGAAAATAGGATTTAACCACGAAAATGGTTGTGGAATTTAGTGAAAATCATATATTTTAGTTCATGAGGTTATGGGTAACAACTTTCTTCGAAAATTTTCGAAATCCGGACACGTGGGCTTAGGGGTGAATTTTAGGAATCCTTCAATTGGGATTGGGTAATCACTTTAATGGTTAGAATATGCACTTTTGAACATATATTGATTAATTTATACAATATTTGACTAGTTTCGGATTGTTCGGCACTGAGTTGAGGTTTTAGAGTGAATTGGAGGCCGAAAAGTGAGCTTTGAGACGAGGTAAGTCTCTTTTCTAACCTTGTAAGAGGGAACTCATCCCCTTAGGTGTGTTTGTTGCAAATTGCTGGTATGGGGAGCTACATATGCACTAGGTGACGAGGGTCCGTGCGTAGCTATATCCCATGTGATGTCCGGGTAGTCTTAGGTTTACATCATGCTTTGTTGGCACCGTTATTTGATTATGCTTATTAATTGTCTTGAATAAAGCTGAGATTGAGGATTTCAAGATTTAAAGTTTCCTGTTTAGACTCCTTACTTTTGAAAAAAATTGAAGAATTATATAATAACTTTGAGAAAAATTATGTTCGCTCGCGTCGCAAGTATTTCTGCGAGCGAGGAAGTTTCATTACTCTCATGGGAGCGGCCGTTCGCCTCCGCATGTTAATAGATGCATCTGTGGTTCGTGCCGTTCGACCCTCGCCAGTGCACAGTATGTATATTTGTATTTCAGATCGAGTCGTACGACCTCGACATAATTCGTGCATAATAACACTTGGAGCCCAATTATACTTGATATTGCTTTATTGGCTTGTGGGGTTAAATTGATAAACGATGGAAATTTATTTGGGATTTACTATCAGTAAAAGAATTATTTATTTATTTCTTGTTGTTGAGTTTTCAGTTCATTTATTTATATAGCCATTTTTATTTGGAATTTTTATTATTTTATTGTTATCCTGTAGTAAGTGTCGCAGTCGACCCCTCGTCACTACTTCCTCGAGGTTAGACTAGATACTTACTGGGTACATGTTATTTATGTACTCACGCTACGCTTCTGTACTAATCGTGCAGGATCTGAGGCAGGTGCATCTGGTTATCATTCCGGCGCGCATCCTTGATTCCACGAGACGTTGCGGCGAGCTGCCTTCTTTTTTGATATTTCACTTCAGACAGTAGTGTAGTATTCTTTTGTATATTCTACTAGTAGCTCATACACTTGTGTCACCAGGTCTTGGAGATTATGCTAGTAGACACTTGTTGATTTTTGAGTAATTACTTCATTCCATTTGTTTTTATAATTGTTTACTTTCTCATTTATTTAACTTTATCACAGCTTGATTATTGAATAATAAGAATCAACTATTTCAAATTCCTAAAAGAAAAGATCACCTGATTAGTTCATTATAGGCTTGCTTAGCGGTAACGTTGTGTGCCATCTCGGCCTATAGGAGAAATTGGGTTGTGACAAAAATCCCCTTAGGATTTGGTACTATTTAACAATTTGTGATATGTGAGCGTCGTGTATGCGAGGTAACGAGTGCGTACACAGGCTAATTGTGAAAACTTCGGTTATTGCTGAGTTGTCTTTTAAATTCTTTAACTGAGTTGCCTTATCATATGTAGTGATCATGTTTAGCCTAGTATCGCATGTATACGTGCCTTATCTCTTACTTGCAATTTGTACAACATGCTTAGCTGAATTACCTGCTTCCCTTGATTTGAACTAAATCTTTAACTGTAAGATTTTTTGCTGTAAATTTGTTGTTCCTCCGGTTATCTACTGCATATTTACTTTGGGACTACGAAGCGGTTCCTAGGGAGATTCCCCCATATTGCATATTTACTTTGGGACTACGAGGCGGTACCTCGGTAGATCCCCCTATCCTGCATATTTACATTTGAGACTACGAGGTGGTACCTCGGAAGCGCCCCTGTTGTTTACCTCTAATTGTTATGCTGTTATTATCCGAAACTTCTCATTGTTTAAATTTTCAGTCATTTTAAAATATTATTATATCTTCTGCCTTGCTTATCTTTTAAACCAGTAGGGCCTTGACCTGACCTCGTCACTACTCTACCGAGGTTAGGCTTGGCACTTACTGGGTACCGTTGTGGTCTACTCATACTACACATCTGTACATCTTTTTGTGTAGATCCATGTTCTTCCTACCAGTCCAGATCAGTGAGCTGGGCCGTGCGTGGAGACTTTAATGTATATCTGCCAGCGTCCGCAGACCTCGGAGTCCCCCTCTACCCTTATTATGTTGTTTCCCTTATTCTCTTTATACTTGATGTATAGAGACACTTAGAAATTTCTTGTAGAAGCTTATGACTTATTTCCACCGGATTTTGGGAGTTGTAATTATTTAAATCGCAGTTTCTATTTATATATCATGTGTTGAGATTGGAGTTAAGTTATTATTCAGTTATTCCGCAATTTGTTAGGCTTACCTAGTCTTAGAGACTATGTGCCATCACGACATCCTACGGAGGGAAGCTGGGGTCGTGACAAGTTGGTATCAGAGAGACTAGGTTCATAGGTGTTATGAGTCACAAGCAGGTTTAGTAGAGACTCGCGGATCGGTACGAAAACGTCTGTACTTATCTTCGGGAGGCTATGGAACCATTAGGAAAACTTTCACTTCCTTGATTCCTTATCGTGCGAGATTTTGATTTCGGATTCTAAATTTCTGTATTTGTATTCTCTCATAGATGGTATGGACACGTACAGCTGGATTAGATGACCAGACACCCCCGTCCCCTGCTAGAGCCGCGAGAGGCCGGGGCCGGGGCCGGGGTCGGGGCCGGGATAGAGGCTGAGGACGTCCAGGTGGTGCAGCCAGAGCACCTACACGAGCTACTACAGAGGAGCCACCAGTAGCTCCAGTTGGAGGGCAAGCACCTGAGGCGCCTGTTACTGCACCAGCCTTCCAGGAGACTCTAGCCTAGTTTCTGAGCATGTTCAGCACCTTGGCTCAAGCAGGATTGATACCCCTTGCTCCTGCCACATCTCAGGCCGGGGGAAGAGCATAGACTCCCGTCACCAGTACCCCAGAGGCGGGTTCAGGCCGAACCTACAGTTGTCATTGTTACCAACTGTATTATCTTTGGTTACCGGTTGTCATTGTTACCAATCGTAACCTACAGTTGTCATTGTTACCAACTGTATTATCAACCCATCTCCGGTTATCAGTTGCCATTGTTACCAACTGTAACTTACAGTTGTCTCCAGATATCATACCGATGCAGCCGGTAGCTCCAGTTTAGCCCGAGGTTAGGGCAAAGGCTTCTGAGGCGGAGTAGCTCAGGCTCGAGAGGTACAAGAAGAACCACCCTCCTACTTTCAGTGGCTCGACGTCAGAGGATGCCCAGGGTTTTGTTGAGGAGTGCCACCGTATCCTCCGTACTATGGGTGTTGTGGAGACTAGTGGGGTTTCTTTCACTACATTCCAGCTTAGAGGAGAAGCCTAGCAGTGGTGGCACGCATACGAGTTGGATAGTCCCGCTGAGGCAGCCTCACTCACTTGGACTCAGTTCACAGACATGTTCTTGAGGGAGTATGTTCCCCAGTTTGAGCAGTTGCGCCAGGGTTCTTTGACCGTGTCAGAGTATGCGGTCCAATTCAGTGATTTGGTGAGGCATGCACAGGCCTTGGTTATCTACTGTTCAAGAGCGGGTTCGTCGGTCTATTGATCCTAGTATCAGATTGAGCATGGCCCGAGAGTTGGAGATGGATATTGCGTTCCAGTAGGTAGTTAGGATTACTAGGAGGTTGGAGGGTATGCTGACTCGAGACAGAGAGGAGAGAGAGGCCAAGAGGTCTCGAGAGTCTGGCACTTATAGTGGTACTCGTGCCCTAGCTACAGCTCGTCAGGGCAGAGGTTATATGGGTTGCCCTGTTCATTCAGCACTTCCAGCCGCCAGCGGTGCTCCAGCCACTACTAGGCCCTAGGAACCTTATTATGCACCACCAGTGTCTAGAGTACCTCCTGTACGGGGTGCTTTCAGTGGTCAGTCTAGTCGATCAAGCCCGAGCCAGCCATAGCAGCCACGTCCTCTGAGAGCTCGTTTTGAGTGTGGTGACACTCGCCATGTGATGAGAGATTGCCTTAGACTTAGGAGGGGTGCACCTCCACAGATTTCTCAGACTTAGGAGGGGTTCCCCAGACTATGGTTACAGCACCAGCTACCACCCCACCTGCACAGCCAGCTAGAGGTGGAGGTTGGACAGGTAGAGGTCGCCCTAGAGGAGGAGGCCAGGCAGATTTTATGCCCTTCCTACGAGGACGGAGGCAGATACATCAGATTCTTTTATCACAGGTATTGTTCCGGTCTGTCATAGAGATGCATCAATCTTATTTGATCCAGGATCCACTTATTCCTATGTGTCATCTTATTTTGCTTTGTATTTGGGTGTATCCCCTGATTCTCTGTGTTCACCTATTTATGTATCTACACCCGTGGGTGATTTTATTGTTGTTGACCTTGTGTATCAGTCGTGTTTGATTGTCCTTAGTGGTTTTGAGACCAGAGTCGATTTATTATTGCTCAGTATGGTAGATTTCGATGTTATTCTGGGCATGGACTAGTTGTCGCCCTATCACGCTATCCTTTCCAAGACAGTGACCTTGGCTATGCCAGGTCTGCCGCTAGTTGAGTGGAGAGGTACCTTAGATCGTTTTCCTAGCAGGGTTGTCTCATTTTTTAAAGCTCAGGGAAGGGTTGAGAAGGGGTGTGATGCGTATCTGGCCTATGTGAGGGATGTTAGTGTTGATACTCCTACCGTCGAGTCTGTTCCGGTAGTGAGGGACTATTCAGATGTATTCCCGGCGGATCTTCCGAGCATGCCACCTGACAGGGAAATTGACTTTGGCATTGATTTTTTACCGGGCACTCAGCCCATTTCTATTCAACCTTATCATATGGCCCTAGCAGAGTTAAAAGAATTAAAGAAATAGTTGCAAGAGTTGCTCGATAGGGGCTTCATTCGGCCTAGTGTGTCTCCTTGGGGTGCTCTTGTCTTGTTTGTGAAGAAGAAGGATGGATCTATGTGGATGTTTATTGATTATCACTAGTTGAACAAGGTTACGGTGAAGAACAACTACCCATTACCACGTATTGAAGACCTATTTGATTAGCTTCAGGGTGCCAGAGTGTTCTCTAAGATCGACTTGCGTTCAGGCTATCATCAGTAGAGGATTCGGGAGCCATATATCCTGAAGACTGCTTTCAAGACTTGGTATGGTCATTACGAGTTCCTTGTGATGTCTTTTGGACTGACCAACGACCCCGCAGCTGTCATGCACTTGATGAACAGTGTATCTCAGCCCTATCTTGACTCCTTTGTCATTGTGTTTATTTGACGACATCCTGGAGTACTCTCGGAGTCGGGAGGATCACGAGCAGCACCTGAGGACTGTGATTTAGACCTTGAGAGAGAAGAAGTTGTATGCAAAATTTTTGAAGTGTGAATTCTAGCTAGATTCAGTGGCATTTTTGGGTCATGTAGTATCGAGTGAGGGGATCAAGGTAGACTTGAAGAAGATTGAAGCAGTGAGTTGGCCCAAGCCGTCCTCAGCTACGGAGATCCGAAGTTTTCTTGGCTTGGCGAGGTATTACCGTCGATTTGTAGAGGGTTTCTCGTCTATTGCAGCACATAAGACCTGATTGACCAAGAAGGGTGCTCCGTTCAGGTGGACCGAGGATTGTGAGGAGAGCTTTCAAAAGCTCAAGACTGCTTTGACTATAGCCCCGGTGTTAGTGTTGCCTACTGGTTCGAGGTCCTATACAGTGAATTGTGATGCGTCGTGCATTAGTCTCGGCGCGGTGTTGATGCAGGGCGGTAGGGTGATTGCCTATGCGTCTAGACAACTGAAGGCACGTGTGAAGAACTATCTTGTCCACGACCATGAGTTAGCAGCTATTGTTCATGCCTTGAAGATCTGGCGGCACTATTTATATGGTGTTCCTTATGAGGTTTTCACCGATGACCAGAGTCTACAACATCTGTTTAAACAGAAGTGTTACAACCCGTAAATTCGTACGTTAGATTTTGCCGTAAGATACAAGAGCCTAAGAACCCGAAAAATAGTTCAAAAGGTCAAGAAAAGAGCAAAAGGCTTCGCCAAGCTGGGAATGCGGTCGCAAAACCCACATGCGAGCCGCATTTCTCACACTGAAATCACAGACCAAGACAGATTTCTAGGCAGAAATCTGTGTCAGGAATGTGGTCAATATGCGATCGCATACTGGAAATGCGGACCGCAAAAATGACCGCTTTCATCGCATAATGAGACAAATTTTTGGGCTGAGTTTCGCGTCCTAAATGCGAACCGCATGTTGATTCTGCGACGAGAATGCGGTCACAGACATGTAGGCGTCAGACACGTGTGTCACTTATGGACTGACCTATAAAAAGAGCATACACCAGTTATTTCACCATTTTCTGAAACCCAAACCGAGTAGAACCCCAACAACCCCTTCTCAAAGAATCCCACACAAGTCCTAATCAATCTCCCTCTCTTCCAAGTTCTAAGTTGGGGAAAGAATCTAGAAATTGAAGAATTAGGGAAAAGCCCTAACTGATTTTCCTCTCTTTCAAGCCCTAATGGAGAGTGAAACCTAGAAGCTGAAGAACCAAGGGAAAGGGCTGAGATATTCCACATGCAAGGTAAGTTACTACTCCCTTTCATGCATTCTTTCTCCTGGGAATTCATGGTATGTCGTTCTATGTATGTAAGAACTCATGGGATGGTGATTGGAAGCCATGAGTTCAAGTTAACTAGTGATAATGGACTGGGTTATGGTTGTTTTGGGTCGCTATTGGGTTGCATGTCTTACTACTATTATTGTGGAGGTTTAGAAGAAGAAGGGTGTGGAGAAACACAATATAAATCTAGGGCTATAGTTAGTTATAACTATGACGTTTAGAGGATAACGATAGAATCGTTTCTTTCATTGTAGACTAAGGAATTGTGACAGTGTGTAGCTTGAAATTGGCGCAGAGAATACCAGGTATGTGAGACCTTCCCTTTC
>MCJB01021159.1:40738-57474 GCA_002018475.1 Nicotiana obtusifolia
GGGGGGGGGGGGAAGGTGGAAGATCCTTAGGCCGAATTTTGAGATTTTAATCGAGATCTTGGTGTTGGATTTTGGTAAAAATGGTATGGTTGGACTCGTGGTCGAATGGACGTTCGTAATTTGTGACTTTTACCCGATTCCGAAATGTGGGCCCAGGTCGACTTTTTGGGGCGATTTTCGGTTCCTTGCTAAAGTGGTAGATTAATGATTTAAATTAGTTTCTTGTGATTATATTCATGTTATATAATTGCTTTTGGTTAGATTTGGGCCATTCGGAGTCGGAAAATCAAAGGCATCCTTATTGATTGATTGAGCAAGATTTGAGATAAGTGACTTGTCTAATCTTGTGTGGGGAAAATCCCCTTAGTATTTGGTACTGTTGTAACAATTTGTGATATGTGAGCGTCGTATATGCAAGGTGACGAGTGCATACACGGGCTAATTGTGGAAATTTCGGTTCTTGTTGAGTTGTCTTCTTTTAAATTCTTTAGCTGAGTTGCCTTATCATATGTAGTTATTATGTTTAGCCTAGTATCGCATGTCTATGTGCCTTAACTCTTACTTGCAATTTTTGCAACATGCTTAGCTGAATTACGTGCTTCCCTTGATTATTAAATCTTTAACTGTAAGATTTCTTGCTGTAAATTCGTTGTTCCTTCGGTTATCTGCTACATATTTACTTTGGGACTACGAGGCGGTTCTTTCGGAGATCCCCCTGTACTGTATATTTACTTTGGGACTACGAGGCGTTTACTCGGGAGATCTCCCTGTCTTGCATATTTATTTTGGGACTACAAGCCGGTACCTCGAAAGCGCCCCTGTTGTTTACCTCTAATTGTTGTGCTATTATTATCTGAAACTTCTCGTTTTTCAAATTCTAAGTCATTTTAAAATATTATTATATCTTCTACCTTGCTTATCTTTTAAACTAGTAGGACCTTGACCTGACCTCGTCACTACTCTACCGAGGTTAGGCTTGGCACTTACTAGGTACCGTTGTGGTCTACTCATACTACACTTATGCATATCTTTTTGTGCAGATCCAGGTTCTTCCTACCAGCCCAGATATCAGTGAGTTGGACCCTGCGTTGAGACTTCAAGGTATATCTGCCAGCATCCACAGACCTCGGAGTCCCCCTCTACCCTTATTATGTTGTTTCCTTTATTCTCTTTAAACTTGATGTATAGAGACACTTAGAAATTTCTTTTAGAAGCTTGTAACTTATTTCCACCGGATTTTGAGAGTTGTAATTATTTAAATCGCAGTTTCTATTTATATATCATGTGTTGAGATTGGAGCTCAATTATTATTCAGTTATTCCGCAATTTGTTAGGCTTACCTAGTCTCAGAGACTAGGTATCATCACGACATCCTACGGAGGGAAGTTGGGGTCATGACATGTTCCGGTTGTACAATAACCTGGATATTGACCAGATTAATTGGTTAAGTATTTAATTACCAAATCTATATTGGAATTATGAGGTTCCATTGCTTCACCCTCAATGGCTACGGTAGGGTATCATAGCTCTGAGTTTAACGTCATCAGCTCGACTTATTAATTTTGAGATTCTACGTTTATCAAAGCGACCGATAGATTTTGCTCAAAATGGCCTCCAAAGTACATTTTCAGCCTGTGACCGTTTACCTTAAACTTGTCTCACATTATTCTGCTGAATTTCAATTCTACCGTATGGGGTTACATCTGTAACATTGTAAGGACCTGTCCACTTGGATTTCAACTTTCCTGGGAATAGCCTGAGTCGGCTATTGTAAAGAAGCACCTGATCTCCAACTTTGAAACTTTTCGTTCGGGTCATATTGTCATGCCAAATTTTTATTTTTTCTTTGTAAATTCTTGTATTTGCATAAGCTATTAATCTTAGTTCTTCCAATTCATTCACTTAAAAAAAATCTATTTTTTCTAGCGGAGGTCAGATCAAAGCTTTTAGTGCCCAATAAGCTGTGTGTTCTAATTCAAGGGGAAAATGGCAAGCTTTTCCAAAGAATAATCTATATGGGGATGTTACAATTGGCGTTTCAAATGCTGTTCGATGTGCCCATAATGTATATCTAATTTAAAGCCCAGTCTTTTCTTGAGATTCTGACCGTTTTTTCAAGAATTCTTTCTAGCTCGCGGTTGGATACCTCAACTTGTCCTTATGTTTGAGCATGATATAATGTTCCTATTTTGTGAATCACACCATATTTTGCTAGCAAAGCAGAAAATTATCTATTCATGAAATGAGTGCTTTGGTCACTATTTATGACTCGTGGTGTGCCAAATAGTAAATATATTTTTTCTAAGAAAATGGCACATTGTACATGCATCATTCTTCCTTGTGGGATGGCTTCAACCTATCTTGACACGTAATCCACATCCACAAGGATATATTCAAAAGAGTGAGAAGAAGGAAAAGGACCCATGAAATCTATTTCCCAAACATCAAATATTTCACATACCTATATTGATTGCTATGGCATCTCATCTCTCTTAATGATATTACCTGTTCTCTGACACCTGTCACATTGTGCAACATATGCTCGAGCATCTTTAAAGAGTGTCGGCCAAAACAATTCGGCTTCTAAAACTTTAAAAGTCGTTCAATTTGCTGCATAATTGCTCCAATTGCTCCGTCATGGCAGTGATATAGAATCCTGTTCATCTCTTCTTCATGTACACACCTTTTAATAATATTATCAATACACTTTTTAAACAAGTAAGGTTCATTCTACAGATAATACTTTACATCAGATATAACTTTTTTTCTTTGTTGGTAAGAGAGATCTTGGGGTATCCACTTTCCAACCAAGTAGTTCGCAATATCTGCAAACCAGGGTAGTTGAGTCACAACTGTGTCGACTGAAAAAATATGTTCATCAGGAAACTCTTCTTTTATCTCACTACACTCACGGGGAGGATTTTCTAATCTAGACAAATGATTAGCTACCTGGTTCTTTGTCCTTTTTTTATATTTTATCTCAAGGTCAAATTCTTGTAAAAGTAAAATTCATCTTAAAAATCTAGGCTGAGCATCTTTCTTTGCTAAGAGGTATTCTAAAGCTGCATGATCAGTAAAAACAGTGACCTTGGTTCGTATCAAATAAGATCGAAACTTATCAAAAGAAAATGCTACTGCTAGTAACTCTTTTTCTGTTGTGGCATAATTTAGTTGAGCCTCATTCATTGTTTTACTAGCATAGTAAATGGGATGAAAGATCTTATTCTTTCTCTGGCCTAAAACAACTCTAACTGCTGTATCACTAGCATCACACATGACCTCAAAATGCTGATTCCAGTCTGGGGACACAACTACAGGGGCGATTGATAACTTTTCCTTAAGGGTCTCAAATGATTTCAAACAATCACCTGAAAAATCAAACTTAATATCTTTCATCAAAAGGTTAGTAAGTGCTTTTGAAATCTTCGAAAAGTCTTTTATGAATCGTCTGTAAGAACCTGCATGACCTAGAAAGCCTCTAATGCCTTTAACAGTTCTGGGAGGGGGTAATCCTGCAATAAGATCAATTTTAGCCTTATCAACTTCTATCCCTTTAGCAATGATTTTATGTCCTAAAACAATTCTCTCAAGTAACCATAAAATGACATTTTTTCCAATTAAGAATCAAGTTCGTCTCTTCACATCTCTTAAGAACTAAGGTCAAATGATGAAGACAATCTTCAAATGTTTTGCCAAAGAGTGTAAAATCATCCATAATAGTTTCAAGAAACTTTTCAGTCATGTCAGAAAAAATTGCGGACATGCAATGCTGAAATGTAGCAGGGACACTGCACAGACCAAATGGCATTCTCCTATAGGCATATGTTCCATGATGACATGTGAAAGTTATTTTATCTTGATCTTCTGGTGCAATTGGTATCTGGTTATACCTTGAATAACCATCATATCCTACAATTCTTTCCAGCATTTGATCAATAAATGGTAAAGGCAAATGATCTTTTCTAGTAGCATCATTGAGACGTCTGTAATCAGTACAGACTCTCCATCCTGTGACGGTCCTAGTAGGTATGAGTTAATTACTTTCATTTCTTATAACCGTCATACCTCCTTTCTTTGGTACTATCTAAACAGGGTTTACCCAAGAGTTGTCTGAAATTGGGTAAATGATACATGCCGCTAAAAGCTTTACAATTTCTTTTTTCATCACTTCCTGCATTGCTGGATTCAATCTCCTTTGAGGCTGGACTATTGGCTTGTAGCTATCCTCCATGAGGATTCTGTGCGTACAAATAACTGGATTAATGCCTTTGATATCTTCTACAGTCCATCCCAAGGCTCCTTTGTGTGCTTTCAATACTTCAATCAATTTTTCTTCTTGTCCTGTAGAGAAGATGAAATAATTACTGAAAATAATTCTTCCTCAAGATAAATATATTTTAAATGAGATGGGAGAATTTTGAGTTTAATTTTTGGTTGAACTTGTTCTGGTTGCATCTCCTCATCTTTAGAATCTTTTTCTAACATTTATGCTTCTCTTCTGATGATAGGATCATCATCCTGTGTGATGCCAGATTTGGCCAAACATCTTTCCATTGAGTCTGGAATTAATTGATCATCTTTGAATTCATCTGTAAGATAACTAATCATGTCAATTGAAAAATACGAAGATGATGTCTCATCTCCTGAAAATTGTAGTATCTTTTGCATATAAAAAATGACTCTTTCTTCATCAACTCTCAAAATTAGTTGTCCTTGATGGACATCTATGATTGCTCTACCTGTAGCAAGAAAAGGACTATCCAAAATTATCGGTTCGTTAGGACATTCCTTCATTTCAAGTACTATAAAATCTACAGGAAAAACAAACTTATCTATTCTTACAAGTACATTTTCAATTATTCCCTTAACTTAGTACTTTGATCTGCAAACTAAAGAGAAACACCTATAGCTTTCATTTCACCGAGATTTAATTTTCTAAAGATAGAAAATGGCATCAAATTTATTGAAGCTCCAGAATCACAAAGTGCTTTTTCAAAATACATTCCTCCTAAACTGCATGGAATTGTAAAACTGCGTGGCTCACCAAGTTTTTGTGGTAGCTTATTTTGAAGTATAACACTGCATTTTTCAGTAAGCATTACCACATAAACTTCTTCCAATTTTCTTTTACTTGACAAGATTTCTTTTAAAAATTTGGCATTTGCAATAAAGCATCAGTGAACGAAATTTTGACGTGAATATGCTTTAAAATCTCCAAAATTTTTGCAAATTAACTATCAAGCTTTTCTCTTTTCATTTTTTTATGGAAAAGGAATTGTCACAGGGAGAGGATTCAATCTTTCAATATTCTTTTCTTCTTTTTTCTTGACTTCTTTCTCCTCTGATGGTTTAGATGGTTTTTCAACATTCTTACCATTTTCTACCTGTTGTTCTGGTTGGTTCTTTTCTTGTCTGTCTCCATAAGGTTCATCGAGTTCCTTAGCTGACCGTAAGGTGATGGCCTTAAGGTGCTCTTTTAGGGTTTTCTCTATATTGCTTGGTAAGGGACCCTGAATCTTTTCTGACACAAGAGCTGCCAGTTGACTCAACTGAATTTCCAGATTTTTGAGGGATGAATTTTGGCTCTCCATCTTTTCATGGTTTGAGTCATCTGATCCGATGTTGTAATAGATTCTTGAGGAAAACTTCGCAACCAAGTCTTGGCGTCTCCTTTTAAAGAAAAAGAAAATAACCTTAACTTGATTGCTTCAGGAGATACTCCATTATACTTAGCAGTTTCAACAAATTCCAGAAAATTAATTAAATAACTGTGTGGTTCTTCACTTGAATCTCCAGTGAAGATACAAGATTGTTGAATTGTTTGAATCAGGACGGTCCTAATTTCAAAGTTGTTGGCTGCCACTGGGGGTTTCCTGACACTATATTCACATTTGAAGTGGTTTGGTCTAGCGTAATCTCTTAGGATTCAGTTTGTTGGCCTTGGCGCCACTTCATCAAATTGATCCTCTATATGGACTGGTGGTGAGATTTCCAGTGAGTTGCGCTCTTCTACTTCTGGATTCTCCATTCCTTCACAACCTATGCTTTGAGAAGATAACGATTGTCCTTTCCTGTGTAATCGAATAGATCTTTCAATTTCAGGATCGTAATTGACCAACTCTTGTGTGGAAGAGCGGGTCATAAACTACAAAAATTCAAAAAATAAATAAATTGAACTTAACTCCTAAAGTGGTAGTAGTAACACTTAAAAGAAAATAATTAAAAGAAAGTGATGAATAACAAGGATAACAAAAATAATAAAAGTAGTAGAACGATAATGTTATTATTATTATTATTAGTAGTAGTAGTAGTATACGATAATAGTAATTATATTATTACTAATAGTAATAGATGTAATGAAAAAAAATGGTAAACGAAATCAGTAAGTAGTAATAGTAACTAACGATGGAAAATAATAATATAATATTAATATAGAATATAGTTACAAGTAGCAATATTTAGTAAATATTGATAACAAAGATAATAATACAAATAGTAAGTTCCCAAATTAGTAACAAAATATTTTATCTGAAGTAGACTTGTGCCAATCCCCGACAACGGCTTCGAAAATTTGACGAGACCAATGTGCATAGAATTTTTCTGCTCGTACTCAATCAATTCTAGTATAATTTATGATATCGTCCCACAGAGATTGGTTAATCTAGGCTATAGAATTTTAATATTTTTACTACTTTGAGAGAACCGAATTGATGAAAGGTGAGTGAGACTTTAAAACTTGTTAATTACTTAAAGAAAACAAACAACTTCCAAAAGATTCACAATTTAAAAAAAATTGGGAATTGTTGAATTCACTTGATAATACTATTACAATAAATTATCAATTTCTACATGTATTTCTCTAAAGAATAATTTATTATTGCTAATACAATTATATTTTCTCACTAAGAAAAAGTCAATTAATAGCACTCCATGAGGTTATGTAATTAATTGAGTTAAAACTAGTGACGATCAAACCGAAATATTTTCTTGCTTGAATTGTGCTAAAAGTTAGTAAAAACTTCGTGAGAATATTTTTACTAAAAATCAGTAATCTTGCCTACAATAATTCCTTCGTGAGAATTAAAAATGAGACAAACAAAATTACGGATTTGAAATAAGAGTTTTACAAAAAATTATTCTCACTCTACTATTTTATGCATTGGTTATTATATATTAATTTTTCTCCATAAGAATTATAAAATTAATATAAGAATAACTTAAAGAAAATATATAGAAGTGATAATAATAATTAATTAGAAACCATTATTTCAGCACAGTATGAATTATAAAAAGAAAATTTCTAGCCAAGGATGTATTAAAACTGAAATAATATTATAAAAATACTTATCAAGCTTCATCAACTATCCGAAAAAACAAGATTACTCCATTATGGAGTATTTAAATCTCACAACAAAAAGAAATTCTAGAATATTACCAATACTCTTAGAAAATCCAAAAACTTACAAGAAGAAAATAAAATAGTTAAAGAAAGAAGTTAAGACCAAAGTTTAGAGAAAAGTAATTCTCTTTCTACGTCTCTCCCCTTTTCCGATGCCAAATTTGCATTCTATTTATAGAAAAGTATTGCATGCATTAAATGATTAGACGTGTCCAAGACTAGGAGCTTGGACACGTTTGAAGATATGATCTTGGATAAGTCTGAAGATATGAGCTTGGACACGTATGAAGATATGGAGCTTGGATATGTCCAAGATAAGAGTTTGGATACGTATGAGGATGTGGGTTAGAACACGTCAAACTTCAATTATATGCTTCCTTCTTGCCATTTCAATTCTTGGGCTTGCCATAGTAGACTTTCATCGAGCATTCTGTCTTTTCCTTGAAAGAGGCAAAATTCGAAATATATTTTAAGTATATTATTTAAAGTAGGATATTAAAAGTATATAATAAGTAAATATTTTATATTCATCACAAAGAAATAGAAAGATCTTGGGGTTTTGTTAGGTTAATAACTCACGTTAGCTGTAAATCTAAAGGATACTAAAAAATTAGCTAAGAAATCTCTACTGACGGCGCCAAACTGTTTGACCAAAAATATAGATCTTAGTTCAATCAAGTAGATTTAAATAAAGAAGAGTCAATCTTAGCTAATAATATTATCCAAAAGATAGGTTATCGACTTTATGACGGATAATATGTATATTTGACCAAGTGATAATGAATGTGAGCAATAATAACAGTATTTAATGATCCAAATAGATGGAAGATAGCATTAAATAGTAATAAATATTAATGAATGACATTTAAGTCAATAAAACGTGTGAGTCACCCGAGAAGGGGTGGGATCTGTGGATATTCTTTTTAACAATGATGAATGATTGATGAGCCTTAGAACACTCAGATTGATCTTGGATCACGTGGAAAAGCTTAGACAAGAATCTTAGTAAGAAGGTTGATTTCGTATGTTTGCAATGTGGTTAGATTCTCTCTATAAAGTCAATATATTTTCTTACAAGTGAATATCTCATGCCCCCTGTCATTGTGCTCTTTCTAGTTATTGGGAACATGTTCTTAGAAACCCCAATAGTACATGTGCAGAGAATATCCACCAGAATATTTTCTTTTGTGTTCTATCATAAAACTAGCCGTTATAACTCTATCTAAGATGTTCGACCTTAACCTTGTTTTGCGACGGCTTCACGACTTTGATCTTTTGCTGACTGCTTCGACCTGGGCCAGATCTTTGTGGAGACCTTACTGATAGCACGTGGCAGCCGATGAAAGTTATCATGATGCTGACGTGGCTTGCCTATATCAAAAATATTTTTTGACCCATGCAAACACACTTCTTATTCATCTTCTAAGTACAGTCCACTCTTCCTTAATCACTTAATGCAACAGAGGATAAATGCGTACGTGTTTCTTTGTCCTCTCGTTAATTTATGTATCGTAAAATTTCTCTTTTTTGTACATAATAAATGAAATTTAATAATAATAAATGATAATATTCAATAACCAAATGCTAAATTAAAAAAGAAAACCGATCGAAAGGACAAAAATCATATCAAACCAAACTCATTTTGATCGGTTAAATCATACTTTTACTAAGTCAGAAATCCAAAATTGTGAACGTCAATAATGAAAGACCAAATCGAATAATAGAATAAACATACCTAAGCCAAAACTGTCCCTTCACTGACAAATTAACCGTAGGCATCGGCCCGTCCTCACTTTTTTACTAGTCGAACTCCCACCTTACCACAATTAATTGAAGTATGGTCTTCATCTTTTTGTACCCATAATTTGCCTTAACGTTGTTCAGAAATCCATATGAGATGCAATCAATTTCGTAGGCTTCTTGTTGTATTCGGGAGAACTTGGGTTACCACACGTCCCAATTTTCCGGTAAGTCAAACGAAGTAAGAAGCATGAACATATGAGATAGAGACCGAATTTAAGAACTCTTCGAATCAAGATTGGAATGGGGTACTCGCCACTGGATCTGACAAGACAATACTCCCTGAATCAGGAACGAGCTCCAAGATTTCGAAAAACACTACGAACGGTTGCACACGACTAATAGAGGGCCGTGATATCCGCACCCAACCAGATATCTTGGCGCGCATCTCGCCCGATGTCGGTAGTGTATACTGATTGACGTGAGAGAAGGATTTTTACCTTTTTTAGAATTGTACTAGGATGAAACTCTCCCACTATATAAAGGGAAAGTTTTTTATTTAATAGACACATTGTAACATACATATCAAGGCAATACAAACTTACCTCTCTGCTTTTCTAGCTATTGAAAAGTTCTTATTTTAATCACTGTTCTTTATATATATTTGGCTTTGTATCGAGGGCCCTGTCGAGGATAAAATTATTGTTCAGCTCAAGACCGAGCCCAACCTTAACGTCGCAACTAGTTTGGTTATTTATTTAATAATTCTTTTATCTAGCATTCTTGATTACTTGTGTTGAATCAATCCATATATTCTTATAATCGCGTATAAATTCAATTATTATCTGTCTTAAAAGTAGACGGATATCCGATTTAATAATCTGTTTTGCTATGTAAAAATAAAAGAAGAAGAAACTAGCCCTCTTGTTTCTCTTCGACCTTGCCAATAGTAACATCTATGAGCTAAAATATCTTCACTTAGTTAATTTTAATTAAATCCATAATTTAACAAAATAAGAAAACAAGATCAAGTGAAACTCTACACTGCTCCCCCTTGAATTGTAGAAAAAAGTGATAAGGTTGCAGTGTGTAATGTGTGAATACGTCATGAATCTGAACACTATTACAAATAAAAGATTGATATTTAAGTTTAAAGGAGATTAAAAAAACTCACTAGCCATCAAGTTTCAAATCTTTGGGAATCTTTTGCTTATTAAAAAAGAAAAATTCGAACACAAACAAATAAAAATGCTGATAACCTATATTTGCTTTTTATGTTCGGTTCGGCCGATTATTTTATAAAATTTGTATCATACTAATTTTTTGTTTATTCTATTATGTATAATTAAAATTAAACTTTTGAAAACCGTCCTAATCATGTCGATTTCTCTTCAGTATCGATGCGGTTCAGTTGATTTTCGATAATTTTCTTTAAATGTCATGTAAAAGTCACTAGTAAAAGTAGAACGCAATAATATAAGTACTTTTATATAATTTAGCAAAACTCTCTCGGTATTTTTACAGTTTAAAAGGTGATGAATTAAGAAAACTTGAAAAATGGCTAGAGTATAGATCTATCAACTATTTTACAACAACGTAAAAGAAATTAAGCAAATACAATGAAAATATAAATCACACGAGTGTAAAGATATTAACCAAGTTGGAACTCAAGATAAAGTCTATAGAAGATTTAATATTCAAAAAAATAAATCTAAATCATACGAAAGGATTTATGATAACATTTTAATTTGTTATCATAATCGCTACAATACCTTGTGTCTTGCTAGTGAATATGATGGAAATAATTTAGTTTCAATAAGAGTAGCATAATAGGTTTAGGAATTAGGACTTTGAGTTTAATTACTTGTTGGCTTGTAATTGTTTCATAATTCCAAGATTCAAGAAAAAATTTAATAATTTATTATTTTAAACAATATAAATATATTTTTCATATTAAAAATTTATTCTGTACGGTTTGGTATTTTTTCGGTTTATTTTCATAAAATAAAAAACTTACCCTAATTTCTATACGGTTATAGATTTATATAAAAACCTACAATTTTATTAAAAGAAATCTAAAAATCAATTCAATACAGTACGAGTCGATCGGTTTAATCAATATTTAAATATTCATTGATACACTTAGTAATTTCTAGGAATAATGAAGAGTTTACTAGAAATAGAAATCAAATATATTTTGAAAGTTGAAAAGATATGGAGGGGGAGTACAAAATAAGAATGCATGGGTAAAGGAGCAAGTCTGACCAAGTCAAAAACATGCACAGCAAGGAAAGCACCACCATATCACAACTACCAAAAATGTTTCCCACTCTTCCCTTTCAAATATTTTCAAATGTTGTACCTTTACCTTTCAATTGAAAGAAGAAAAACGACCACGCTGAATTGTAAACCAGGGCCCCATCGACTCAAACCCAACTCGTACGGCACGGTCACGCAAAAGCTGCCATCTTCTTTCGTATGTTCTCTTTTCTTCTAACCTTTCCCTTTTCCATAATCTTTGAATCTTTATTGCAATTGTGCGTACTCTCAAGTTATTAGCTTGAAACTTTAATTCCTGTTAATTTAGTCTTCCATGGTTTTACTTATACTTTACACAACAAATTGATATATGAACACTGTGCTCATGTTTGTCAAGTTTTCAAAAGTAAGAAAATATATTTAAGTGAACAATGAATAACACATTTAGTTTGAGCCCTTTTAGTATAGAAAGGGCATTTTCATCCCAACTCATTTTCACTAACGCCAGACTTTTCTATTGCAAACAGAGATACCACATGGACAACAAAAGCATAGTAATAATACAAGGGTGTTGAACAAAGTTCAATCTTTCATGCGACAAACTTAGAAAATTAACTGATTATTGTAATATATATAGCGATATGCATTACAATGAGGCTTATGGATCAGAGTACCATCTGGCCATTGCAATGAAATTTTCACGCTTCCCCCCCAAACACAAGATGCATTCCACTTATTATACAAACAAAAATTGAGGGAAACTACCCTGTTCTACCCCTATGTGCTGCTTGATCTTCTTTATCAGGCACCCAAAACAAAATACTCCTAAGGCCATAATCGTCATCAACACTTCATATTCTAATAGACTAAGCTTAAAGAAAATTAAACATCCACTTATTGCCTTTCTTCTGATTACCAAGAACCATTTCCTTGTAATTCAGAGATTTTGTTTTTCACAAAACTGACTTTGGATATCCTATCACTGGACTATCTATTTTCTACTTGCAATCCTTCCTAACACCAAAAGGGAATAAACCTAAAGACCACTTCCGAATAAACCTTTAAAGCTAATAATAAAGAAAGTCAGTACGTCCATTCCTGAGGAAGGCGTACTTCAAGATTCATTGTTCCTTCTTGCTGTAGATTTCTCCTCTGTTGTGCAAGCAATGCACTTCTCCTAGCCATTATTATTTCTGCACAACAATATTATTGCAATATTATTACCTTACAATGAGTTGGACTCATAAATTAATTTAAGACAGAATTCACTTGTTACAGAATTTATGCATACCATATTCAGAAACAAACCCAGCAGCATTGAACAGCGGCAGTTGAAGATGAGCATGAGGCTGAGGCTGGTGCTGAGGATGAGAAGGAATGCCATTTAAGCCATCAATGTTCTTATTCAAAGACTCAACAACACTAGCAGGAAGCCAAGCAGTGGAACACCCTGTATATGCAGCAGAGGCAGAAAGCAGAGCATTTAATACAACTTGTTGGTTTTGTAAAACAGGACATATGACACTACCAAAGCAGATTTTAAAACCAGATTTACTTCCCGGAACATAAATAATTACCAACAGGAATGCCATTAAGCGACAATGAAAAGTTACTGTCAATGTATCTATTTAATTTAGAATTAAAAAGAACTTGCAATCTGTCAAACTCAGAATAGAAAAACAAAAGACAAAAGCCAGTATACTGTAGGGAAAATACATGCCAATGCAGCAACAAGTCATAAAGCAATAAAGCACCACTTACCCTTTATTTCTTTTAATTTCTGGCATTTTCTATATTAGCCGAAAGGGGGTTTAAGAGTGGAAAATAAAATAAAAAACCAGCTCAGACTCAACGAGGAACAAGGACAAAACAGCAGAAAAAGAAACTGTAATGTAGCAGCTCAGACTTGACAGCGACGGGACTACCTAAGAACGAGGGGAAAAAAGCCTGCATTTCTTTATTTGATTGGACGAGTTATTTCCATTTTCCCTTTTATCAAAATTTAAGAACATCAGTAAATATGAATAGTCAAAAGCAAATTGCTTTACTTTCCTGGGCTCGGCTTTTTCAGTAGCAACACACTAGGCAAACATTGAGATTTGAGATAATACCACTAGTCTCAGAAAATGAAAATATACAAAAGCAAATTAAAGTTCAAAAATATTTGAAAATAAACAGCTGGAACAGAGACGAAGTACCTGGTTTCTTGCGAGAATCAGTAGGATTCTGGCTACAATATCTCCTAGGCAGAAAAACACCAGTACCAGCGCACTCGCTCTTCTTCACAACGCCCCCGTTACCAGATCCACCTATGTGACCCGCCCGCATACCCGACCCCGATTGTCGTTGATAGTGATTTCGATGCTCAAATGGCAGACCAGACCATCCTGTTTGACCTGAGTCAGCCACTACCCTTCCACACCTGTTGCCTTCCCCAAAACCTCCAACTCCAAATCCAGACCTCAAGCCTCTATTTTGACAGACAGGCTGCTCGTTAATCCATCCATTCTTCACTTGCCTATTCAACATGGCACTGCTCTGTTGCCTCGCTATTTGCTCTCTTCTGGCGTGCTCAAACTACAACAATAATATCAGTACCTAGACAAAAATTGACCGCGGAAACCCACACAAAATTACATACACAAATTAAGAAATATCATACATGAGAATTATTACTGAAGCAAGAGTTGTGGGTTTTCATGGGGGCTGAAGTGTGGACCGGATTATGTACGATCCGAGGCGGTCCGGGAAGGCCTAGATTACGGGTGGGTCCAAAGCCGCCATGCATCTTCATCCTTGCAACTTGGCCCGCTGCTTGGTATATCAGATTCCAAGCATCATTTTGAGCACCAAGGGGCGAAGTTGGGGGAGAAGACACCTGAGAAGGCCCGTTAGAGCTACCATTGCTAGAGCCGGAGCTCCGACCCGACCAGCTTCCAATTTGGGCAAGGGTTGACTGTGGCGAACCGGAGTGCACCCAATTTTTCTGAGTCACAGCAAAATGCAAAAAGTTAGAAATAGAAAGGAAGAAACAGAAATATGTACGTAGATATTTGTATAACGCCTATACCTCGATTTGATGCAGGGGAAGGTTTGAGTTAAGAGTCGTGCGGGTTAGCTGACGAGTTAACCCAGCAAGAGCGTCTTCCTCATCGCTTTCTGTCTCAGTGGAACCAGCAAAAGAGTCAACAGGAGAACCCAACAGCGGAGGACAAAAATCATAAGGGAAATCAGTGGGGAAACAGAGATTCAAGTCTGAGAAATCATTCTTGTGTCCCTCCGTCTTCCTCAAGTTCCCATGTCCCATGAGTATTTCGTCGTCCGTTAGGAACTCAGAAGGCAACCAAAACTCTGGTTCTTCAAATTTACTAGCCATGGCAGAAATCAAAAAAGAACCAACTGGATGGAGGGAGAAAAAAGAGTTTGAAGTTTGAAGATATGAGTAGTACATAAGGTTGCTGGTTGAAGAAGATATAATAATGAAGTGTGGGGTATTTTAGGATTATGAGAGGGGCCCAAAGGCAAAGGGAGAAAAAGGAGAAAAGAGGAAAACAGGGGAAGAAGTGGAATGTTGAGGACAGTAGAGGGTTGCTTTTATTAAGGTTTCAGGGTTATTTTGAGACGCAAATTCAAAAATCAAATGGCATTTCTTGGATTTGCTTTAGGCCTTTGGTCTCCTTGCCCATAGATTTTTTTATTCCTTTTTCCCAATTTCTACAATTTTTCTCCACTGCTACTACGTAGTATGTGTTAAAGGGTAGTGGGGGGGCCCACTTAGTAGGGCGTCTAAGGAAAAAGGTAGCCTTAATTCATGCAATTAAGGGGAACAGTAGCAATTACATTTGTCCTTTCTCATGCAAATTTGTTGCCACCTGGCGTATACCACGCACCGCAATAGTAACAACAATTGCCACTTTAATCGCTTTGGATTACAGTGCAGCTTTTTCAATCAACGTTTTTTCTTAACTCAAAATGGTAAAATGGTTTTAATACTCTAAGAGCCAGTTAGGCCATCCAATTTTTTTCACTTTTTTTAGAAATATTTTTACTTTTTTTTAAAATCAGTATTTAGCCAATAAAATTTTTAATTTTTCCTTAAAGATAAATTTTAAAAATTTTTAAAAATTTTAAAAATTCTAAAAAGTAATTTTTTGGGATTTTTACTCAGATCACTACAAAAATTAAAAAACAATCCAAAATTATATTAATATCCAAAAACAACTTTAATTTTCAAATATCATTTTTACTTGAAATTTTTTTTATTTTTTTCAGAATTTTGCAACTCTTATGTCCGAACGCCTACAAAACTAGTATTTGAATATATATTTAATTAAAACTTGAAAAAATAATTTTTAAATTAAAAATTATGTTTGAATACATATTTTACTTGAAAAAATTAAAATTTTATAAGTTAATCTTCCAAAAACTAACCAAATTAATTTTTGGAACTTAAACATTTTCTTTCAAAACTGATCAAATTCCATGATAAACAATATTTTTTAGAAAAAATTGAATACTCTATGTCAAAAACGGCAGCTAAGCTCATTTTTATCCAAAAAGAGGAAACAACAATTTTAGCATAAAGTTCTGACGTTCATCCTTAATTTGAAAGAGAAAAGGGGGAAAGAATACGTGATATTTCACCTATTGGTATTTAATACTAACCTGACACAAAATTAGAAACTGATAAATATTTATCAGCACTTTATATTTATACTAAATCACATCAGTTTACTAATTAAAAATAAAAATAAAAATACAAACATATATTACACCCACCACTATCGATCGTCCACGACTAACAGTTGTGTAGCCACCATTATCCGGCATTCTGAAATCCTTGTCATTTCTTGCTCTCATCCATTTTCAATTTCGGGTGTGTTTGGTATAGCGGAAATGTTTTTTGTGAAAAATATTTTTTTTAAAAATATTTTTTTTAAAAATAAGTAGTAATTTTATGTATCTTTTGATGTTTGGTACGTAAATTAAGGAAAATAATTTTTCAAGAGTATCATAAATAATTTAGATACAATAAATATGAAGTCATAAATTTTCGAACTAATAATTTTTCGAACCCACAAATTTCATAAACTTCTGAACCGCTAAACTTTCGAATCCGAAAACTCTATAATTTCTAAACCCGCAAACTTCCAAATACATAAACCTCCGAACTCATAACTTTGGAATTCGTAAAATTTCAAATCTGTAAACTAAAAAAATGAAAAAATCATAACTGCAAAAATATATAAAAAAAATTTGGAGGGGGGATGAGTGGTACAGAAAAACGAAAAAACAGAAAACAAAAAATTAAAAATCAAAAGAAAAAGTTAAAAAAAAA
>MCJB01021159.1:57499-83399 GCA_002018475.1 Nicotiana obtusifolia
AAATGCGGGGGAGGAGGGGTGACGGGGTTGGGGTGGGTGGGTAGTGTAGAAAAACGAAAAAAACAGAAAATTGAAGTTGGAGAGGGTTGGGGTTAGATGTGAGGATAAATGGAGTTTTTGGAAAATGTTTTCCTTACTTTTTCTAGGAAAGTCATTTTCCTTCAATTTCAGAAAAACGTGGTATATAAAAAAATATTTTTCAAACTATTTTGTGCAATCAAATAGTGAAAAGTAGGAAAATTTTTCCGAAAAATATTTTCCGTCATACCAAAAACTCGCCACTTTATATTTTACCAATTGCCAATTAATTTCACGATAAAATTTCATGGGGCGCCCTATTTGGTTGATCACATTTCACTTATAACTAATTTTGAATTTTTTTTTTAATTAGTACTCAAAATACAAATAATTTCAGGCCTTTTATAATCCCTCTTTTTTTTCTTTTTCTTCTTCTTTTCTTCTTCTTAGTCGCTGTAAAAACAAAGATGACAGTTGATTTACTTGATATTTGTGAGCAAATTTTAAGGTGGTTTAATGGTGTTTTACAGTAGTAAATTGTTGTGGCGCTTATTTCTTTATTGTTGCTTAGGGTTTAATTGTAAAATGTGTTTGTTAGATTTATTGTTGTTTTGACAAATTGATGATTGAGGTTTGTTCTTTATGAAATTTGGAGGTTATGTTTCAAATTTGAGCATTTTTGGAGTAGATTTCAGTATTGAATTGTGAGTTAGATTGTTGAAATTCGAAAAATAAGTTTTTGTTTCTGGTAATTTTGACCTTCAGACCTATTTGGCCTTAAGTGCATGAGATTACTGATTAAACTACAGACATATTTGGCCTTAAGTACATCTTATGTGCAATTTTCACTTCAAACGTATTGGCCTTAAACGCATGAAAATATTGATTGCACTTCATACCTATTAGGTGTTACGTGCATCTTAATTGTAATTTTTTATTTCAAACTTATTCAGTCTTAAGCGCATGAAAATTTTTGTTGTACTTTAGACTCATTTAGTTTTAAGTGCAGCTGACCTTAAGTGCATTGTAACTTCAAGCCCGATAAATTTGAAGTTAATTTTAAAGTGGGTAGACTTATAATTTTTTGTGTAAAGTGGTATAATTTCAATAGTGACCCAAAATAGAGTAGAGATGCAAGTACCCCTAATTTCACCCTCCAAGTAAAAGCTAATTTCATCGTTCAAAAGAGCTCGGCCTTAACCACCGAAGTTGATCGCTATTAGTAGTTTATTTAATATTAAAGCACAAAAGAATGGATCCCACAACAAACATTATTTTCCCTTTTTTTTCCTCAGCATGTTTTGGTACTCTGGTGATTCTTCATCAGCTATACCTAACTACGCACAAATCAACCTTGTCAGTGGTCCCTAAGGAAAAGATAAACACAATCATTAGGACATATGCACACATCATGTTATTATTTCCCTGATTATGAGTAGGGGAAGGTCAAATATTACTCTCTGTTTGGCATAGAGTAGAATTTGTTTTAGCTTAGCCATCGATCCATGGGTGGAGCTAGGGGCTTAAGGTAATTCTGATGGATTTTCTTAGTTGATAAAATTATACTATGTATTTGTATAATTTATTCTTATGTATATATAGATGATATGCATCGATCACTAGTCCGGTTATGGCCCTCCAATTCCGTCGCATGACTAATTACTCCATGTTGATTCACTACTAAAAATTCGGCAAAAATTGACTGCGATAGACCGATCGATTTTGGTCGGTCAAAAAACTGACCGAAATTGGTCGGTTTTTCAATTTTTTTTTAATTTTTTTTTTTACGAAACCAACCAACTTTTGGTTAGTTTTCTTTGGCGTAAAAATGCGCAAAATAATTTTTGAGTCCCGCAAAATTTATTTTTCAAGAAACCGACCAACTTTGGTCAATATTTTTATTTAAAATAAATTAAAATTAATATTACAAAAGCCGAATGAAACTGGCCGGTTAATTCGGCCGATCATTTTAAAAAACAGACCGACTTCGATTGGTAATCTTATTTTTTAATAAAACCGACCGATATTGCTTGGTTATTTTTGTGCGAAAATACAATTAAAGAGTATAAATGAAATAAAAGACAGTCTTAAAACAAAATGCACCAATGGGGTCTAGTGGTAGAATAGTATCCTGCCACAGTACAGACCATGATTCTATTCCCAGATGGTGTATTTTTTAATTACATAATTAAAATACCGACCAACTTCGATCGATTTTTTCGGTAACTTTTTTTTGAATTTAATTGACTGATCGAAATCAGTTCAAAAATACTGAAAAGTCGGTCGGTTAGCTCTACCGACGTTACGATTACCGACTGCCACGAATCGTGTTGGTTTTCGATTGATTTATGCCATTTACCGATCAACATCGGTTGGTTTTGGTGGTCGGTTTTTCCCCCTTTTTAGTAGTGATTGTGTTCATAAACATCACTTTCACTATGAGAAATGCAAGTAATCAGAAACTATTTCAAAGGTAGATTTAAATAGCATGTGTTTGACCAAAAAGTATAACTTTCGGCTAAAACTATTATATTTATTAATAACGGGTTAAACCTAGTTAATGATTGCAAATCTTGAAAACGTGTGTGAAGCGGGACAGATCCAGTGAAGGATTGACAATAACAAGCATTAAACACTCATAAAGTATAAGCCATATTGAAAGAGTGGTTGATAATAAACAACAATAGATGGCATTTGAGTAAATAGGAGGAGTGATTCACCCAATAAATAATGAGCTATGTGATTATTTCTCCTGCCAATGATGAGTGATAGACATATCTTAGAACATTCGAAATCTTCTCGGATCTGATGGAAAATTGTAGCATAATATGAACAAGAACCTTGATAAAAAGGTATTTTTTGTATCTTTTCAAGAGAGAGAGAGAATCTTTTAGCAAAGTCTACTCTTATCACAATGAATATCACATGCCCCTATTCCTTATCTTTTTTCCTATTTATCCGGGACATACCCCCAATAAACCCTAATAGTACAAGTACAAAGAATATCGAATGAAATATTCTCTTTAATATCCTGCCCTAATAAACTAGTCGTTACAGCTCTTTTTGTAGTGCTCGACATCTATCATCTTTTGCATCTCGCCCACGGGTTTTGCCATCTCCCGGTCGATCTTGGCTGACTCTTTTCTCGATATTACCTAGTCCCAAGTACTGAGACAGATTTCGATCTATACAGTTAGTCCCTCCGCTTATTAAGGCCGACCTCAGACGACCTTGATGAGTGAAATCTGTTTATCATGTTTAGCGAAATTGGGCGAGTAAGTCGAGTAGTAACGTTTTAGACGAGATGACGGCATAACCTTTTGTGGGCTGCGACTTTCGAGGTCAGATCGTTTCTATTCCAGAATGACGTCACGACATCATGCGTCATTATGGCGCATTTTCCTGAGGTTTTACGTCGTTTCTCATGCACCTACTGTTTCGATAACAACGCTGGGCAATGATGGCATGATTTCTCGATTTCGACGCTTTAATTCTTATAAATAGGGAGATGAGGACATTCGTTCGTGTTTTGCATATTCTTCATATCGAATCCCTTTGTCTTCTTCTCCTTACTTCATTATTACGTATCCTCTTTACTGGTCTTAGCGATTCTTGTCGCTTCTAATACTTCTTTCTTGAATATCCTCTCTCGAAAAGCACTTGATCTGTCTTAGTTGCTGGCTCTGACATTTTATTTCTTTTTCGTACAACCAAGACTATGCCCCTCCTTTGGTCGAGGACATTTCAAAATGGATCGGCCGGGTTCTGCCTCACATTGTGGGGATTCATGAATGGCCGTGCTTTCACAAGAAGTTCGGGCATGCTTCTTCCTTAGCCGGTGAGTTCATCTGTATAAATTTTTTGCTATCTTGACGTCATGGTCGCTTGCTCGTTGCAATTTATTCTTGGTGGTGATAACCTTCAATCTTTCTTTTTTAGTTCGAGGATCTTCGAGGAGGTGGAAGGCTCCTCCTCCTGCATTTTGTAAGAGGAAGGTTGCCTATTCTTTGGCGTCTATTCACATTATGACCGCGGCTAGGCCTGCTCAGTCATCTACTTCTTTTCCTTCTTCCGTCGCGGCCAGGTCTGCTCGATCGTCGGTCCCACCTGCTGCTGCCTCAGCATCGTTCTTCGCCTGCGGACATATTGACAACAAAGCTCCTGGCTTCCCCTTTACGTCGTCTAGAGGATGAGGAGGAAGAGTCACTTCCGAGCGGTGGGAATTTGGTTCCCCATAAGAGAAGATCGGTGGACGTTGGTGACTGGGTCGCCCGGGCTGTGGATTCAGTAAGGGGCGATTTCGTCATCCATGAGACGGTGACAATAATGCTTGAAAATGACATCGAGTCGTCTTCTGAGATTCCGCCATCGGCTGAGGCCGCAGAGGGCGTGTCCCTTCTCGATGTCACGATGGAAGCTGAAGGGCCGTCTGCCAGAGTCTCTAATATTTTACGGCAAGATGAGCCATCAGCCTTGCGACCGGCTGATGGTCATTCTTCGTTGGTCGGCAGGAAAGAAAAAAGCGTTGCCGAGGATGCTATGAGACGTGCTCTAATATTGACGCCGATGAGGTGAGGATGATGGGGGAGGGTTTTACCCGACTCGAAGTAAGACTGGAGGGGTCCACGCGGACCATTGTGATCCCTATGGATCGAGATTTGTTGGTAAATAGGGAGAACGTGGTTCCTTCCCTTGGTCCCCTCTGTTCTAACGTGGAGGGTAAAACCCTTGAAAAGCGGGATGACGCTACCTTATCAAGGAGCATAGCCGGCCTCGCTCTCAGGGTAAGCTTCTCGTCTTCTTTCGTTTTTGTTTGTCAAGTTCTACGTTTAGCTTCGTTTTTACTCTCTATTTTCTTTTTCTTTCTCTTTCAGATTGTGATTTTGGAAATTGAAAGCGCCCGAAGAGAGGAGAGGCATAAGGCTATATTTTTGAAGATGGAGTGAAAATACTGCGAGTAATATGGCAAGTATCGAGAGATTTGTAGGCGGTTTGGTGAGAGCGACAATTTTCAGGCTCTCCGAGATGAACTAAAGGAAAAGGATGACGAGCTGGTGAGGGTCATTGAAAAATGCAGCGTTCTTGAGGGGGCGCTAAGAGATAAAGAAGAGGAGCTTGAGGTTTGTAGGGGGGTTGAAGCCCAGCACCGCGATCTCCAAGCCCAAGTGGTCTCGTTGCACGCCGAGCTCGAGGAGTGTGAATTCAAGGCAGATGCTTTAAGTGGCGAAGTCGCCGAGAAGGTAACGAATCTCGAGAAGGCGGAGTTAGCTTGGTCAGGGGCTATGAGGAAGGCAGAGGCTTTGGAGATCGTAATTTGTGTTCTTCATTCCGAGTGAGAGAGTGCCTTGGAGACGGCCAGACTCAAAGAAGAGCGGCTTGATGAGCGAACTGGAGAATTAGAGAAAGAGGCTCTGGCCTTTGTGATCGAGTTGCCGCTCTTGAGGCCGAGAAGGCACAATTACTGGCTCGACCATCCTCTTCCCGCACTTCTAATTTCCCTGATGTTCCTCGAGATTTGTATGAGGAGTTGATTCACGCCGAGGCCCAGTTGGATATATTTAGAGATTTGATGAGGGCGGGAACCGTTTCAGAAGCCAACCTTGAGGATGCTCGTGTTAAGACACGTGGAGCTCGGGTCACTTGTGGCTACGATCCTGCTACACCGGAGGCCGGTGACGATGAGGGGTATGCGGGCGTGGACTGGATTGAAGAGGACGCCTGGTATGAGGATGAGTATCTTTTCGATGGTGATGGTGAAGGGGCAGATGGGGATGGCCTAGGTGATCAAGCCGATGGTGCTACTGGGCCTGGCGGCGATTAGTAGTTTTTTCTTTTCCTTTTTTTTTGTTTTGCCACAACTTTTCCTTTTTTTGTGGGCTTCTTTTCAAGCCTTTGTAAAAAATATTCTAAGTATGAAATACCAGTTTTGTTATTTGTACCTGATTCTTTTTCTTCGGTTCGAGCTTGTATGCTTTTTGATCTTGTTGCTTGGTTGCCTTAGTTTTCTTAGTCGTAATCACTTAGCTCGAGTAGGGTTGAACATATCCTTAGTTTAATTACAGTCACGGGTCAAAAGGTGTTAGTTTGATCAAGGTCGAAACAAAACCTAAGTTTTATTATGGTCGAGGGCTAGTAGATGTTAGTTCAAATGAGGTCGAACATATTGTATGTTTAGTTATGGCCGAGGGCCGATTAGGTGTTGATTCGAACGAGGTCAAATATAACCTAAACTTAGTTATGGCCGAGGGCCGGTTAGGTGTTGATTCGAACAAGGTCGAATATAACCTATACTCAGTTATGACCGAGGGCCGGTTAGGTATGCCCCTAGGTGCGACATTTGTCGGCGTTGTGATCTTTAAGGCAATGTTGCCTTGGTTGTACATTTGGAGAAATAGAAATAAACTTCATGCATTTGCGCTTTGTTCATACACTTAGAGAAATTTACATATTTTTTCGGGCGTTGGCTAGCATTTCAATCCTAGTCCCAGTCCTAGTCTATCTAGTCCCTTCATTGGTCGATGTGGAGAAGTATTGAGAGATCGAGCAATGAACTCTCCGGCCTTTGCGCACTTCAACCTGAAGTGTCCCCTCCGTCACCTTATTAAAAACCTCCTAGAGAAAACCCAATTGGGACAAAACTCAAGTGAGGGAAAAAGAGTACGACTTTGAGGATGCTTTACTTCTTAAAAGTTGAAGTACTTGAGGTGTGCAATGTTCTAGTTATTTGGTAGTAGCTTTCCTTCCATTGTTTCTAGTTGGAATGACCCTTTGTCTGCTGTTGCCGTGATTTTGTAAGGGCCCTCCCAATTTGTTCCTAGTTTATCTTCTTCTTTTTTTTGGTTAAATATAAGTTTTTATTAATAGAAATAAAATACAAGGGTGGAGGGGGACATAAACCTTACCTCCCAAAAGTAAATACATATACCTATTGTCATCCTAAAGTGTTGACTAATAGTACCTGAGTAGCAGAAGGAAGTTAGACCTATGATGATGTGATGACTGCCTATTTTGTAGTAGACAGTCGTATGTACAAAAACAATGTGCATATTTCCTAGGTCAGCTATACAAAAAAGTACATATGTTTCTACCGTGACTGCATGAATAAGGGAGTTATGCCCTTCTATATTTCTCTGACAAAAAAATACGATGTTAGGATTTAGCAAAAAAGAGCGCGCGCAATCTTCAATTTTGCTTTGACCTCTGGGGCAAGGAAAGCGAAGTTGAAGATGGCTATTAGTGTGTATCTTGTGGTTGCATAGTTGTATTAATTGTGCTGTTGGTTGAGCCATTTGAAGTCTGCTGTTGTTGATGCTGCTATTGTTGTGGGCTGAGTGTTGAACCTACTGCTGAGTGTTGGAGTTGTTGTTTCTGGTGATGATCAAGTGTGGGGAGGATGCATGAGGTTGGTGTGTCCTGCTGTACTTGTTGAGTGCTATGTTTTCTTCTGGGGCTGCCTTTTGGTCTATGTGTGGATTTAAAGTTCTCTGAGTTATTAGCTGGTCCAGTGCTGGATGATGAGTCTGCTGCTGTGTGTTGCTTTGGAGGATGCTTGAGTGTGATGAGAGTGTGTGCAGTTGGTGTGTCCTCTTGTGATTGCTGACACCTCTATCTTCTTGCTGATATCCTTGACTTCTTTTGTTGTTCCTGCGTGGATGATGTTTTTGCTGATGGTGCATTGGCTGCATTGCTGTGATGTGGAGTACTGTTGTGTTAGCATGTATCTGTGTGGGCTGCTGCTTCTATGTTGCTGTATGTTGGCTGAATGTTAGTGCTGTTGTTGTGCATCTGTGTATGTTATGTGTTCTGCTTTGAGGTGATTGAGTGGATTGCTGCTTCTGTTGTATTGACATTGTTGATTTTGTTGATATGAGTTGTGTCCTTTGTTCAGTGAGAAGCTTGCTGAAGACTGTGTTGCTTGGTAGTTGTTCTTGAAAAAGGACCATGGTGACTGCTGTATTTGCAATAGAATGAGCACCAAGAGTGCTAATACCACACATTGCAAATGCAGAAATAGCCTGGTCCAGCTCAAGTTGGCTTCTATCTTTGTGGCATTGCAGGATTTAGATATGACCTTGATCCTTTGGTTCTGAGAAGAGTGATAGGTGTTGCTTTGATTATTTTTGTTCTGCTGTTGGTGTGGTGACTGGTTTACTTGTTGAGACATGTGCTGTGTGATGGTTTCTTTTCCTGATTTGTCATTGGCTTTCTTTGTATTTCTGTTGAGTTGGCCAGTTATCTGCTTTCTGATGTTGGTGAGTGCTGTGGTGAGTAGTTGAGTTTCATTTTGATGCACCAATAGGCTCCAGTCTATCTTTTCTGCAGAGATCAGTGAGCCTGTGTTTCCTGATTGCAGTTTCTTTGTGAAAATTTCCTCTGCTGTTGTTGTGCTCTTGTTTTGCTGCAGTGATAGTGCTGCATTGGCATGCTCCTGTTTTTCTTCCCTGCAGCCAGCAAGAAACCATTTGGTATGTCCTGTTAGTACTGGTGCTGCTGTGCTCCTGCCTTGTTGCAATGTTTGTGCTGAAATGGTATCTTCTTTCCTGCATTCAGCAAAAAACCAGTTATTGTATCCAGTAAAAGATAGCAGCATGTTAGTGTAAAGCCATTGTTTTAGTCCCCTCTGTTCTTCCATGAGCTTTTTGCATAGTTTATGCTTTGCTGTGATCAAGTAGTGTGCCTGTAGGATTAGTGAAAATGTTAGTACAACATTGTATATTCTTAGGCTCTTGTTGGTGACTTTTGTGCAGTGGGGAGAAAGTGTGTCTGTGGCTTAGTGTAAGACCACTATTTCCTTTCATGCTCGCTATTTTGCTACCTTCACACTTAAGTAGGGCATTGCAGTTTGTCTTTATTTACTATCCTTCTACCCTGTGTGTCTAGTTGCCAGAAGTCATAGCACTCAATTCTCTCAAATTCCAGTGCATAGTTTGCAAGATGATCAGCTAGTTTATTTCCTTCCCTGTATATGTGTGTTACGTTAAGTGTGAGGGTTTCTTTTAGTTGCAGTATCTCCTCTACTTGATCAATTATGCACCATGGTGGCTTCCAAATGCCATTGATAATGTTGTTTAATAGCATTGAGTTTGTTTGCAACCATATGTGGGAGTAGCTTTGTGATCTGCAAATCCTTAATGCTTCCACAATAGCTGTTGCTTCTGCTATTGTGTTTGTTCCTTCTGGGATTACTGTGCCAAGTGCATATATAATCTCCCCTGTTTCATTTCTTACACAATAATCTATTGAGCTCCTTCCTGGGTCCCCTTTTGATGCTCCATCAGTGTTGACTTTAATTCACCCTTCCTTTGGAAATTCCCATATGACTTTATTGAAAATTAGTCTTGGGGTATAGTTTTCCATCATGTGCAGAACATCTTGCCATTTGTGTGGGACATTGAGTCCTAGTTTTCTTGCTTGGACTAGTGCTTGTGATGTTGTGGAAGCTTGATAAATGACCCTGCTAACTGTAACTGTTTCTCCATATTTGCAGTAGTTCCTTCTTTTCCAGAGCTCCAATACAATGCAGGATGGAATGCCTGCAGCACAGGTTTGAGTCTGGAGACTGTTTGTGTTGTCCAACATTTGGTTATTGCTTGGTGGAAGGATAGGCCTTCAAGTGCTATTCTTGCTCTTGGTAGAAATTATTTCCATACTTTGATTGCTGTGCTGGATGTAAAGAAAAGGTGCACCAAGGTTTCCTCCTTTGGTTGTGTACAACATCAGCATCTTGATGGCATTTGGTATCCTAGTCTTTTCATGAAATCATCTAGAGGTAGTTTAGCCTTCCAGACTCTCCACATGAAGAAAGCAATCTTAAAGGGAGACCTTTAACCCAGATCATCTTGTAGGCTCTTCTGGGTTCATCTCTTCTTCTGAGGTATTCCCAGACAGATTTGACACTAAAATTTCCTTGAGTTTGTAGCATCTAGTATGGTATATCCATGATGTCTCCCCTGTTTGGAGGCTTTATTGATTCCACTATGTGTGTTGCAATTTCCTGTGGCAAGGCTTTTGAGAGTTTATCTACATTCTAGGTTCCATCTTGCAGGACATCATTTACATTGTGTATTGATTCATCAATTGGAAAGTCTGCTGGTACTATGAAGTAGAGTGCTCCCAGTCCAGTCCAATTGTCATACCAGAAGAGTGAGGATCCCATTTTTAAGTGCCAGTTGATTTGATGTTCTATGTTCTCTCTACATTCCAGCATCTTCTTCCATGCTTATGATCCTCTTTTCCATGGGACTAATACTGCATTGTATTTTTTCTAGTACTTTTGACACATATATGCACTCCAGAGGCTAGGTTTGGTTCTGAAATTCCACCACAGCTTAAAGAAGAGAGCTTTGGACATGTCATGTAATGATCTGAAGCCTGCCCTCCTCCTCACAGGGCATACATAGAGTGTTCCATGAGGACCAGTGTCTGCTGCTTCCTCCCACAGTGCTGCGTTAGAAAAATTGGGCAAAGAGTTTGTGGAGATTGTTTAATACCTGTTTTGGAGGTTTATAGCAGATAGTAGATGTACTGGCATGCTTTGGAGTACATGTTTAATCAATACTGCTCTGCCTCCTATTGAAAGTAATTTGCCTTTCCAGGATTGTAATCTATCTTGTACTTTGGTGACAATGTCTTGATAATAGATTATCCTTCTTCTAGAATAGAAGATGGGACAACCAAGATATGTGAATGGGAAATCCTACTTTCCAATGCCATTCAATTTTTGCGATCACCTCAGTACTGGAAGAGTGATGCATATATATAGCAGACTTGCTTTTGTTGATCAGCTGGCCAGATGCTTCTTCATATGCATGTAAAACTTCCATTATCAGTTGTAAGGAGGTGGAATCAGAAGAGGAGAAAATGATTGTATCATCTGCATATGATAAATGATTGATTTTTGGACTCCACTTGGGCAGCCCAAAGCCACAGAAGTAGAGGTTTGAATGCAGAGCATTTAATCCCCTTGAGAGAGCTTCAGCAGCCAGAATGAACAAAGTAGGTGATAATGGGTCGCCTTGTTTAACTCCTTTTGTTGATTTGAAAAACCATGTGATTGGCCATTGATGAGTACTGAGTACTAGTTATTCCCAATGGTGTCAAAAATCAGACTAATGAAAGCTTCACAGAATCCCATTTTCCTTAGCATTTTTGTCAGAAAGAGCCAAGATAATCGATCAAAAGCCTTTATCATGTCCAGTTTGATAACCACATTTGGTCTTGCTCTTGTTATTAGGCCAATGTCTGTGATGATTTCCTGTGCTAGAAGAACATTTTCAACTATTGTCCTGCTCTTTACGAATCCTGCATGTTCTTGGGAGATGAGGGTGGTCAAGAAAAACTAGAGACGAGAATAGACAAAGAGAGAGAGGGTCTGGCGATAGAGAGAGAAAGAATGATGATCTGTTCGAAGCTTCTCATCACCAACAATGGCGACGCCAGCCGGCGATATTCCGGCTGGCTTGCCTCCTCCGACCATCCCCCTAACTCCAGCTATCACTTCGACCACACCCCAACCCTAAATTATTCCCAAGTCTTAAAGCCATCGACCATGAACTGTGTAAAATACGTGAACCCTAGTTCAAAAATTGAACCAATCCCTTTCAAGAGAGCAACCTTCATGCACGGACAGCCTATCGTCAAATACACAGAAGCAGAGATGACCCGCATGAACATAATTGAAGGTTTACAATACGCGGTCCTGGGCAAATTCTCATATGGTTGGCCAGACATACAGGAATAGTGAAGAATCATCCCAATACAGTGCAGAATCAAAGGCGAGTGCAACATCGGCTTCTTCAGAGATAAGCATGTACTTATCAGACTATCGCTATGGGAGGATTTCATCAAAATTACCTCAAAAGCATAATCTATCTTAAAGCCAAGGATGTGTACGAATACCAAATGAGATAGCTAATCTATGATGCAAAATTCAAGCTTGGCGAAGAAACGTCAATGGCAATGTCGTGGATATCGTTCCCATATTTACTGCCCACATACTTTGTAAAGGAATGCCTTTTCTCGCTAGCTTCAGCTATTGGTAAGCCACTTCATCTTGATTTAGCAACTATAAACAAGACGACGCCTAGTTGTGCGAGAGTTAAGGTACTAGTGGATCTTCTAGCAGAACTACCCAAAAAAGTTAGACTGGATATAGAAAACGAGGCAACAGGAGATGTCAGAACGGAATGGGTTAAAATTCAATACGACTATATTCCCAAATACTGTAAAGAATGCAAGCTACAAGGACATGATATGTAAGAATGTTGGAAGCTGCATCCGGAAATCCTTGATATAGCCCTGGCAGAGCAGCAAAGGGTGGCAGATCAGCAAAAAATATATGGCAAAGCAGGGGAAGCAAAAAATCAGCAAAGAAAGGAAACAACACCATTACTGGTATTGTCAAGTGGCAAAGTCGTAGGCAATGCAGGCCCTCAATGGAAGGAGGTCAAAGACAATCGACCGCAAAACAGAGCCAACCCCAAATTCGGAAAGCAAAAAGCAGCAGCTGATAAGGATACTCAATAGCTTCATGTAGAAAACAAGTTTGACGTGCTCAACCTTGACATTGCCAATAATGTAGTCAAACATATAGCTGCATCAAATGGAGCAGACACTCCAGCAGTAACTCTCACAGCCTTGATAGCAGCAGAAAACCAAGTACCAGCAGCCTAAAAAATGAATGCCAAAATAAGCAACCAACTGAACTCTGAGGCTACCAGCAGTGAAGTCAATCATTTGATTGTATCAGAAGGAGCAGATATTCAAACAGAAAGTCAATCAGTTTTGATAGCAACAACAACTCAAACACCAGCAGCTTCAGCACTGACTGCAGCAAGGACACCAAATTCATCCAGCAAACACCCAGAAAGGACACTGAATTCAATAGTGCAGACATCAAAATTTGGAATGCAAAAGACAGCAGCTATTAAGGATACTCAACAGCTTCAGATAGCAAACAAATTTGATGTGCTCAACTTTGACACTGCCAGTAATGTAGTCAAACAAATGGCTGCAGCGAGTAGACACTCCAGCAGTAACTCCCACAACTTTGATAGCCAGAATACGCTCCAGCAGTAACTCCCAAATGAATACCAGAATAAGCAACCAACTGAACTCTAAGGCTACCAGTAGTGAAGTCAATCAGTTGATTGTATCAGAAGGAGCAGATACTCAAACAGAAAACCAATCAGCTTTGATAGCAACAACAACTCAAACACCAACAGCTTCAGCACTGACTGCTGCAAGGACAGTAATTTCAACCAGCAAACATCCAGAAAAGACATCACAAGCAGTGCATAATAGAGGAAGAAACAGTTGATGAAACAACAGCAAACACAAGCAAAATAAAAGAAAAGGCAAAGGAGTCCACCTCACAGTGGATTCAGAGAAGTTTCTACAACAATGCAGCAAACACAAATAACACACAACAACATGGCACAATAGCAATACACAACAGCAGTGCACAACACATGCTCAACAATGCAGCAAAAACAAACAACACACAACAGCAGTGCACAACAGTAGTGCACAACACATGCTAAAATCTATTCGAAAGAAGCCAGTAGAAACAGAATCAGAAAGGTAGCTCGAACAAATTTCAGGGAAACTATGGGTAGACCAACTGGAAGAAGGCTCAGAAGAAGGTGAAATACCGAAAGGAATGCAAAGTGAAGAAGAAGGAACTGCTGGCACATTAGAAGAAGATGTTCAAAGTGACAACCAACTGATCTTGTTGACAAATTCATGCCGAGATCAAGCAAATCCTAAACTTAAACAAGAAGCAGTCATAGCACCAAATGAAGGACTTTCTGATCAAGATCCAGCTGTCAGAAAAGGAATAATAAACGCACAAATACAAGCAATCATTAGGCCAAAAAAATCTGCCAATGGCAGCAGCAGCTAGGAATGCAGGAAAAGAAAAGGAACTCACAGGCAAAGACATGGATGAAGAAAACACTGTCCAGAATTTCAGCAACATAGCTAAGCAGAGAGATCTCTCACCAACCCAAATAAATAAAATGAAAACAATGCTGAAAGTTCAGAATAAGCAAAGCAAGGATAATAGTGGCACTTCAATAACAAGGACTCAAACAAGAGGAGCGCTCGCATATCCTAACAGAATACAATGAATGCTATCATCTGGAATATTAGATCAGTCAACACAATGCAAGCCTTTGAAAGACTGATCACACTGCACAATAAATATCATTTTGAATTCATCAGCATCATGGAGCCAATGCAACAACTTAGAAAAATGGAACAATACAGAAGAAGAATTGGCCTATCTCAAGCTATTGCAAATGTCTCCAACAAAATCTGGGCATTTATTGATAATGCCTATGAGATCACAATCCTGTCAGATACAATACAGCAACTCACTTTGAAGCTCCTTCACATGGAAACAAAAATGGAACTCATTCTCACACTAGTCTATGCTAAATGCAACTCAACAGAAAGGATAGAACTGTGGGATTCACTGTATGACTTGGCCCAAAACATAACAGCACCTTGGCTAGTGGGGGGAGACTTCAATGTCATTTGTGATCAAGAAAAAAAATTTGGTGGACTACCTGTCCCTTTCAATGAGGTAGATGACTTCAATCACTGCATCAACATTTGTAGCTTAACAGATTTGGGGTTTAAAGGGAGTATTTTCACATTATGGAATGGGAGAGCAGATGAGGATTGCCAAGAGGCTAGACAGATGCTTAGCCAATGCAATTTTTCAGCAAACTTTTCCAAAAATTGATATCACACATCTTTCCAAAATTGGCTCGGAACGTAGCCCCCTCTTCCTACAATTTGACAAGGAAACAAAATCAATCAGGAAGCCTTTCAAATTCCTTAATTTCTGGACCAAACAGGACACTTTGAAGCAGTGGTAAGAGAGAATTGGCAAGCAAACTTTCATGGCGACCCTTTCATACTCTTCAACTACAAGCTCAAAAAACTGAAAAAGCACTATCACTTTGGAGCAAAGCAACATATGGGGACATTTTTCAAAACATAGCAAGCATGGAAGAAGTAGTCTTAGTACATGAAAAATATTTTGAAGAAAGGCCAACTGCACAAAACAGAGAAAGACTACAAAAGGTACAAGAACAGATGATCAGACACTTAGCTGTAGAAGAGCAATTTTGGAAACAAAAGGCAGGAATGGCATGGTCCAAAGATGGTGACAGAAACACCAAATTTTTCCATGCTCAAGTGAATGGCAGAAGAAAAAGACTCCAATTAAGTAGAATCCAAAACAGTGCTGGCATCTGGATTGAGGAGGAGGAACAAATTGTGGAAGAAGCCATCAATTTCTACAAAGATCAATTCTCAGAAAGAACAATTCCCTCTGATTTCAGAATCTTGGACAACATACAGCAAGTGATAGATATGCAATAGAATGCAGAACTGACAAAAGTACCAACAAAGGAAGAAATCAAGCATGCTATTTTTAGCTTGAATGGTGAAATTGCAGGGGGACCAGATGGATTCACAGGTTCCTTCTACCAAACTTGCTGTGAAATCATTGGAGACGACATACATAATATGGTCGCAGCCTTCTTCTCAGGAAGACAATTACCAAAATGTGTAACACACACAAATTTGGTCGTTCTCCCCAAGAAGAAAGAGATAGTGACATTTTCTGACATGAGGCCCATAAGTCTTAGCAACTTCATCAACAAAATCTTCTTGAGAGTTATATATGAAAGGATTATTGCAACACTACCTTCTCTCATCTCCCAAGAACAAGCAGGATTTGTAAAGGGCAGAACAATAGTAGAAAATGTTCTTCTAGCACAGGAAATCATTACAGACATCGGGCTAAGAACAAGAGCATGGCCAAATGTAGTCATCAAGCTAGACATGACCAAAGCATTCGATCGACTATCCTGGCTATTCATGACAAAAGTGCTAAGAAAAATGGGTTTCTGTGAAGCTTTCATTGGCCTGATCTTCGACATTATGGGTAATAATTGGTACTCAATCCTTATCAATGGTCAACCACATGGGTTCTTCAAATCGACAAGAGGTGTCAAGCAAGGTGATCCATTATCACCTACTCTGTTCATCCTGGCTGCTGAAGCCCTTTCGAGGGGATTGAATGCACTACATCAAAATCTCTACTTCTGTGGCTTTGGAATGCCCAAATGGAGCCCAAATATCAATCACCTGTCTTATGCAGATGATATGATCATCTTCTCATCTTCTGATGCCACCTCCCTACAACTGATAATGGAGGTCCTATATGCATATGAAGCAGCATCAGGTCAGCTAATCAGCAAAGGCAAATCTGCTATATATATGCATCACTCGGCCAACACTGAGGTAATTTCAAACGTAGAAAGAATTACAGGCATCGGAAGGCAGAACTTTCCATTCACATACCTAGGCTGCCCTATTTTCTACTCCAGAAGAAGGATCATATACTACCAGGACATAGTCAATAAGGTACGAGATAGATTACAATCGTGGAAAGGAAAATTACTCTCAACTGGAGGTAGAGCAGTACAGATAAAACATGTACTTCAAAGCATGCCGGTACATTTACTATCATCTGTAAATCCTCCAAAGCAGGTAATCAACAACCTTCACAAGCTCTTTGCACTATTCTTCTGGAATAGCACAGTGGGAGGCAACAACAGACACTGGTCTTCATGGAATAATTTATGCATTCCTTGTGAGGAGGGGGGAGCAAGCTTTAGATCATTGCATGATATGTCCAAAGCTCTTTTCTGTAAATTGTGGTGGAATTTCATAGCCAAGCCCAGCCTCTGGAGTGCATACATGTGTCAGAAATACTGCAAAAAACTCAACGCAGTAATTGTTCCGTGGAAAAGAGGATCACAAACATGGAAGAAAATGCTAGAATGCAGAGAAATCATAGAACACCAAATCAGCTGGCATATCAAAATGAGATCCTTACCTTCTGGTATGACAACTGAACTAGACTGGGAGCAATTTACTTAATAGTACCAGCAAGCTTCCAAATTGATGAATCAATTCATAATGTGAATGACGTCCTGCAAGATGATAACTGGAATTTGCAACAACTGTCAGAGGCTTTGCCACATGAAGTGGTAGAACACATAGTAACATCAATTAAGCCTCCAAACATGCGTGACACTCTAGACATCCCATACTGGATGTTACAAAATCAAGGACACTTCACTATTAAAGCTGCTTGGGAATACCTTAGAAGAAGAGAAGAACCAAGAATAGCATATAAGATGATCTGGGTTAGTCTGGAAGGCAAAATTGCCGCTAGATGACCGCATGAAAAGATTGGGTTACCAACTGCCTTCAAGATGTTGGTGTTGCACTGAATCAAAGGAAGAAACCTTGGTGCATCTCTTCTTCACTTCCACCACTACAACCAGGGTATTGTAATACTTTCTACAAAGAGTAGGAATAACACTCGATGGACTATCCTTCCATCAAGCAATAACAAAATGTTGGACAGCACAAAAACAGTCCACAGACTCAAAGGAGTGCTACAGGCAGTTCCTTCCGGCATTGTGTGGGAACTCTAGGAAAGAAGGAATAGTTGTAAACATGGGGAAACAGTCTCAGCTGGCAGAGTTATCTATCAAGTCTCCACAGCATTACAAGCACTAGTTAAAATCAGAAATCCAGGAATCAATATCCCACACAAATGGCAAGATCTTCTACATATGCTGGAAAACTACACCCTAAGACTAAAATTCAATAAAGTCATATGGGAATTCCCCATGCAAGAATGGATAAAAGTCAACACTGATGGAGCATCAAAAGGAAACCCTGGAAGAAGCTCAACAGGATACTGTGTGAGAAATGAAGGAGGGGAGCTACTTTATGCACTTGGCCCAGATATCCCAGAAGGAACAAATACAGTAGCAGAAGCAACAGCCATTGCTGAAGCTCTAAACTACTGCAGATCACAAGGATTTTCTCACATATGGCTACAAACAGATTCAATGCTATTAAACAACATCATTAATGGCACTTGAAAACCACCCTGGTGCATAAATGATCGAGTAGAAGAGATATTACAATTAAAAGAATCCCTTACACTAAATGTAACACACACATACAGGAAAGGAAATAAGCTAGCTTATCATCTAGCAAATTATGCACTGGAACTTGGAAGAATTGAGTGCTACCACTTCTGCCAGTTAGACTCACAGGGTAGAAGGATATTGAATGCTGATAAAACCCAATGCCCATACATAAGACTAAAGATAGCAAAATAACTAGTAGCACACAGTGTCATTTTACATCAGGATATGCACTCAACAAAGATTTCAGGGATGAACAGAAAGGGATGAGATCCTGGCATCACAGTAGAAAATTAAGCTCTCTTGCAGATCACTCTAATAGCTTTCTTTTTTGTGCAGGATTGATGAAGAACAGGCTGGAACAACCCCTATATTTTCATGAAATGGCAACTGCAGCAACTTCCCTCATTTTCCATTACTTTTCTGCTAGTTTTGCAGGGATATTACAGAAGTACTGACAGTAAAAAACAGCTATCTGAGCAGCCAATTGAGATCTGTAGCATCAGTGACAATAGTAGTGTTAGTGACAGACAAAGGGCAGAACTCAAGCAGCAACTATCCTGTTTCAACAACAGCAGTCATGCCACCAACAATGATACTAGCATTGATCATGATATGGCCAAATTTCCACAACTGCAGCAAATTCTAAAGGAGATACAATCACAGCAGAGGTGTAATTTCCAGCAAAAATCAGGAAGGTAGAAAACATTAAGGCCAATAGCTGTGTTAGTTTTGCAGTAAGATAGGGCTGCAGGGATAACAGAAGGAATGCTTCCTTCATAGATCATAGAGCATAATCTTAACATCAAACAAGAACCTGTCCAACATAAGCTCACAGGATTTTCAACTACAGCAACTTCCCTCATTTTCCATAACTTTGTTTTGCAGGAATATTGCAGAAGCACTGACAGTAAAAAAACAGCTATCTGAACAGCCAATTGAGATCAGTAGCCCCAGTGACAACAGTAGTGTTAGTGACAGACAAAGGGCAGAACTCAAGCAGCAGCTATCCTGTTTCAGCAACAGCAGTCATGCCACCAACAATGATACTAGCACTGATCATGATATGGCAAAATTTCCACAATTGCAGCAAATTCTAAAGGAGATACAATCACAGCTGAGGTGTAATTTCCAACAGAAATCAGGAAGGCAGAAAACATCAAGGCCAACAAAAGGACCAGCAGCGGTACTGATCACAGCAACAGCAGTACCAATAGGTCGCAGCACAAACAGCAGCAAGATCCTCAAGATCCTCATCAACAACATCAGGGATAATCACCACATGAAAGCAGAAAAAAGGAAACATCTCAAGCTTTCAACACAACCAAGCATACATCATCATCAACACTACCAGCAACTACACAGAAACAATAGATCTCTTAGAAGTAGCCATCAACATAGGTTCAGATTATTGGCGCAATTGCATGGTGTGGTATTAGCACCTCGAGTGCTCAGTCTAGTGCAATTGCATCAATCACCATGTTGCTATACCCACAGTACTCTTAACTAGAACACCACAATTCTAATTTTCCATAAACATAAGCATTCCAACATACACTCCCATAGTAATAACAACCATAGCACAGATCACTCACCCATTCCACATAACACACTAACCTACCTCACACAATTCCACATAACACCCCACATAAACACCAATGCTTATAATAGCAACCATCCCTGTACCAGAAACAAAAGCACCACCAATAGAAGCAGAAGAAGAAATAGCAGCATATCCAGTCATCCTCCAGTCCAGTAGAAACTCATAGCAACACAAATGCACCCCTTTCACCAGCATATCAGATACAACAGCAGCAGAAACTTCATGGACACCAGTGGTAATATCAGCAATATCCTCAAGGCCAAATCCAGAAGAATATCAATTGGTTACAGTAGCAGAAGCAACATCACAGGCAGCATCCCATGCACTTTAGCCAAACTAACCAGTAGCAGCAGCAACAATTTGAATCACAACAGCAGCAACACAAATAAACCACAGCATTCGAGGAAACAAGCAACAACAGATACCACAAGTAAAAATGTCAACAACAGCAATCAAAGCAGATTCAACAACAGTTTCACCAGTTTCAGCATTCTCGGAATGAATCATTCACTGGATCACCCCATTCCAACTCCATCATACAGGTAGCTACAATATCAATAAGAACAACAATTGCACCATAAACAACAGCGGTACCAATGCCAATACCAACAGGAGGGACACAAAGCATAACAGGGCACACATACATCATAGTAGCAGCTCCAACACTAGCAGTCACAAACAATCACAGCCAACAGCTCCACCAACACAACTAAGTAGCCACAAGATACACATAGATGGATATCTTCAACTTGGCTTTCCCTATTTCTGGAGTCAAAGCAAAATTGAAGATAACTCGCGCTCTTTTGCTATTTTTTTGCAAAATTCTGACAGCATTGATTTCTGTCAGAGGTACATAGGGAAGATCAAATCTCACATCCAATTGGTCACAATATGTCACGACCCAAGCCGGAGGGCCGCGACTGGCACCGGACCCTACTCAACGGGCACCGGCGTACCCTTCATCTAACTGTCCTCATTATCTATAAGGCTTGTCATATGCATATAATCTCGAACAATAATTATAATGAACCGAGACATCATACCATGGTACGAACATACTTATGTACATAATATAGCCAACAAGGCTGCAATGCAAAACCATAAAACAAAATACATACGTTTGCCGCCAAGGCAATTCAACTGTACATAAGTCAACCCATCACTTGTCTATGCATAAATTGACACTTGTCTATGAGCCTCTACCAAAACGTACATAATGCAACCTACGTCGGAACAAGGCCCCGACATGCCCATAATGCCTACAACAAAATGCATACCAGGACTGTGGCAAGTCCGAAGGATGGATCTCGCCAATATCTGCTGAACTGGGTAGCCTACTGTGGTGGGGGAGCTTCGTGTATCTGCCCGGTCGGACCTGCAGCACGACATGCAGCGTCCACAAATAAAGGACGTCAATACGGATAATGNCAATTGCATGGTGTGGTATTAGCACCTCGAGTGCTCAGTCTAGTGCAATTGCATCAATCACCATGTTGCTATACCCACAGTACTCTTAACTAGAACACCACAATTCTAATTTTCCATAAACATAAGCATTCCAACATACACTCCCATAGTAATAACAACCATAGCACAGATCACTCACCCATTCCACATAACACACTAACCTACCTCACACAATTCCACATAACACCCCACATAAACACCAATGCTTATAATAGCAACCATCCCTGTACCAGAAACAAAAGCACCACCAATAGAAGCAGAAGAAGAAATAGCAGCATATCCAGTCATCCTCCAGTCCAGTAGAAACTCATAGCAACACAAATGCACCCCTTTCACCAGCATATCAGATACAACAGCAGCAGAAACTTCATGGACACCAGTGGTAATATCAGCAATATCCTCAAGGCCAAATCCAGAAGAATATCAATTGGTTACAGTAGCAGAAGCAACATCACAGGAAGCATCCCATGCACATTAGCCAAACTAAGCAGCAGCAGCAACAACAATTTGAATGTCACGCCCCGCCCGGCAAGCCCGCGACACGGGCGCCGGACCCTGCTCGTAGAGAACTGGCGAACCCTTCATTTCAGCTATCTTATTATTTCAAACAAGAAGATCATTCAATTGGACCTCTCATTGGGGTCACATACATACATACAAACATTCATGGAAACGTGTCACTGTATTTAGGCATAAAATTTACAAATCATAGATACACCTTGACACCTATTTATACATAGCCAATCACTGTCTACACACCACTGGTATTATCTATTGAGCCTCTATTAGAACAGACATTAAACATCCTAAGTCAGAACAGGGCCCCGACACGACCCAAGATGTCTATACAAACGCATACCAAAATGTAGCAAGCCCGAAGAATGAGTCTTGGCAATATCTGCTGAGCTGGTGGCCTACTGCGGTGGGGGAGCTCCGTCTGTCAATCTATTAGGACCTGCAGCACGACATGCAGCGTCCACATGATAAAGGACGTCTGTACGAAAAATGTACTGAGTATGTAAGACAGAAATACAACATGAAAGCAGCAGTATAAGCATTAGAACAGAAACAGACAACTCATGGCGACGGAGCGGCCTCTGGGGGCAGCTAACCATAACATTATTATTATAGGACCCATTTCCATCATTACAGAGATATATTTCCACCCTTACAAGGTTTGTCAATTTCATACACGTTCACATTACCGGATGCATTACGTAATCATTACCTTAAACCACTACCTGCGCCACTGTGGGCTTGTCATTTTCATATTCATTTAATGTTACCGTAACCAATTGCATGAACTTTACCACGTACAATCACACACAATCCCATACAATTTCTTACGCCTCCATGGGCTCATCATCATCGTACGCCTCTGTGGGCTCATCATCATCTGCCTTTGTGGGCTCATTATCATATGCCTCTGTGGGCTCATACCCGGCCTTCATTAGGCTCGGTCATAACATATGCCTCTGTGGGCTCATACCCGGCCTTTGTTAGGCGCGGTTACAACATACCCGGCCTTTATCAGGCGCGGTCACAACATACCCGGCCTTTGTTAGGCGCGGTCATACGAATTCAGTCATACACACATATACATGTACACATAATACATTGCAAGCTTACTTAGGTCTTGTGTTCTTGACTTGTTATATTTATTACTCTTCTTCCTCGTGCAATTAAGAATACCCTTTTTAACAATAGAATTATGGGATTCAAGGACTTCTATCAATGTTGTTACCATGAAGCAAGAATAATCAATCCATGAAAGGGAGAACAACATACGCAATACTAGCTTCTAAGAATGGAATATTATTTGGGGCCCATTCGAGGCATTGTATTCAACAGGAATCGTGCAAAAGAAGGAACGGTATAGTCTTACATACCTGGAACTTATTGCGTCGGTTCTCAAGCTACGAAAATTGCCACAATTCTTTAATCTACAATTAAAGAATAGCTCAATGGTTACTTACTACGCTGGATAGCTATCATTAACCAAAATTCCCCAAATTTCATGTAGTGATTTTCTATACTCTTCTTCCCCTAAACTTCGTTGAATGTATTTACAGCACATGCAACCTATTTTCAACCCACAATACTCATGATCCATTTCGTTTAACCCCACCTATTTTGATTTCATGGCTTCTAGTCATATTATCAAAAGTTCTTAGAGGCATGCAACCACCTATCATGGATGTTTAGGGGAAAACCACATGAAAGGGAGTAGTAGCTTACCTTGCATGTGAATTATTCAACCTTCTTCTTCTATTCCTCAATTTCTAGGCTCTTGACTTCAATGTGGGTTTGTAAGGAAGGGAAAATTCAGCTAGGGTTTCCCTTAGTTCTTCAATTACTTACTTCCCTTCTTCAATTTAGTACTTGTAAGAGAAGGATTTGGTTGTTTGGTGTGAGGGCTTTGAGAGGAGTCTTTTGGGGCTTTTTGCTATGTTCAGACTTAGAAAAAATGAAGAAGGGACGGGTTTTGGGTCCCTTTTATAGGCCTAGGTATAAGTGGCACATGGATCAGAAAAATGTCAGAAATGCGATCGCATACCTGCCGCAGACAGGGTATGCGGTTCGCATTTTGTTCGCAGATCTCACCTCAAAAATTTGTTACACTATGCGGCACCGAAGGGGCCAGAATGCGGTTCGCATTTCCAAAATGCGATCGCATTCTGGTCGCATTTGGGACATTGGTTTAGCCCATTACTCTGCCTCATTCTGCGATGGAGGGTGTCAGATCTGCGGTCCGCATTCTCATTCTACGTTCCGCATACTGGCCGCATTTCGAACAAAATCTCAGCCCAGGGTTCTGCCTCATTCTGCGATCCTGGTGTTGGATATACGGTCCGCATTTGTGTTCTGCGGTCCGCATCTCTGGCTTTTCGACACTTTCTTCCTTTTTCTTAACTTTAAACCATTTTCCGGGATCTTGGTTCCTTTTACGTAAACTACCCTTTAGCACAATTAAATGTACGTATTTTACGGGTTGCAACACTCTCCCCCCCTTAGGAACATTCGTCCCCGAATGTATGGATCTATGAAGGGTAATATTACAGGGGAAGGGATATTAGCTTTCATACGCCTCGTTCGGACGCCACAATCCCAACATTAAATGAAAGGTAATTATGAGCTTCCGAATTACCTCGTGGAAACGCTTCTCCTTCCAACGCGTTCTGCATCCCCTTGGTATTTCCACTATCATCCACCTTCTGGAACAGGTACGGGTATTTAGTTTTCATCTCTTCCTCTGCTTCCCATGTCATTTCTTCCACGTTCCTGTTTCTCCACAACACCTTGACCGAAGCCACATCCTTTGTTCTTAGCTTGCGAACCTGTCGGTCCAATATAGCCACGGGTGTTTCTTCAAAGGTCAGATCCTCTGTGATCTGTATGTCTTGGATAGGAACGACCCGAGAAGGGTCTCCGATACATTTCCTCAACATGGACACATGGAATACCGGGTGGACGAATTCCATTTCGGATGGTAGTTCCAATTTATAGGCAGTTTTTCCAATTCGGCGAAGAACTTGATATGGACCGATGTATCTTGGGCTCAATTTACCCCTTTTTCCAAAATGCATGACACCCTTCATGGGTGAGACTTGCAGGAACACCCAGTCACCAATTTGAAATTCCAAGTTACGGCGTCGGACGTCGGAGTAGGACTTTTGCCTGCTTTGCGCAGCCTTCAATCGTCCCTGTATTATTCTCACTTTCTCAACAGCTTGATGGACCAGGTCCGGGCCGTACAATTCCATTTCCCCCACTTCAAACCACCCAATCGGCGACCTACACTTCCTCCCATACAGTGCCTTATATGGGGCCATCTTTATACTGGAGTGATAGCTGTTATTATAGGAAAATTCTATGAGTGGGAGATTGTCATCCAAACTACCTTGGAAATCTAGAACACATGCCCGCAACATATCTTCCAGTGTTTGAATGGTACGCTCAGCCTGCCCATCAGTCTGCGGATGAAAAGCCATGCTGAGATTTACCTGCGTACCCAAACCCTTCTGAAAAGATTTCCAGAAGTTAGCTGTAAATTGGGCTCCTCTGTCTGATATAATGGACATTGGTACCCCATGAAGTCTAACGACTTCCTTGATATACAGTTTCGCATAATCTTCAGCTGTGTAAGTTGTCCTAACTGGTAGGAAGTGAGCACTCTTGGTAAGCCGATCCACTATTACCCAGATGGAGTCGAACTTACGATTGGAGCGGGGTAATCCAACAATGAAGTCCATGTTAATTACCTCCCATTTCCAAGTCGGAATTTCAATATCCTGAAGCAGTCCACCAGGTTTCTGATGTTCTGTCTTTACCTGTTGGCAATTAGAACACTGAGCTACGAATTTTGCGATTGACTTCTTCATCCCATTCCACCAATACTGTTCCTTAGCATCATGATACATTTTGGTCGAGCCAGGATGGATGGAATACCTGGATTGGTGAATTTTCCTCATGATCCTTTCTCGCAAATCTGCTACATCAGGCACACACAATCGGCCCTGACACCTCAAGGTGCCATCCCCTGCGATCTCGAAAGTTGAGATCCTACCTTGCTGAATTACTTTTCTCAATTGCATCAAGGTGGGATCTTCATATTGCCGTGCCTTTACCTCGGCTACGAGAGACGATTCAGAGGTGTTGTGTACAACCACACCTCCATCTTCGGAGTCTATCAATTTGACTCTCATGTTGGCTAGCTGATGAAGTTCCTTGGTTAAACTTCGTTTACCCACTTCAATGTGTGCCAAAATCCCCATTCACTTAC
>MCJB01021170.1:0-85678 GCA_002018475.1 Nicotiana obtusifolia
TGAAATGGAACGAGTTTGGGTGCCTTTTATAGGTCAAGGAGTTAAAACTTAATTTCAGCACAAATGTCAGATTCGCGACGCAGAAGGGGCATTTCGCGGTTCGCTTTTGGGTTTCGCGGACCGCTTTTTGGTCGCGAATGCGACCTTGTGTTCTGCTTCAGTTCGCGAAGGGAGGGGTCAGTTTCGCGGTTCGCTTTTCCATTTCGCGAACCGCGTTTCTGTCGCGTTTCTCGCCTGGGCTTACTGTCCGTGTTCGCGATGGCCTTGTTGATTTCGCGAATCGCTTTTCCCATTTCGCGGTTCGCTTTCCTTCACTTTGCCGTCGCTTTTTCGACAAGAAGCCAAGCCAGGCTTCTGCCTCACTTCGCGACAGATTCGCGATCCGCATGTGTGTTTCGCGGATCGCGTTTTTGACATTGGGAACGCTTTTTGTCCCTTTTGTTCTTTTCCTTATTATTTTCAACTCTTTTCAATACTTTCTTGCTTTTAAGCCCATACACATATACCATATCATAACTCATTCTTCTCATTCTTAGGCCCATACACACTTACCACATTACGGCATAATCACATAGGTGAATTTACGGGGTATCACATCTATCCCCCTCAACGGAGGTAGTCCACTCGGCATCTCCTCGGGAAACATGTCCCTGTATTCCTGCAAAACATCACTAACAACACTAGGGAAGGGGTGAACGTTAGTATAAACTTCTTCATTAGAGCTCAAGTAAACACCCTTATGAATTAGGCAAATTAAGAGTTTAGAACTATCATTACCTCTCAAATACTCACCTGGTTGCATCATGGCACAAATATTACCTGACAGGTTCGATGTACTAGCATTGGTTATGGCTTCGAATTTGGGCTCCATTGGAGCCTTAGCTCTATCCGCCTCTTTCAGTTCCCTCATGCGTTTGTAATCATCACTAACCTGTTGCGGTGTTAAGGGCTTAAGTACGTAACTCTTGCCCTCCAGCTTGACTGTATAAGTGTTGGCCCTTCCATCATGATCAACATATCTATCAAACTGCCAAGGCCTGCCCAATAGTAAATGGCACGCATGCATAGGCACCACATCGCACAAGATTTCATCCTGATAAGCTCCCACCTTGAACTTAATGAGTGCCTGCCTTACTACCTTTAATTCACCACATTCACTCAACCACTGCAATCTATAAGGACGGGGATGTTTCCTCGTAGGTATACTAAGTTGAGTCACTAACGTGTGGCTTAGTACATTAGCACAACATCCGGAATCTATTATCATCGAGCACACCTTTTCTTTCACCCTACATCTGGCATGAAACAAGTTCTCACGCTGCATATCTCCTTCCTCCTGTACGTTCATAGTGCTCAAGTTCCTACGTACCACTAAGAACATATTCACACCCTCTTCTTCTAACTCTTCCTCTCCGCACTCAACCAATTCAGCTCCCTTATCTTCCTCAATCTCCTCTTCACTCTCTACCTCACAAATAGTACAATCATGTTCATGTCATTAGGTAGAACCATCACTAGTTCCTTCCCCGGTATTATTCCAAGTACAAGTAGTTCTTACAAGGTTCTCCACTCGGATACTAAGTGCCTTTATTTCAGCCCATAGCTCGGCTAAAGTAATGTTGGTCACAATCCTTTCTCCTTTCGTAGCCATGTACCTGCAAAAGAAACAAGACTAGAGAATCTGTTAAGGTTAGTTAAAATTCTCTCTCTCACTTTTTGAATGACTCTCGGGTTCACTCAAATTTTTGGGTAGGATTTCGCACTTGTCTTCAAATTGGCTTCCTCTAATTGACCAAGTTCCTTAGCGACCTTTCAAGTTCACAAGATCAATAGTTTTTTTCGGGGTGAGTGAAGTTATGCGACTCGATAGGCGGACAGCTTTTTAAGTGAGCACAAGAAGCCAAGAATTATCTACGAAAGTGGAAATTTTGACTTTTAGCACGAGGTCCTACAAGCTCAAAGATTAGTAATTACTTAAGTAGGGAAATTACCTAAGAATTACTAATTAGAAGTAGTGAAATTAAGAAGAATTTCGAAATTGAAGAGATAAGAAAAGTTTAAAAGCTTTCCCACTTTAGTTTGGAGAAGATCAATCCTTTCTCCTTAGCCCTTAGGATTTTGGGTCCCCCTTTTCCTTTTCCAACACAAATTAGCCTCTCCTCACCTTGTCCAAATAGAATTTTAACTCCTTGAAACTTCTTCCTTTTGGATTGGGAGTTGTTTCCTTCTTGGACTAGAATTAGAGTTTCCTATTCTCCTCCTCAAATTTGGCCTCCCTAACACTTCTTAGGCCCTCTCCCACGTTTTTCAACCAAAATATTCAAGAACAACAAATTAAAGTTCAAAAACTTCAAGAATTCAAGGCAATCTCGTTAGGAATGTTTGAGGATTCAAGAACCTCTTCAAGAACAACGTAAAACTCTTCAAGAACTTCAATTTTAATTTCAAGAACTTCAAGATTTTCAAGATTCAATCGTGCACCTTCAAGAATTTCAACTAGAGTTTCAAGATTTCAACATTATCGGTTTCTAATGATCAAGAACTTCACGAATCGGTTCAAGAACGTTTCTTTAGCAATCTATTTTCAAGACTTCAATCCCTAGATGATTTAACGACTTCAACCAACTACAATTTTCGGTTTTTCTTTCTTCTCTCTTTATTTTCACATTTTTTTTTGTATAAATCAAAAACGAAATTAAAGATAGAACCTAAACTAAGGCACGAAGAACAGGATTGGGATTGTAAGAACAAACCCTTTCCAAGCTCTGATACCAACTGATGTAATATAAAAAGCGAAAACAAGAAAACAAAAGATAGAAGTAAGACGCTCAATGAACTATCAAGACAACAAGTAGGAACTAGTCTACTTACCTTCTTGATGAAGTCACGGAGTACCTATACTATACGAACAACCCTCAAGACAACAATGGTCTTGCAAACTGTTCGATCAAACAAAGGAACAAGTTCAATTTTGAATCACACCAAAATTGAACAAGTTAATTCACACGATTTTGGGAGCAATGTGCTGCCGGTTTTTGATTGATAATAATGTCAAAAGGTATCAAAATAATGAAGTGTTTAGGCTTATATAGAATGATCCTTTACCTAAATCAACTAGGAAAAGAATAACTAGTTAACCTAAATCAACTAGGAAACAACTAATTAACAAAAAGGCCACAATTTGGCTAATTTAAAGAATAGTCATGCAGGACCAAACAAATAAGAATTAATATCTTCAATAACTACATAATAATACAACATAAACACAAATGTACATCTTCAACACAAGATTCGTCCATAGCAAGATTTATTGACGCTTGGATCTTCTCCAAGGCTAACCAACGCCTTTTCTTGTCTTGTTCATAGATGGCATTGATAACACTTGATCAAATTTATCTGCATCATAGACTTAGTTCAAGACAACAGCAGAGACATTGACAATGCTGATGCCCAGGCACTTGAAACATCAGTAGTTGGAACAGACAAGGCAGTTCAAGACTACAGTAGTTACACTGACAATGCTGAAGCCTAGGCACTTGAAACATTAGTACTTGGCACAAACGTAGCAGGGGAAATGAATGAAAAAAAGGAAAGAACCCACACTGTTGGAAGCAATGAAACAGTAAACCAGACAAGGAATCAAGGGCAATTGAGCTTTGGGCAAGGATACCAAGCTAATAGCACAACAGCAAATCCCACAGCTACATTAAGGGTGAAGAACCAAACACCAGCAAATGCAGAAGTTGACTACAATGTGAACAAGCAGTTAAGCTCAGAACCAGCTAAAACTCAATTGACATCAAGGCAAAAGACAGTGCAAGCACACTCAAACATACTTCTAACAGGAAAGTAGCAAAGGAAGAATAACAGAAACGAAGTTTCAGAAGGAGCAGCTACACAAAATGCCAGTTCAATAGCTGAGAAAGCAGCAAGATCAAATATACTCCTAGCAGGAAAGCAGATATGGGAGAACAACAGGGAAGAAGAAAACCATCACAACTTTTTAGAGCGAGCAGCTATACAGAGTGCCAATTCAGTAATTAGGAAGACAACAAACTCAGAACTCGACTTAAATAAGAGCAAGCAGGGGAATTCAGAAATAACAGGAAGTCAACTAACACCAAGATCAGGGATAGTGCAATCACCCACAAACATTTCCCTAGCAAGAAAGCAGCAAGAGGAGAACAACATAAAGGAAGGAAAGCATCCAGAGAGAGCAGCTGCACAAAATGCCAATCCAATAACAGAAAAGGCAGCAATACCCCAATCATCAATAGTCTCAGCAGAAGATGGTACTAAGGAAACACAATCAAGCAGTAACCAACACAACAATGCAGGCCGGACAACAATGGAAAAAGCAATGGCCAATGAAACATCTGAAATCGCAAGCAACACAAAAGAAAAAGCAGCAGAATCCACTGCAGAGTGGGTCCAAAAAAGCTTTCACAACAAACTGGGAATCTCAGGAAGCACACAGCGACCACACACAACTCAACAGTCAACCAGCAGCACAAATCAGTCAGTTTTAATAAAATCACGCAGCAACATCACACAGCAAAAACAGGCTGCACAGAACAGAGACAACACTGAAGATATTGAAACAAGTGTAGGCAGACAGCTCCAACAAATAGCAGGAAGGTTATGGGCTGAGCAATTGGAGGAAGATTCAGAAGAAGGGGAACTCCCCGAAGGAATGCATAGTGAAGAAGAATATATTGATGAAAAAGAAAAAAAACAATATAAAGAGGAGAAGCAACTGGCAATTGCAGGTCAAGACATTCTCATACAATCGGGAACACTAAGAGCTCAGCTCCAGGCAATTTTCAAACCCAGAGATCAGTCCACACTAGCCAAATACATGAATTTTCTGACAGAAAACACTGGCAAGGACTTGGATGAGGAAGACACCACACAGAATTTCAGAAATATAGCAAGACAAGGGGATTTATCACCAAAGATAACTGGAAAAAAGAACCCTCGTAGAAACTATCCAAAGAAAAGAACAGCTCGACCCCAAGGGTAGTTCAATCAAAAAGAGCAACTGCTTACTTAAACACAAGACAATGAAAGCCATTATCTGGAAAATAAGATCAGTCAACACAATGCAAGCTTTTGAACGACTGATCACACTCAATAACAAACATCAATTTGAATTTGTTGGCATCATGGAACCAAAATAGCAACTCAGGAAACTAGAGACATACAGGAGAAGAATTGGCAAGACACAAGCATTTGCAAACATGTCAAACAAGATATGGGCCTTTCTGGATGATGAATACAATGTTACGGTGCTCATGATACAGTTCAACAACTCACACTGAAGCTATTTCACACAGGGACAAAGCAAGAATTAATCCTCACCCTGGTATATGCTAAATGTACATCAGCAGAAAGAATTGAGTTGTGGGATTCAATATATGATCTGTCACAGGCAATCGCCAGTCCATGGTTAATAAGAGGAGACTTCAATGTCATATGTGATCAAGAAGAAAAGTATGGAGGTCTACCAGTTCCGTTCAACGAAGTAATCAACATCAGCTGCCTAACAGATCTGGGCTTCAAAGGAAGCATCTTTACCTGGTGGAATGGGAGAGCAGATGAGGAGTGCAACTTTAAACGGCTAGATAGATTTACAACAAGCCTTCCCAACGATTGTAATAACTTATCTCTCCAAAATTGGATCGGATCATAGTCCTCTGCTAATTCACTTTGATCAAGAGCCAACAAAGATCAGGAAGCCATTCAAGTTCCTAAACTTCTGGATCAAGCAAGAAAGCTTCCTAACAGTGGTCCGAGAAAACTGGCAAGCAGACTTTCAAGGAGATCCTTTCTTCATTTTCAATCACAAGCTAAAAAAGCTAAAGAAAGCCTTAACACTCTGGAGTAAGGCCACCTTTGGAGACATCTTTCAGATAATAACAAGCATGGAGGAAGTGGTTCTGGTGCATGAAAAACAATACGAAGAAAGACCCACGACCCAAAACAGAGAGAGATTACAAAAGGTGCAAGCACAAATGGTGAGATACCTAGCAGTAGAAGAACAGTTCTGGATACAAAAAGCAGGAATGTCCTGGTTCAAAGATGGAGATAGGAACACCAAGTTCTTTCATACTCAGGTCAATGGCAGAAGAAAAAGGCTCTAGCTCAAAAGAATCAAAAACAATGCCGGCACTTGGTTAATAGAACAAGATCAGATCAAAGAGGAGGCTATATCATTCTTTAAAAACCAATTTACTGAACAAAGCACTCCGACAGATTTCAGCATATTGGGAACATTGAGCAGTTAATTGATTCGCAGCAAAATGCAGAGCTTAACAGAATTCCATCAAAACAAGAAATCAAAAAAGCTGTTTTCGGCTTAAACAAAGAGATTGCAGAAGGCCTAGATGGTTTCACAGGTACCTTCTATCAAACGTGCTGGGATATTGTCAGAGACGACATAGAAAACATGGTCACAACTTTCTTCTCAGGACATCCTCTTCCCAAAAGCATCACACATACAAATTTGGTGCTTATTCCAAAGAAGAAGGAGATAGAAACTTTCTCGGACCTAAGATCAATAAGTCTGAGCAACTTCATTAACAAGGTCTTCTCGAGAATCATTCATGAAAGATTTCTTTGCATACTTCCTTCAATTGTTGAAAATGTTATTCCAGCACAGGAAATCATCACTGACATTGGGAAAAGAATAAAGGCAGGACCAAATGTGGTGATCAAGCTAGACATGACCAAGGCCTTTGACAGAATATCTTGGCTATATATAGCAAATATCCTCAGGAAAATGGGCTTCGATGAAGCTTTCATAGGCATGATTATGGACATCGTCAGAAACAACTGGTACTCAAACCTCATCAATGGACAACTATGTGGCTTCTTCAAATCAACAAGAGGGGTCAAACAAGGAGATCCTCTATCCCCAACCCTCTTCATCATTGCCGCAGAAGCACTATCAAAAGGATTGAATGCACTACATCAAAATACCAGCTTCAAAGGTTTTGGAATGCCAAGAAGAAGTCCAAAGATCAATCACTTATCATATGCGGATGACATGATCATTTTCTCCTCAACAGATGACCATTGCACATGATCATGGAAACACTGAAGGCATATGAAGCAGCCTCGGGGCAATTAATAAACAGGAGCAAATCAGCTGTCTACATGTATCATTCAGCAACAACAAGGGCAATCGTAAGAACAGAAAGAATGACAGGAATTGGAAGGCAAAACTTCCCATTCACATATCTAGGTTGCCCCATCCACTACTCAAGAAAGAAGATCACTTATTATCAAGACATTGTGAGCAAAATCCAAGACAGATTGCAATCCTGGAAAGGGAAATTACTCTCTATAGGGGGAAGAGCCATACTGATCAAGCATGTCTTCCAAAGTATGCCAATTCACCTCTTATCAGCAGTGAATCCTCCCAAGCAAGTAATCAACAACATCCACAAGCTGTTTGCTCAATTCTTCTGGAGTAGCATAGTTGGAGGCACCAGCAGACACTGGTCATCCTGGGACAACCTATGCTTACCACAGGAAGAAGGAGGAGCGGGCTTCAGATCCCTACATGACATGTCAAGAGCCCTTTTTTGCAAACTATGGTGGAACTTCAGAACCAAACCTAGCCTATGGAGTGCGTACATGTCACAGAAAATAATGCAAAACACACAATGCAGTAACTGTTCAATGGAAAAAAGGATCACAGGTTTGGAAAAAGATGCTTGAATGCAGAGAGATTATAGAACATCAAATAGCTTGGCAATTGAAGATGGGATCTTCACTCTTCTGGTATGACAATTGGACTAGGCTCGGAGCACTCTACTTCCTAACACCACCAAACTTCCCTATTGATGAAACACTCCAGAATGAGAATGACACCCTGCTGGATGGCAATTGGAATCTTCACCAACTTTCAGCTCACTTGCCTCAAGAACTGGTAGAACACATCATCACCACTATTAAGCCCCCAAGAGCAGTACACACGATGGACATCCCATACTGGATGCTTCAGAATCAAGGCCATTTCACAGTCAAATCAGCATGGGAATACTTGAGAAAGAGGGAAGATCCTAAATTGACATATGAGAAGATCTGGGTAAAGGGACTTCCTTTCAAAATTGCCTTCTTCATGTGGAGAGTTTGGAGAGCTAAATTACCACTGGATGATATTCTTAAAAGATGGGGATATCAGCTACCCTCAAAGTGCTGGTGTTGTACTGATCCAAAGGAAGAGAGCATTACTCATCTCTTCTATACATCAAGTACTGCCAGCAGGGTATGGAAACATTTTATGCAAACAGTAGGAATCTCAATTGAGGAGCTAAGCTTCCATCAGGCCATAATAAAATGTTGGACTGCACAAACAGTCAACAGACTCAAACCAATTATGCAGGCACTCCCAGCATGCATCATATGGGAATTGTGGAAAAGGAGAAATAGCTACAAGCATGGAGAACCAGTCACAACTGGAAGAGTAATATACCAAATTTCCACAACTTTGCAAAATCTGGTACATATGAGGAAGCCAGGACTTAAGATCCCACACAAATGGCAAGATCTCATACACATGTTGGAGAACTACACTCCAAGGCTAAGCTACAAAAAGGTCACTTGGAACCCCCCACTGTCAGGATGGTTAAAGATCAATACGGATGGAGCATCAAGAGGAAACCCAGGAAGAAGCTCAATTGCATTCTGTGTGAGAAATGAAACAGGAGACCTCATTTATGCACTTGGAACAGAATGCCCACAAGGAACAAACACAGATGCAGAAACAAAAGCAATACTGGAAGCACTAAGATACTGTAGCACACATAAGCTCACCAACGTTTGGCTACAGACTGACTCAATGATACTAAACAAGATCATTAATGGCACTCTGAAACCACCCTGGAGCATAGCGGAGCATATTGAAGACATCCTTCAACTCAAAGACTCCCTCGGATTAATAGTTTCACACACCTATAGGGAGGGAAACAAACTAGCCGATCATCTTGCCAATTATGCTCTCAACTTTGGTAGAATTGAATGTCATCACTTCAACCAACTTGAGTCAACAGGCAGGAAAATTCTGAACGCAGACAAATCACAATGCCCATACCTAAGAATGAAAGTGACAAAGTCGTCATAGGACTGGATACAAAATCAAAAGGAGAAACTTTTCTCAACAACATGCTGAATTTGCACCTTCTAACTAAGTTTGTTTATGTGCAGGGTCACTAGAACACAAAGCTGCTTGCAACAGCAACTCAAGGTAGACTAAAGCAGCAAATGCAGGAGGAACAAGCAGACACAGTCCAACAGGAACAGAAGAATTACCATAGCCATCAACAGATCATCAATACCAGCAACATACTAGACACCTCCGAGTACCAAAGAAAAAGATGGAGCAGCAGTCAAGAAACAGTGAACTCAGGAAAAAACAATCACCATACTGCAATACATCAAACAGGAACATCAGAAGCAGTTCACAGCAGCAGCCACTCAACTGACACTCAAACAGCAGTTGCTGAGGAAAATACAAATATCAGCAGCAACACAAGGACCATTTTTGAGCACCAATCAGACAACAGCAACACACTTATACACTAGCAAGTCATGGTTGCCTCAATCAAACAAAAACAGCATAAACAACAGCAAAACAACAACACAAGCAGGACACTGGATGGCATAGAACATCAAAAAATAAGGTGGAGGAAACAAAGCAAAACAATCAGAGCAAATGATAGAAAGCATCAATCTGTTCAGTCAGGAAAAGATAGCAGCAGCAGGGAAGGACTAGTGGACTCAGCAAAGAATACACAAACTGAGCACCAACAGCAATGCAATTGGCAGGAATCACTTGAAGCCAGAAGAAGCTGCCTTTAGGATAGTAGTAATCAACTCTTGCAACAGTCATCACACAAATGGAAGGACACAGGAAAATGCTTAACTGGTCATCATGCTCGAATCCTGTGGGAGGAGAGCATGGCGACACTTTTGGACACTAACATAGTTTTCTTTTTTGCAGGGAATGAAACGGTATCTATGCCCTATTCTTCGACGAACTTCCAGCTGGTGGTATTAGTACAATGTACTCATTCCACTGGGAGGGAGGAGAAGATAGGAACAAGCATAGAACCAAGGAGGAAACCAAAGAGGAAACACACTGTGACCTGGTCGATTGCTACTAGATTGAGACCATGTCTTGTTCGATTGAGATGTGCGATGCTTCAAAATACTTTATCTCTTGACAACATACAAAAATGGATCAAAGACTCGATCATTTCATGCTCAAATACATGGAACACAAGGACACATAACCTTACTGTTGTGAGGTTGAGTTTTTATCAAAGTACTCCAGACAGATTTTGTCGAAGACAATTTTTTCAGGATGAGATACTGTATTATTGAGGAAGCTAAATCAGTGAATTCTTGGTTAGGCCAACTTGATACTACAAAGATAATCTGGGCAGTTTCCTGGAAAAATCAATACTAGCGAGGAGTAGATGTGCTGCACTTTTCCAATACCACACGGAGTCAGTTTCTTGAGGCCACAAAGACTACATCAAAATTCCTGTTTCTAGCTTGGAAGATTGATAGTCTGAATCAAGGTTGCACCAATGAAATACAAAGCAGAACAGTGGACTATGGCAATCGAGAACTTGAGGAGTATAGAGGACATAATTCACTACACAAATGGGAGAGCATAAGGAAATGCTTAGCTGGTCATCATGCTCGAATCCTGGGGGAGGAGAGCATGCGACACTTTTTGACATTAACATAGTTTTCTTTTTTGCAGGTAACGAAACTGTATCTATGCCCTATTCTTCGACGAACTTCCAGCTGGTGGTATTAGTACAATGTACTCATTCCACTGGAAGGGAGGAGAAGTTAGGAACAAGCATAGAACCAAGAGTGAAACCAAGAAGGAAGCATGCTCTGATTTGGTCGACTACTGCTAGATTGAAATCATATACTTTTCGAGTGAGTCCAGGAAGAGGTGCGATACTTCAGTCAGCAGCATATAGCAACTTTCTTTGTTCTAGCAACATCATCAGAGCTATTATCAGGAGCAGCAGGACACTCAAAGAAGCCAGAATGTCACAATTGAGAAGAAGGACACACACCAGCAGAATATCATCACACACAGAGGAAAGCATACTCAGAGACTATCCCAGTTTTCTCAACAGAGCAACCTTGTGCAGCACTAGTTGTAGCATCAATTTCAGCATAGAATACAAATGCAACAATAGCAGAAAAAGCGACAATCAACAACATATGAACTCAAAAGGAGAAATTTCAGTAAAGCCAAGAAAATTTCAGAAGTTTCCGATTCTTCCTGAGTTTACATCTGAGGATAATACTATATATACAATATTAGAATATTATCCAGTGGTATTAGCATGTTATCATGCTCAGTCTGGAGGTGTGATAAAATTGTATAGAGAGTATATTCTGGATCAACCTTACGCAACAAGAGAATTGTATGAGGATGATACGATAGAGCAGGACAATGGAGAAACACAATAGATATCTACACAACAACCACAAATGGCAGAAACCAAGCAGACTTACACTTACTCAAGAAACAGAAACATCAGCAACAATGACATCAAGGGCATCAGTGACATAAACAAGGACAATAATTGGAATAAACACCATTCACAAGTTCAAACCTTAAAGATGAACCAATGTCAACAGGGCAATCACATGAAGCAGAGAATGATTAGCAGCAGCAGACAATAGGGCACATACTCATGGACAATAAATACACCTCACCAGAGTCCCACATGCACCAAAGAATATCAATGCAATCCAGCTACTATATGGCCTACTCTTGACAATTATCTTCAATTATGCTTTCCTTTCAAGTCAAAGCAAAATTGAAGAATACTTTTTGTTGTCATATAGTACGCTCCTTAGAATAACCCAACTTTAGTTAAAGGCAGAATCTTTTATATTAGAAGGAACACTCACTCAGTAGAAGTAGGAATACATGTACTCTTTTGTATAGTTGACCTGCACTCACTACCCATAGTTTTTGTAAATATGACTGGCTATCGATACTATAAGATAGAAAGTCATAACATCACTATAGGTCTAACCCCCAATTACTTAGGTGCATTTAATCATCAAATGTGGATGATCAAAATGTACACATTTTCCTATATGGAGGTCAGGTTTATGATCAAAATGTACACATTTTCCTTTAGTTAATTACAGGTCAACAACAACAACAATAATCTCAATGTAATACCACAAGTGGGATCTGGGGAGGGTAATATGTATGCAGACTTTACCCCTACCTTGAAGAAAGCAGAGAGGCTGTTTCCGGTAGACCCTCGGCTTAGGATAATTATTTACAGGTCAAGTTGGTCATTTTTAGTTTATGGTATCCTATTACCTTAATCATATAACCTCAGAGTATGGACTATTAGCTGGTGGCGAACTAGTTTTAACTTTCAAAACTTGAAAACCTACATCTAGTTATTATTTTGTTGAATTTAATAAATTGATGTTGTATTTTAAAATGACAGATGAAATGAATGATGGTGATGCTTCATCGTGCAATTTTACAGTCAAATTATTTCACTAAATTAGAAAGGATTATGATGATGGAAGGTAACAAACAGTTCCAAAAGTGACTTAAGCAGTTAGCCATTTACTCGGGCTGAAGCATTAATTTAAGGGGATTTACTCTTTAATAAACTATAGAACATTGATAAAAATCATATTTATTCAATTGATATACATAAACAACACCTTATTGACATGTCAATTTTAAATGTTTCAATAGACAGTTGAAAAAGTTAAAAAAAATTTAAATATCATACTACAAAATAAAAAATAAAGATGAAAAAATTGAAAGAGAGTCAAAATTTTGAAAAAAGCTAAATGGGGCAAGGCAGGGCGGGTCAAAATTTTAGTGGGTCATGGCCTGACCCTACCCTTGCTGCCCTGCTCTGCCTCAATTTCCATCCCTATATATCATTTACCCTAATCCTTCTGCCAATATTAGGAAGTGGTATAAGGAGTAACTGTGTATAATTTTTCATTCACCTGCAGAGATGGTAGGGCTATCTATTGGAGAAAAAAACTTTATCAAGGGTGGTATTGCCCAGGATATGCGCAATGATGGTAGAAAACGACTAACTTATCGACCAATTTATGTGGAAACAGGTGTTATTCCTCAGGTATAATCCTTTTCTTTTAAATAAGCTTTCCTTTGTTGAATGTTTCTTTTACAACAACTCAAGCTCAATAGTGAACTTTGTTGTTCTTACAAGGCAAATGGATCTGCAAGAATCAAGTTGGGTCCAACTGATGTTATTGCCGGTGTCAAGGTATTATTACAATCCAGACAGTGAGAGACATGTTCTACTTCTCATTTTAGATTTAACAATGCTATCTTGATTTTTCCTTGATAATCAACGCATGAGCAATTTAGTCATGTAAGTTGTTTCATTTGGCGTATTAAATTCTTATTTCAGGCGGAACTTGGAAAACCAAGTCAAGCGCATCCTGATCAAGGGAAAATTTATATTCATGTCGATTGCAGTCCCACAGCAGAGCCGTCGTTTGAGGTTCTGTTCTTGGATTCAGTTGACTTGCACGTATTTTATCAGTTTTATTGCTTTATTTAGAAAATTTGGTGTAAGAACCAATCTCAGTTTCCCTTCATTTTCTGTAATTGTTACCTTCCTTCTTTCTAAACATAATGTTGTACTGTAATCCTGTTCTTATGGCAACTGTGGACTTTTGATAAGCAGCGTACCTTTCTTAATACTTCCTCTCAGTTAATAGTTTTTCGATTGTGTTGATCTGTGCAGGGCAGAGGAGGCGAGGAATTGTCCGCAGAACTCACAGCTGCACTTGAGGGGTGTCTTTTGGGTGGTAAAAGTGGAGCAGGTATTCACCTTTGAAAAAGAAAGGAAAACCCCGACTTGTGTCTGAAAAAATATATACTGTCAAGAGCTGCCGACCAACTTTAGATGTAAAGGTTACACTTACGTATCTCTCAAGTTGATAATCTTGTGGTGTATTTCATTTCGCAGGGGCTGGAATAGATCCTTCGTCTCTCTCAATCAAAGAAGGAAAAGTATGTTGGGATCTGTATATTGATTGCCTTGTCATTAGTTCTGGCGGGAATTTGCTGGACGCTCTAGGTGCTGCAATCAAGGTATACTCTAACAGCATTTGTCATCATGTATTAACAAGGGGTGAAAATTACTTGCTTTGACTGTTTTTAGAGATGCTGTGATACTTGAGAATGCTACATAAAAACACTATTCCCCTTATTCTGATCAGAGGGGACGTATGAGCCTTGATACGCGTTCAGCGGAACCCAGTAACTTTTGTTCAAACACAATATTTGTGTTAAGAAATTCATGTGTACATGTTAAATTTAGAACCTAGTTATTAGTACCTGAAGTCGTCGTTCTAAAAGCTGAAACCCATAAAGTTAAAATTTTGGCTCCGCCTCTGATTCTGATTAATCAAGAAGCTTTTGCAAGGAAAGATGAGACTGTAGAAAGAAAATATATTAAATGAGACATTTAACATTTTGAGCAGTGATGCAGTTTGGCGATTATCTCTATGACTGATGTTCTTCAGGCTGCACTGAGCAATACGGGTATTCCCAGAGTTCAGGTTCGTGAAGCTGCTTCATCCGATGAGCAGGCAGATGTGGATATTAGTGATGAAGAATTTCTGCAATTCGACACCAGCGGAATACCAGTCATAGTTACTTTGATAAAGGTAATTGAAGCCAGCCTTTTGTTTTGAGCTTTCTTGCGCAACTGCCAATTTACATACGACATTGACCTTTTCCCGTCAATAATTGTAGGTTGGAAGGCACTACATTGTTGATGCAACTCCAGAGGAGGAGTCCCTAATGAACTCGGCTGTTTCTATTTCTGTTAATAGACAAGGGCTAGTATGTGGATTGACCAAACGAGGAGGCACCGGATTAGACCCTAGTGTCATACTTGACATGATATCTGTGGCAAAACATGTAAGTGAGCAGCTAATCGACAAGCTTGATTCGGAGATAGAAGCCGCTGAAAAAGCTCATGAAGATGAACCATGACATAGCTCAAAGATTCCTAGATATAGTAGTTCAACCTCACTAATTTTTGTTGCAAAGTGCAAATAGACTTCTTGAATACTTTGTAGAGGTGAAGCCGAACTTTTGTGATATCAATTCTATAGTGGTGTTCATGTGATCATTTGGTAGTTTTAGATAGGAATTTAGTTTTGAAGCACTTTCGCTTCGATTGTCTTCTTGATCAGTGGTTGATGTTTATCTGTGCTGTTCGTTTAAAGCTAATCTTGAACTACACGTGGTTCGGAACTCCATAGATAGTGGATCCAGTGATTCTTCTCTACTTAAATACTAGGTTTTTTCTATGGCAAGTTGCGAACACGTGACACGGTTACCTAAAATTAACTAAATCGTATCGATGTTGAAGAGATATCGAAATGACTGGGACAGTTTTGAAAAGTTTAATTTTAGTTATACGAAATAGAGTAACCGTAAAGTAGGTATAATATAAGTTTTATAAAATAATCCGCTGAACTGAGCCATTAACATCCCTAGGTAAAGTGGACAAAAGATGAAATCAATGAATTGCATTCTCATGTCTTGTTCCAATTCAATGTCAAAAAAGAGAGAAAATGGAACACAAAATCCATTATCCTACGAATTGCATTCTCAAATCTCACCAATGTAATAATACTGAAGATCAAACACAAAAGGATCTAACAGGCTGACAAACTACACCAAGTTTTAAGCCAAAACTTTGTTTCTTGCAGGTTCTCTAAACTTGCAAGAAAAATGAATTAGGACAGGCCAAGTTACACCAAAAGAATATAAATCAGATTTGCCAGAGATGGTGGCGATTATACTTTGTGAAAATAGAGCTAAAAATCATCATGATCTTCTAAGGCACTATAAATCACCCTACAAAATGAACATGTGGAGTTAGTTAGTAGAGTCATACTGGAAGCTCTGTTGTTCGAACTCTTCAAAAATGTCACCGGCTGCATGTCGGATCCTCCAAAAGTAGTGCGTTTTTGGAGGATAAGACACGGGTGCGACAACATTATTAGGGAGTCCGCGCAACATAGACTAGAGGTGCTTTGACAATCAAAGAGCTTCCCACACAGTAACTTACCAAAATAATGATATGAGGAGCAGAATTACGATGTTTCCAAGTTTGAAAAGCCTCTGTTTCTTTTCCCAATTAAGGATATTAAAAATCTCAGTAACATCTACAAGGTGCCGTCTTTGCATGTACCTACAACAAGAAGATTACACATGAGATTTATGTAATTATCAAATGTATCCTATAAAAGTTGTAACAGTTTCCAGCAAATAATATATGATCACAAGTCATAAAAAAATTAATCTAGAACGATTAACGACCTAATGGTTGGGTGTATTTACTATAGTCTTACAAATAAATACCAGCTTTTTGTTGGATTACTATATTAATCAATGCACAAGCCGGTGAACAATACCCGCAGGTCAATATTTCAATAGAAGGCCTATCCCCTAGGCAGTGACGAAGCTAGAAAATTCAATAAGTGTGTTCAAAATGCTAGTGGGCTATGCAAGGGTGTTTAAAGTCTATTTTTTGATCGATAACAAGTAATATGTTTTATTCTATAATAGTATAATTTCGCAAAGGATGTTCAGTTGACCACCCTTGGCCACACATAGCTTCGCCCTTGCCCCTAGCTGCAAATGGCAGAATGCTGCACAGATTTCCTTTTATCATTACGGACAGATGCCAAGTCGACTTCTGTAGATCAAGAACTTTAAGCAGTGCTACAAACTTTTTGGTTTACTTAGTACACAGAATACTGGTGATACTTTCATCAATAGCAGGAACTAGCATCACCTTTGCATGAGATGAACAGAATTTAACCAGCCTAGCTCAAGCAGTCCATCAGCGCGAAAACTGCAAGGATCTGTTCATCTCAAAGCCACCACAGACACCATTCCCCTATAAACTTCGTCCAAGGTAACAAAACCCAATGTAAACTTAGTTTATTTCTCTAGAGCCCAAGTTTTCTCAACTAAGTGCTCTCTTCTTCAGCATCATTAGTGGACACAAGGCTTGAGTAAGGAGTTGAGACCTGGATTTTAATAGTATATCAAGAGAACACAGGCTTTGGGAGTTCAAGACTCTTCCCTGCATTAGTTAAAGCTTTAATGCAGTAGACGAATTGAAACCTCGAACTGCAAAGATATGCTACACTTGAGCCTGCCCGAGTGCATGCTATACTGATTGAACTTGAGATAGGACAAGGTCGATGCTTTACAACCTAGATTCGCTACTTGATGCACCTTAAGACTAAAAAACTATATCTCAAACAAGTAGACTAAAGAACCAAACAAGAAGCAGAAGAGTCCGTTGAAGACAAACTTTAGTACTAGCTCCTAACAAAGCCTAAAAACCATTTTATGGTAAGCAAAACCAGCAAAGAAACATCCTCATCCGACTTCCATTCCAAGGAATAATAGACATATGAAGAAACACGAAAACCATCAACAATATCCGTCTCAGTTTATGTAGCGTTGTTTGACTGGTTACGGAGTTTAACAAAAGACTTTTGGAATTTGCAATCTTACACATACCACGATATTTCCGTGGCTATAAAATCAAGCCATTGACGATAAAATGGGAAGTTTAAAGGTATAGTGTTTCCAAATAAGGAAATTTGTCATTCTTCTTAATAGTGTTTCCAAATAAAGAAATTTGTCATTCTTCTTGGAATGGATTAATACAGAAATAGTGCCACATAACATAAACGGAGGGAGTAATACTGCATACAGTAACAAAGAATGTGCATAGATGGAGGAACATGACCTAATCCATCTATAATATAGTTGAAGCCTAAAAGAAAATTTAAGATCAACATGAATTTGCATACAATGAACCATGCCGTCTCAGCATTTTTCTTTTTAACATAAATGCATTAAGAAATTTAACTTCACTACTGCACTAAAGGAAAAGAGAACAACTTACAACTTGACATTGTAGTATAGATATGGAACGCATAAAAGCGACATAACCCAATGTCCTGTAATCAGGTAGAGGAAGCACAAAACTCCTTGAGTGATGAACTCTGGTAAAACAACTTTGTTTACACGAGATGCAGTGTCGTATGGGTTGATATAGTCAAACTCTAGATCACTTAAGCAAATGAGCTGCAATGAATATCAAATTGTCAGATTTCAAGTTATACACAGAAAATTGTTTTCATAAAAAAAAAAGTAAACAGAAATATTCCTGACGTCGCAGCAGTATTAGTTAAGTAATAGTCGAATAGTTTTCTATTAGCAGGAGTAGAAACCGCGGCAGTTAAGAAATTGCAGCCTTCCAAATAAGAACTGGCCAATCCATGGTATACCATGAAGTTACAAAGGTTGTACCTGTGAACCAACCCCCTACAGCGAAATAGGCACAAGGAAAGAGTAATTGACCGGACCAGCCTACAAAAACGAAACGGTCGGAACAAGAATATGATTGCAGAGCATATGAGGATTCGGAGTTCACACTGGAATGCGAAAAAAGTTCAAATACAGAAATGCAGATTATGCTTACATGCTATTGATGAAGCCAGGGGCGGAGGTAGAGTATGAATTACAGGTTCGGACGAACCCAGTATCCTTTGCTTAGACTTTGTATTTGTATTAGAAAATCTAATAAAAATGTATAAATATTTACTCGCGAACGCACTAACAAAGGCGAGCTACCAAATGGGTGGCAAGTCCAAAATCCATAAACTTCAAATCCTGGCTCCACCTCTGGATGAAACTCCCATATTGGTGACAGAAATATTTGCATATTAGCCTCTACGAAAACCTTAGGTACAATTATATAGCGTATGCCACGAATAGCTAATAAGTGTGATAATAACAGCAAAGTCTTAATCCAAACTAACGAGATAATGCCCGCCTTTATCTCTTAGTTACTTATGAGAACTTCTAAATTTTAACTAGAAAATTCAGAAACTCCAAAACTTCATCGTATTCTTAAACTTCGTACCTAATCAAATTAAGATTGCATACAATAAACAGAATGAGTAATAGTTGCAGTGTATTGGAAAAGGAATTACGCTATCATTGATGCAGCGAATAAATGACTAAGATTACCATTTTTACTAGATTACTAATTAATGCTTATAAAAAGATTTAGCGAATAAATGACTTAGTTAGTATATATATTTTTTACACCGCGCGTGCATAGAATTTAAATTCCAGAAACATATCAATAATTACAATATAGGATGCAGCTTAAAGTCAAAAAGTAAAATTTGCTCCAAAAAGGTTATAGAATGTAAGGGTTTAAGAAAATTGACCTGAAAAATAACCATAATAAGTATAGCTATGACAATGAAGAGGAAAAGTAGCCATGTCCATACATCTCCCATTTTCTACCTACTGGCGCACGATAAGAGTGGATTATAACTGGAGATCGTGATCGGAACGCCAGGTGCGTATTGCGCCCCCTGTTAATTCTGAACCGGAGCCGGAATCGTTCCTAGAAGATAGCTGTCAATAAGTTTTGTTGATCAGATCGGATTAGTTAGACTAATAATTGAAAAATAAATTAAAACTCAGCTTCAGATATTTCTGGGTAGCTTAAATTATATCTTTCCTTTTTATAAAAATATGTCTCGAGATCTTGTTCCTCTATATGACAGGTTAAAAAAGATTATAAATTTCCTTGGACTAATAGTCATAGTGAGATTGTTAAACAAGCGAAGAAGAAAGTCGCTACCCTTCCATGTTTAGCCTGGGCTAATTCATTATGGAAGAAGATTATAGAAACCGACGCCTCTAATATTGGCGTCGGGGGTATTCTGAAACAAATTAACCCTCATGACAAGAAAGAATACCTGATAAGCTACTACTCAGGTAAATGGACTGAGGCCCAGAAGAAATATGCTACTGTGGCTCCTGAAATGCTTACTATTATGTATAATTATGTATATTTAATGTATAATCTATGTAGATGGCTAGAAAAAATAAATAATAAATATGACCGGCTATTTTTGTAAAGATCCCAATAATGTTTAACAAAATTTATTATACTAAAGTAATATTTTAATTAAATTGTTAACAAAAGTAAAAGTCAACTTTTTTAATCACATAGTTGCCTGGATTTTTAATTAGTAAATAACAATATTTTATTAATAATTTGCTAGGACATCTGCTACATGATTTGCTTCTTTATATTTTATAATAGGGGTGTTATATTTTATATTCTCTTCCACTTCACACCTCGCAATGCCGTATCCTTCTTAACAAGATAAACGCGCTTTCACATCTTTAAGTTGTACATTTGACTGTTATAAGAGCAATAATAAAGAAAGAAGCAATCCATTTTGATACAATTAGACCTAGGGAAAACCATACCCCAAAAGACCACCGTGCAATGGATGGTGATACTGGTATTGTAGTGTTTTGTCCGGGGCTAGAAAGGTCTAGCGCACAGCCGTCGAGGACGACTGATGTGAATTTTAAAGCATAATGTGGTCCGTTGCAAGGTACGTGACTTGAGTTTCACTTCGGTGTTGCAAAGTGCTGATGTGAGATTTATGTAGCCTTGCTCCCGCCTCAATAGTAGCTTTTGAGGTGTGGTTCTCTCCTGAGTCGTATCACATTTAGCAATATATCACCAAATATGGCCTCTGCGAGTCTATTCATCACTTCTCTTTTTCTAACTTGCAGTCTTGCCATTGTTCAATAGAAAGAGAAGTAACTATACATGAAGCAATAATATGTAGAGTAACAAATCTAATACTCATGTTATTCTAACAATAATTTGAACGTATGACATGATCAGTTATCATAATAAATGTGAATTTTGATATATTTACATTTTTTTTCATATGTATAGATATTCCAGTTGAAAATGTTGGGATCGATTCACTTCTACACAGTTGAAGTGATGAAGAGGAAGAAGAAAAATCTGGAAGAGGAGAAATTAGAGTAGAGAGAGAAAACGCGTGAGAGAGGAGAGAGAGAGAGAAAATATTTCTATGGTAACACCCTGTGGGTAAACTTTCACGGCGGTGGGGTATATATTAATGATATTGGGTATTTACAATTATAGAAAATAAATGGAGAATAAGCAGTACAGCCTAAAATTTGGGCCGCCCTTCGTGTGGGGGCTCCCGCCCCCCACACCTCCTGCGTAAACAGTTTATATATTAATCAGGCTTCACACCTAACAGAAAATGCACAGTGAATTCAGTTGAACCTGCTGAATCCGCACTATATTCGCCTCCGACTTAACTGGTTATCCAAAACACTGTATGCAACCAAGGAATTTCCAAAGCATGCTTGTTCTAATGATTTTATTGATCCCAACAAGAACTGGATTAGAATTTGCCTCCATTGAAGTAATCTCCGTTTCTATTTCTGCATATCTTGAATTATTTCCATTACTATTGCTCTTGCGAAGATAAAAGCTTCTGCTCCCTACATCTCCAATCTCATCTGAATTACTCAAGCCTATTTAGAGACATAGTAAAAAAATAATTATACTACTGAAAGACAAATTTTACCCATGGCAAGTGAATTTTAAAACAATATGTTTAACCAATAATATCACACTTAATGTGCAAACAACTTAGGGTGCTTGGTCAACGGAAGTTTCATAGAAAATTTTTTCTTGGAAATTATTTGACTGATAAGTGGAATTTTTTTTTACGGAATAGTATATATATTAAAGATTGTAATAGTATCAAATAGGAAAGAGTTTGATGAAATGTTTTATACTAAAGATTAATAATAACGTTAAGTGTTACTTAGGGGTCATTTGTTATTTTTAAGATTAAGACGTCTGAATCTGAATACATCTGAATATCAAAATGTGCATTAAGATTAAGATATCTGAATATGAATACATATCTGAATATTAAGATGTGTATAAGATCTGAATACTAAATGATTAAGATTGTTTTTTTTAACATCATTATCTTTATATATATATATATATATATTAAAGATGGTAGTTAGTGGTGGTGATGGCTAACGGTGGTGCTTGTGAATGCCGACTAGATGCGGTGGTTGGTAGTGATTTTGGTTGATGGTGGTGGTTCTGAGTAATAGCTAGTGATAATTGGTAGTGATGTCGATTATGGTTGAGAATGGCGGTGGTAGGTGGTAACAATTAATAATGGTGGTTAGTGGTGGTGGTTGTGGTTGTGATTGAGAAAGGTGGTGGTAGTTTATAATGGTAGGCAATGCCGACTATGGTTGTTGATAATGATGGGGTAGTTAGTTGTGGTAGTTGAGATACATGAGTTTGTGGTTGTGATTGAGAATGATGGTGGTGGAGATAATGGGGATTCTGGGTGGTGGTTGTCGATAATGGCGGCGGCTATGATTAAGGAGGAGGAGGAGGAGGAGGTGGTGGTGGTGGTGGTGGGTGGCATGGTAATAGTTGAATGGTAGGTGGTGATGACAAATAATAATGAATGTGGATGATAGCATCTTAATGAAATCAAGTCTTTGTTATAGATCTTAATCATACAGACCTATTAAGACCCATTAAGTGGTTGTGAAGTATAAAAAAAAAAAAACAAACTTACTTAATGATTAAGATCTAAAGGATTAAGATTCAGACTTTAAAAAATAAACGCACTTAATATCTGAGTTTGAATGATTAAGATTCAGACCTCCATTAAATACAAACAAATAAGGCCTTAGTTGAAAAAAGTCAATATTAGGTCAAAAAAGTTAAGATAGTTGTAAGAAAAATGACTTCTGATCTTCCCAAACAAGTGAAGGAAGTCATTATTCCATTTTAAGAAAATCTTTTCTATAACTCAAACACTAGAAAATGATGTAAAGATGGCAGTCATAATCAGGGGCGAATGTAGAGTTGAGGCTTCGGGTTCATCTGAACTTTCGATGTGGAGCATAAATTTATGTGTAAAAATTTACTAAAATTATACAAATGGTAAGTTTAAATTCATAAGTTTTAAAATATAACGAATTTCAATGCTAAAATTCTAAAAGATTGAACCCATAAAATTTATATTCTGGATCCGACTTCGATCACAACAGATTTCTATAGAAATGGTAATGATAGTTGCCATTTATACATAGAGAAGAAAAAAAGTTAAAATTTTGGTAGGACTTACTCTCAAGACTGAAGTAAGAAGAGTATAATTTGAATGATGAAGAAGCAGTTTCATCAAGATGAGAACGGCGGCCTTCTTCTCTATATTTACTTAGCACAAATCTTATGGTCTCCTCGACACTGGACCCTAACTTGACCATGGTTCGAATTGGTCCAGGAGTGCCCTCAACTGTGACATTAATCACAACTTTTGCATCTTTATTGTATCCCTGCAACAAGTTAAATTTTAAAGAATTTAGAAATCATACAGTATGTATACAAAGTCGTAGAACTGGCACATAAATGAAGGGATCGAAGAGATTATGGCAGATCACGTTCACCAAGAAATGGCCCGAAATTGAATCTTGGTCTATTTGAGATACGCTATGCCCCATTACCTACAAAAAGATCAGTTACAGAAGTACTGCGCTTCTCAGGGCCCTCTGCGTCAGAGTGACCCCGCCGGGACATTCAGATACGGCTCGCAAGACTCCTAAATATGTTGTGCCGACTCTTCAAAACAGCTGATGTACTTGTGTCGGATCTTCCAAAAATATATTAGTTTTGGAGGATCCGACATGTACGCACGTATATTTTCAGAGAGTCCAAGCAACATAGGTAGATATAACGCTCTTTTGCAGTGATATAAGATAAGATTGCGTAATAAGATACATATAGTCCGGCCCTTGCCCCAACCCTTACAAAATGGAAATTTAGTGGACCAAACTGTCATTGTTTACGGTATACAAAGGTTAAAATGAGCAGCAATGTATACAAAGTCGTAGGAATAGCCTTTGCAGAAATATAAGATAAGATTGCATACTAAGATACATACGTTCCGCCCCTTGCCCTGCTCCTTACAAACGAAAGTTTAGTGCACTAAACTGCGATCGCTTACCATATACAAAGGTTAAATGAGCAGCAATCACATTTTAATTATTTCCTCCAACTTTGAGAAATTGTTTCTAATATACTGCTTGTTTTTTCCTTCAGAGTTCATATACATGATTCACTTAATCAAAGGGTAAATTTTACAAATAGTCATATAATTATGATTTTTTTTATTAAGTCATATAATTTTATTTTCTCACACAAAAATCATATAACTATGATATTTTTTCACCAAAGTCCTATAATTTTATTTTTTCACACAAAAATCATGAAACTTTCACCAACTCACCAAAAAATCATAATGCTCGGAAAAAAAAAAAATTGGTAGTATTTTTTTATTTTCATCTAATAAATAATTACCCAATTAAAATAGGAATGACTCAACCCGACCTGACCCGCCCAACCTAATATTCATATATATAAATTAAAATAATACTAAAAGTAAATAGTAAATCCTTCAAAAATATGATATTTCTATCATTTATTTTTCTTTTCAAGATTTTTATTCAAATTAATAGCGTTTTTATTTCAAGTGCTCTCTAATTATAGCTTTTATTTCTTTATTTTCTTGTCAGAATCTCATGCATTCCGAACTAAATTTTTATGGAGGAAAAATTCACTTTTAGTATTATTTTTTAACTTACATATATAGGTATTAGGTCAGACTGAGTAGAGCCATTTTTATTTTAAGGAAAAAATATAAAATTAACCGACCGACCGAAACTAATTGCATTTGTTAGCCAAAATATATATAGAATTTGTATGTTATATGTATATAACAACATATATATATATATATATATATATATATATATAAAATATTTTATCGGCTATTATTTTTAGAGGCGACTAAAAATATACTCATATTTTTCTATTTTAATTGGGTAATTATTTACTAGACTGAAAATAAAAAAATAAAAAAAGTAAAATAAGAAAATACTAGTTAGTGAAAGTTTTATGATTTTTGTGTGAAAAAATAAAGTTACATGACTTTACTGAAAAGAAGTCATAGTTATATGATTTTTGTGTGAGAAAACAAAGTTATATGACTTTGGTGAAAAAAATCATAATTATATGATTATTTGTGAAATTTACCCCTTAATTAAAAATGTAGTTTGACATTAAAACATAATAAAGGGCACTGATGTTATCAAAACTAGTTAATTCGCAATTAGTTAGACAATACGTTATACTATTAATATGAACGATCATTATATTTTCACTCCCATCCATATATAAACATTTTAAAAAGCAGATTTCAAAACACTGTTGTGTAAATAACGAGCAACTAAAAAGACTGAGACCACCAGTTGACCGAAGATTTGATTATTGGTATATGGATCGGTCCAGCACGGATTAAAATAGGAGTTGGTTCGACAGAAAGCTTTTGAAAACGCAGTGCACCCAAGTAAATAAGGAATAAGATGAATACAGAGGTTAAACGAGCATTAATTGACAACAACGTCTCAGTCCCAAACAAAAAAATTACCTGAGAACCCTGCGAAGATGGAACATTATTCAAATAATCTGGTGAAAAAAATATATCTGAACAAGTTTGTGGCCGCAAAAGAACCCCTAACGACGTCGTCACATCTCGACGATCACCTTCATTATCACCAACTCCATTAACTCTCCAAAGGCACGGCTCAGATTTACATCTTTCTATAGTTTTTCTCTTCCTATGCTGCTTTGATGTTCTCAATGTGGGAAATGACGGTTTTTGTGCACTGCTGCTACTAGCTCTCTCGCACATTGGAATTCTTCGTTGGAGATGTCTTTCCGACATATAGACGTTGTGAATTTTGAACTGAGAGAGGGCCCGGCGGGGGAATGCTTACCGATACCGAAGCCGTTCCGGTCGTCCCTCTTTCCTTTCGAGGAGGGACTTCGCTCGCCTGAAAGCGGAAGAGGTAGCTTACTAACCAAATTCTGCAATATATATCTAACTTTATAATAATTGTTTTTCGTACATATATAAATCTTCAAACAACCCGTGGTTGAACCTTTTTGTGTGATTGGATGTATGAACATATAGAAAGAGAAAGGAATGATGGAAGTCAAAGAATGGAAGTTCGTATATTGCTTCATTGTAAAGGAATTAATTTTGGGACTTTTAAGGTGGTTGCTTCGTGGTAGAGACAGTTGTTTGAGATGTTTAACGTGGTTGCGTGAAAAATGGTTAATGTATCAGTAATATTTTTCCTTTTTTTTTTGGGTACATTATTTCTACTGCATAGGGGAAGAACAAGGACAAAGAAGAGAAAACCGAGATACATGTTCCTGGAACATTGCTTGAAATCGACAAGACACGCTAAACTCGAGAAAGATGGTTGTATACGGGTGAACTCGGGGTTAGCACACATTTCGAATTTCTGGTGAGTCAGACAAAATAAGAAGTATAAATACATGAAATAGAGATCGGATCTGAGAATTTTTTAAATCGAGGCTGGAACGGGATGCTTGCCACGGGGCATGACAAGAAGACACCCCCCGAACCTGGAACGAGCTCTAAGACCTCGGAAAGTACTACAAACGGTTGCACACGACTAACAGAGGGCTGCGGTATCCGCACCCAACCGGATATTACGGTGCGGATCTCGCCTCATGTTGGTAGTATATCAGTGATTGATGTACAAGGAGGATTTTTACCTTTTTTAGAATTGTATTAGGAGTAAAACTCACATACTATATAAAGGGGAAGTTTTTTATTCAATAGACACATTGTAACACGCATATCAAGCTAATACAAACGTATTTCTATGCTTTATAGCTATTAAAAGGTTCTTATATTAATCATAGTTCTTCATACACATTTGGCTTCGAATCGAGGGTCCAGTCGAGGGCAAAACTATATATTGTTCAGCTTAAATCCGCCCGGACTCAATGTCACAACTGGTTTGGTTATTTATTTTATCTTTAATTCGTTTATCTAACATTCTTGATTACTTGTGTTGAATCAATCTACATATCCTTAAAATCACGTACATATTTAATTGTTATCCGTTTAAGAGTAAACAATGGTATTAGTACAATGCCCAGCAATAACAACAATAACAAACACAATGTAATTCTACAAGTGGGTTCTGAAGAAGGTAGTATATACGAAGTCTTATGCCTACCTTGTGAAGATAGAGCTAGAAGATGTTTCCGATAGACTCTCGACTCAGGAAAAACATAGTCACATCAAGAGAAGCATAGTAATATTATTTTTCAAAAAATAATAAAAATAATAGTGTATAAACCATGAAAAGAAAACAGTAACACGAAAACAGAACCAACAAAAGCAGTAATAACACACATATTAGCACAATGCCCATGACTATAATATTTTCTTTTTTGTTTTATTCGGTGGATACTCAAAGAACTCAAAATTCATCAAAACAATTCACGGCAGATAGCCCTACTAAAAGCAAGGATAAATTTCTCCCAAGTTCTTCATTATCGAGACCTCTGATTAAGGATAAAAAAGATTCACAAACATTCTATTTTTATGATATAAAATGTTTTACTATTCAGACTAGTAAAAAATATTAAAATTTGAAAAAGGTAAGAAAGTATATGCTATACCAAATTTAATATAATAAACATCAAAGAAAATGCCGACCATTTTAAACATCATCGACACTAACTAAACAAATAATTTTAGGTTAAATAATAAATACTAAAGAATGCTAAGCAAAAGCCCGTCTAGCTCAGTTGGTAGAGCGCAAGGCTCTTAACCTTGTGGTCGTGGGTTCGAGCCCCACGGTGGGCGTCTTTTTTGAGTTTTGACTATAGCGATTAAAAATGGCCTACAATTTGATGGTCAAGCTTTCAAAATAATTAATTTGAGAAGTATTTTTGTTTAGTTAATCAATTTAAAAAATATTTTTATTCACATTAGAATAATAATTTTTGCATGAACAAGGTTTTAAAAGTGCTTTTAGACAAAAATTACTTTCTTCACTTTATGTTATTATTCAAATGTGCTTATATTTATACTAAAAGCTTTGATCAAACACCACAACGTTCTAAAATAAGTATTCCGGCCTAATTTATATGATGCACTTTGACTGGGTACGAATTTCAAAAAAAAAAATTGGAAATTTATGGTTTAAAATATTTGTACGGCTATAAATTAGCTCATTAATGATAAAATGAAAAATTAAACTTAAATTACTTATAAATATAACATTTGTGCGAGGTTGGAGCTATAAAAAGCTTTTGGAGCTATAAAAAGTACTCGTAAAGTATCATTTGAAGATAATTTAGCTTAAACTTCTTATATTACTCTTAATAAAAAGCTTTTATAACCACACAAATATTATGAAATGATTAAGACCATAAATTTCAAAAGCCTTATAACTACACAAATGTCATGAGGGACTTTTGCATCTATACCCGGTTTTGGAGTCACAATTGAACTAATACCCACTTTGCAAAAAAATTTACAAGTCTACCCATTTTACGATCAACTTCAGACTTATCGGGTTTGAAATTAAAAAAATTAGTTCGAAGTGAAAAAATTGCACTTCATATGCACTTAAGGACAAATAGGTCTGAAGTGAAACCAATAGTTTCATGCACTTAAGGCCAATAAGTCTGAAGTAAAAAATTGCACTTCATATGCAACCAATGGTTTCATGCACTTAAGGCCAATAAGTCTAAAGTGAAAAATTGGACTTCATGAGACCACAAATTTCAAAAGCCTTATAACTACATAAATATTATGAGGGCTTTTGCATCTATGCCAGGTTTTGGGGTCACAGTTGAACTTATACTCGCTTTGCAAAAAAATTTGCAAGTCTACCCACTTTACTATCAACTTCAGACTTATCATATCTGAAGTTAAAAAAAATTAGTCAGAATTGAAAAAATTGCACTTCAGATGCACTTAAGGACAAATAGGTATGAAGTGCAACCAATGGTTTTATGCACTTAAGGCCAATAAGTCTGAAGTGAAAAATTACATTTCAGATGCACTTAAGGACAAATAGATCTGAAGTGTAACCAATTGTTTCATGCACTTAAGGCCAATAAGTATGAAGTGAAAAACTGCACTTCATATGCACTCAAGGCCAAAAAGTTTGAAGTGCATCAAACATTTTCCTACACTTAACGCCAATAAGTCTGAAGTAACAAATCATTTCAGATGCACTAAAGGCTAAATAGGTCTAAAGTGCAACTAATGGTTTCATGCACTTAAGCCAAAAAGTCTGAAGTGAAAAATAGCACTTCAGATGCACTTAAGGCCAAAAGTTTGAAGTGCAACAAACGTTTTCCTACACTTAAGGCAAATAGGTCTAAAGTGAAAATTTGCACTTCAGATGCACTTAGGCCAAAGGTCTGAAGTGCAACCAATGTTTTTATGCACTTAAGGCCAAATAGGCTTGTAGTGCAAATTGTCTAGAAACAGAAATTTATTCTTCGAATTTTAACAATCCAATATATGATTTAATACCTAAATGTACTCCAAATGAGCTCAAGTTTGAAACATAACCTCTAAATATTATCAAGAATAACTCCAAATCAATTTGTAAAAAAAAAAAAAAAAAAATCTAACGAACTCATTTTGCAATTAAGAAAAAGAAAAAGAAGAAACCCTAAGCAATAGTAAAAAATAAAGCGCCACTATATCTCATCACTGTAAAAAATCATAAACTTCCTTAAAATATGTTCACAGACACCATATAAAATCACTGTTACCTGAAAAAGAAGAAGAAGAAAATAACAAAGAGGAAAAAAAAGGTCTGAAGTTGTTTAAACAGAGGGTACAAGTTAAAAGAAATTTAACAAGTAGGTACAAGTTAAATGGGGCGATCAAATACGATATCCCGTGTATTTTGTACATGTTATGATATATTCAAAAATATAATTTTAAAAATCTTTATATTTTCTTTAAACTTTGTGTCAAGTCAAACTATGCCATATAAGTAATTTTTTTATGAATATGACTTTACATATTCAGAAATTATATTAGGAGATCCTATAGTTTATTTTATTAGACAATTTTTCTTATTTTCTTGAGAAGCTTCAATTAGTAAATTTGTCATTTCTTTTGTAAGGATCTAAACCATAAACAATCGGAGTGTGAGCTCTGGGTCCCTAGGGTTTAGGCCACTGTTCTTCACTAAAATGGCAGCAATCTTAAAGCAAACGTCTAAGATCGCGAGACAATTGGTATCAACAGCAAGTTTCAATGGCGCGCTCTCTCTCTTCCCACGCGCCACCATCAGCGGCGGTTCCGTTCAGTTTGCGTCGACGTCAAGTTTCAGCTACCTCGAGAAGAAAACAGCTCCTCGACGGTTACCGGCGGTTTACAAATTCCTCCTTCAAGCGGATGAACGAACTCATTCTACCGGAAACGAACCTATCCCGAAAATAAACCTAAGTACATTCCTTATATTCAATTTCGTTGTACTCAATTTGTTTTATGCTTTCGGCTTATAGAGAGTTGATTTGATTAGCTTAAGGGAGCTAAATTCCACTAGATTATTGCATTCGTTTAAAATTAGACTTCAGATATTAGGAAATGAAAGGAAAAGCATTATAAGTTGCAAATCCCAGTTTTGGCAAAAATACACTAGGTGATTTTTTACAATCTGTCTAAAACGTGGTGGACGGAGTACCCAATAGTTGGGAGATAGCAGGTAGGCAGTGGAATAGTTGAGGTTAACGGCCCAATCACCACCATCATCTAACCAAGGTGAATTTTTTCTAAACGTTGGTTGAAGTTTAAGTAGTTTCAATGTCAGACAAGTTGTTTTGGTGATAAATCGAGCTAAATTAATGCATTTATTTGAATTAAGATTTAGATATTTGGAAAACTAGGATAAGTTGCAATTATTCTCAGACCAATGGTTAAAGTTTATTGAGTTTGTAATCAAGGAACGAATATCCTGAGGGGCCAATTATTTTGGTTGATAGAGGGAGCATATAGGTATAGTTTAGTGTAAATTTATGCATAGAGTTTAAGGACCCCTTGAGTATTGGCGTGAGGAGATGAATCTTTAGCTTGAAATTTTATGACAAGTTCCTTATGTTGAAGTTTGAAGTTAGTGGCAGAATGGCAGTCGGCAGATATAGAGTTTTGGCAATTGGTGCAGATGCATCCATTATTTCAGTTCCTTACATCCGCCTCTTTTAGTAGTTGAACTTTAGCTTTTTGTTTCACCATGGGAGATTTAAATTGTATGATTTACATGAATTCGGAGTAGGCTACGTGGAATTGAGAAGTTAAGCATTTTTCAATGATCCTATTTTGCAATGAGTGAAACATTATGCATTGGTTCTCTAGTATGAAGTTTCAGGAGCGGTTGAGGGTGCTAATCTTTGATAAATAACAATATATTTGATAATTCACAATGTTATTAGGTAGATTCAGGGACTCGAGCTTTGTGACTATATGACAGCCACTAGCCTAACACCTCCTTGATTAAATCTTTTTCTGTTGAGCGGAAAGTTTAGGGGGTCTGCTTGTCATCATTTGGCTTAATTAAAATTCAGATTACAGAAGGATGATGTTTTTGCGTGGGTGGGAAAACTAGAAAATACATATTGGGCAGGCTTGTTGGGTATTAATGTGTTCTGCCTAGAATTTCAGAGCTTGCCACTTATACAATTGCTATCTACTAGATTCTTCTAACCGTATGGCTTCTTTTTGAGATGAGCTGTATAGTAGTGAGTATGATGTTGAAGATGTTAGTTATGGGTGGTCCGCTTTCTTCTCACTAACGTCACATGCAGGTCGTGTTTCTGTGAGCTTTGCGGGATATGTTGACTCTAGAAGTCATACAGAAGACACTAATACAGGTAGACTTCTTGATTTACAGTATTGGCCAATACAAGCAGAGCATATGTCTGAGAAAGTTGGTTATTCTGTGTAGCAAGCACAAAAACTAAGACAAACAAGCCTAACACGAAGAAAGGGAAGAAAGGAAATCAGAAGCCAAATACTAGTACAGGTAAAGATTTATCTTAGGGAATATGTTCAGCAGTTAAATTGACTCCTAAAAGTGTAATATCAATGAAATTGTTTTCCTTTTGCAGCAAGCAAAGCTCGTGTTAGAAGTATTAACACAGGTCTGTTAGTTCTTTAACTTGGCATTTTTTTTGATAAGGTTGTTCTTTGACTTGACATAACATGTGAACAGCATGTCTTCTGTAAATGCAATCCCAAAGACAGTTGTTTTTATCTGCAGCTGGCACAAAAATTATTATGAAGCTTGATGTCAAAAATGCTCATTGGTTGAGTGAAAGAGTCAGGGAGAGGATCATGCTCATGGTTAGTCTTTTTTATCTTTACGTTATGTCCTTGAGGAAATGTTAGGTGAAATTTGGTCGCTCTGTTTTTCTTCCTCTTGCTTCAGTAGTTTTAGATTTCCATTCTTTCTCTTAATTCCAAGTTGACTTCATGGAAGTTCAAGTGGAAGTAACTATACCTTTGAATCCTTAAAAAGCAAAACACTAGACCTTTGAATCCTTAAAAAGCAAATCATCAGACCTTTGAATCCTTAAAAAGCAAATAACTAGACCTTTGAATCCTTAAGAAAACAAATAAACCAGACCTCTGAATCTTTATTGTGTATGTGTCGATTGTATGCCATCTGGTTGAATGACAATGAATTAAATTACATACTCCCTCCGTTTCAAAAAGATTGGCACTATTACTATTTGGAAGTCTACGAGGTTGTTCTTTGACCACATTTTTCTTTAATATTTTATAAATATTTTGAATTATAAATTTTTATGACACATAATACTTTTTATGTAGTTTCCGAAAATATAAATTTTATTTTCAAAAACTTGAAGAATCTATGTCCAAATTCACGATCCAAGTTAAGTACTTTGACCCCCGTACTCCGAATTATGCCAATCTTTTTGAAACAGAGAGAGTAGTATATTAATTAAAATGACCTGTTTGTTTGCCAATGCGTAAGTATAGTGTAATTCCCAGTGTCATGTTTGGTTGTACAAGTGTGATTACATAGTTGGATATTCTTTTATTTTAAGTAAAAGCTAATTATAAAAATTTAAATAAACTTTTTCATATGAACATGTAAATAAGTGTTATTGTGTGACAAATATATGTATATATAAGAAGTATTAAAAAGAATTTGAAAAGTCTTCTGCCATGTAATTCCCACGTGCCCTCCCCCCACAGCCGCATGGGAATTGTAGAGTGTAATCGATCCCCCTCAATTACACACAATTGCATGCTAACCAAGTAATTACTTGGCTAGACAAGCAAGCCAAACTGTATAATTACATCCAACCACACCCAAATCCAATTATAAGTGGGCTTCCAAACATGTCCTTAGTGTAGAAAAACTGTTGCAGACATAGAATAATTAGATGAAGGTGTTCCCATTCTAACAGCATAAACTTTTAGATGAAGTAATTACGTAGTTCAACATTGTATCAGAGTAGGTAGAGTAACTGTATTTGAGTCTCACCACTACCTGTTACCTAGTATTTTCATGTGCTTGTCCAATGAAAAAGATCAGGCTCGCACCTGAGAGAGCAAAGCTGTAGATAAATAAATATAAAATATCTCCACTCTAACACTTCTGGCTGGCTGTACCTGCTATAATGCTAATTGAAACGCTCTTGGTTAGCCACTAGTAAAAAAATGTATTAGGTCTTCCTCCATCATCCAAAGTATTATTCCACATGCTAGAACTAGAGAATATAAAGCGTTATAAATGAATTAAACAAGTCATATGTATCCAATTAGAGATGGTTATCACATGCACTATCACCTGTCTTACTTGATGTAACTATGAAAATCTCTGCTGGTTCTGATATTAGGATGTCAAAAATAACTGAACTGCTTCTATGTTGTGTTTAATTTCAAAATCAAGCAGTCCCCTTCTTAGCACTTTATTATAGGAAAATAACTTTCTGATGGCCATGAACAGGAAAAGAGTCGGATCAAGGATGGGGAGCTTGTGCTTACTTCAACTAAGACTAGAAAACAAGAGTTAAAATCTGCTCTCTACTGATTTCAAATTCTTGCTTGCTTTCTTTTGCTTGTCGTTTACCAAGTAATAATACTATCCTGCTCTATTGTTTTCCAGGAATAATTTTGAAGATGTTCTGGCAAAAAAGCAGAAATTGCTGGGGAAATTTCAGGTATCAATGCATGTACTTTTGCACAAATGTGGTATATACTGAGGAAGGAGAAAATTTGTCATATAAGAATCTCCTATTAACATTTCTCGAAATGGTGCGTCTATTCTATCTACTATCTAGCTCAGAGAGATAGAATAACGATAAGTATCCACAGAAAAGCACAGTTGGATATAATGATAGTATCACGTATCTGCACTAAGAAGCGTAATGTTGTCTTTAATTGGCTTGTGATTCTTGTTGAGTAAAACTAAATAGTAAATATCCACTTTTGGTGGGTGATGAAACAGGAAATAATCAATGCTGCTTCATATGCTCCGCTGCCACCTTCCGACGGGCTTGCAAAAAAACTTTCTAAGTTGTAAGAGCTCTAACCATTTTCTTCTCCACAGATTCTGTTTTCATGACTCTTCTGCATCTGTAATCTCGTGCCAAAACACTATCGCTTTCAGGGCTGTCATGGGGAAGGGAAAGAATGCTGCATGAAAAGCAAGTGCATATATAAAAGAAGTTATAACTGATGATTGATTCGTGATGTGCAAAATTTGCTGAAGAACTCTGGGCAAATAGTTTCTTCTGCTGTTGATTATTATTGAAAGACGTGGCGAAAGAGATCCATGTGCCAGTCCTAAAAACATCAAGAGCTATTGTCAAAAGATTGGCACATTGTTTCTTTTTATCCACATATAACTAGATGACAGTTTCACAGACGTCGCGTATTAGCTTCTAGCTGTTTTCGCTCATATGGTTATTGTTATTTTCATAGGCTGTAACCACAAATTTCATTGTTTCTAAGAGCATGAACTTCAAGGGCTGTAATAAAAATTAAAGTAAGCTAGCATGTAGAGTTTCAAATCTCCTTTCTTTGGATAACTTTTTCTCTTTACAAGTACCAAGGTGGATATATTCATGCAATCCACAGTTTTGCTACTCTCATTGGTTAACTAATATATCAATGGAGGCTTTAGAATTGGTATGCAGGCTGTCCTCATAGAAGGGAGCTTTGGAGTAATGGTAAGTTATTTTCGGGTGACTTATATGTCACAAGTGAGTGCGGCCTTTCTCTGGAGTCTGTGTGAACATGGGTCGTGCACTTGGCTGCCCTTTTATGTCGGCTGTCAGTTTCACCATCTTCATTATTTATGCTTTTATTAGAATGACTTCGTTTCAGCAGTCTTCAGTTTTAAATTGTGCCAACTAGTTACTATCCGTGTACAAACTCAAATAGTTCCATTTATTGGTTCGCCCTACTTAGCATATTGTAAGGAAGGCTTGTCGATCGAGAGTTAGCAAGAGTATATCAAATACTCTTTGTTGATCAGCCATCAGAAGCGAGGTTTGGAACCCTTCAATTACAAAGTAGAAGATGCCTCTGACAAGCTCGCAAAGCGTGTTCAATCAGATCCGTACTACGATCCCGTACAGGTAATTTTGATGGATTATTATATGCAGCGGAAGCAATCCCAGTATTAAAATTATATGTAATTTAGACAACTAGTATATACGTGGTTTTACGAGTTACCTCTTGAAGCGTGAATAAATTTCTTTTATCACGTGAGTCCTCAGTTCCATAACTTCTCAAAAGAATCTTCACCACCCGCACAATCATGATACTTGAACGTTCTACGGTCTTCTATTGTGTTACCCAAATAATATTCGTAAATAGCAATTCGTTTCGTGTGGGCGAAATTTTTAGGAAAATATGGCTGAAATTTCGGCCACTATGTCTACTTCCTTTAGGTGGAAAATCTTATGTATTTATAGGATTTTAAGGGTTAAAACCCTTTTTCAAAACGTGTTGGGTTTTCTTTTTCACCCGGAAAATGATTCCTTTATTTCCTAGTATTTAGGCACAACAGAGACCACAATAATTTAACTAACTAGGCTTCAAATTATGGAATTAACTTGTAATTTTCAAAATTAATATCTACCATAATTAATTACGAATTATTCCACTAAAAATTCGTAATTGCACTCCTTATTCAATTTCGAAAATCATCCATTAAATCTTATTTAACTCCCCATGTTAAGATTCAGATACTAATCAATTAAATTAAAATACTGACAATTTAATTTATTGATTATTTCCTTTAGACTTTCGCTTAACTTATTTTATGTGTCGGATACAAAATCTACCTGCCGGGTTTACACATGAAAACTTATAAGTTTTCATAAAGGTGTATCATGAATCTCTAAACCGAGACATGGATTCCATCAACTAACTATTATTTCGCCAATGTACATTATTATTATTATCCAATTTACCAAGCATATTGACCCACGAAAGAATCTCGCCTTTTAATAAATCAAAACAATAGTAATATACACAACTAATAATAAATATCAAGATTAAGAGTATAAGTATATTTAATGGCTAGAGAATTTATTTTATTAAGTCAGTATAAAATACTTATCTCTACTTGGTCCGTTCAATACGTACAAAATGTACTAGCACAAGAAGTTGGGATTAAACCATTCCCAGATAAATTTTATTTAATCTTGTGTTACAATCATCTATGATGATTCGTCCAATTCCATCATTAGATTGTGAACTCAAACTTTATACTTATAAGAACCAATGATTTAATCTTCCGTGTATAAGCTAAACTCTATACATTAAATCATCTATTATATAAGCAAATGACACACACTAATATATAATCTGTTTAAAACTTTATTAAAATTGAATAAATAATTATTCCGAAATAAATACTATATCCAAATCAAACTCATCGTTAATAGTATATATCCCAAGAATCTCCCACTTAAACTTTTAACCATGACAATTGTTAGAATATACTATATCTAAATGCATGATTAATAGTATATACCCCGAACACATTTTTGTCCAATCATCCATATAAACATAAAATCTATTGCCATGAGAATGCTGTTTAGTTGGCCTATGCCTATTTGAACAGCCTCAGTAAATCCTGTCTTTCTAATTAATTAGTGGGTTCTATCTCTAGATCTGCAACACTGGGGACTAAAGGTGAGGAATGGCTAATTTGAGGTCATGTGCAAAGACAAAATACTAGCTTTCATAACACATCAATAATCTTCTACTTTCTCTTTGTTACAAATGCTACTTCAAGTTCACACAGAATCTCAAACTATTATGTACAGCTCATGAACTCAATGTCAAGAAAATCACACCAGCATATAAACCAATACTGGTAAACCACAGATCTGTTGTCAACTTTGTATGATCTTTGTACATCACCCAAAAATGCCCCAAAAAGTAAAAATAATAATAAAAGAAATGAAAGAGAAAGACAAGAAAAAACAAGAACAATCTTTTTGTTAGAAACAAAAAAAGGCAACCTGGGGTCCGGAGACAGCTTCTTCTTTGTCCGAAACAAAAGCAAAAGAATTTCACTTTCGGATCACAAACTCCTCACCAGATTCTCTATCAAACCTTCTAATCCATTTCCTCACCATCTTCCCGCCGGTACCACAGTTCCCTTCGCCGGTGCCGGAGCCGGCAGCCCCCACATGAGCAATATCCAATCCCTTCCCGACCGGCAAGAAAACCGAGCGTACAATTCTTGATTTTCCGTCCATTACACTTCTCCATCTAAAATCCGAAACAATTCTTGAACTCACATTTTTACATACCAAAACTGCACCCCTATGGCTTAACTTAGCCACCTTCAAAATTCTTGAAAAATCATTTTTTTCACTATCTACAACCAAAAAATCTATTCCGACTAAATTCTCCATTGTTTCCTCCGGCTCGCCAACGACAACTTCCGGCAACATTCCTGTGGTTTTTTCCATTGATAATATGTACTCAATTCTTGAATCTTCGTCGGGCACTATGCAAATATGTTTGCCACCTGTGTGTTTGCTGGCAATAGAGAGGCCGATACTGGTTGATGTAACGTCGTCCCCACATCTCGACCATGTCTCTACGATCATCTGTGCGTCCCATCCTGCTGCCATTGCTGATACTAACTCTGTTACGTTGGATTCTTGCAACAACTCGCACTGTAAAAAGATTAAGAAATGGGAGAGAAAATAAGAGATCTTTTCATGGGAAAATGAAAAAGAAGGTAAAAGACAATACTGTCGTGCTTTGATTTATTTTATATGACACCCTTTCCTTTTTAAACTGTTTAAAAAAAAAGATGGAAATGACGGACTTACAGATTTAACAGTATCAAGATAAGCTTTAGATGCTTTTTCAGGAGACCAAACCAGCTTCATCTCTCTGTATTTTCTGTATATTAGTTGTTGGTATTTCTGGTTTTGCTGCAAAGTTTCAAAGGTGGTGAAAATGGATATATGCTTATAGCAGGACAGAAAGTCTTAACTTAGAGTTTTATAGGAGACAGAAAGAAGCTAATTGGTGACCTTCCAAAAAGTAAAGAAGTAAGAAATGGAAAAGGTCAGTTTGAGAGAGTTGACATTAGATCCAGGCAAATCCAACGTGGGAGGATTTGGATTAAATTTTGTAGATATTTGCATCTTTCCTTCTTTTAATATATGCCTCTCTTCTCTCACCCTAAAATAGGAATGCTTGGGGTGTGAGGGCTCTCAGCCGTATGGATAGTTCAATGTGCTTATCGGTGTTTGACCTTGAGATGTAGATTATCCAAGGCACATTAGCATGGCGTACTCTTTCTGTTCGAACCGGGGTTTGAAACCAAACTCCTCCTCGAAAGGATAGATGAAGCGATTCGGATGAGATCCAATGTAGATCCAACTTTCGATTCACTCGTGGGATCCGGGCGGTCGGGGGACCACCACGGCTTTATCCAAACTTAGATAACAAGTAATTCTTCATATAAAAAAATTAAAATCATAATTTGTTATAATCAATAAAATTTTACAGGTAATACAAAAATTCTTCACGCTATTAAGGGTTGTTTGGTTCTCATATTAGTCATTATAAGGAGTGCTTATGCAGTGATTAATAATAAAAAATTATTATACATAAATTACTTTAGAAAGACGTTTTCGCCTTTAAATAGTCTAATCCTTATGTTATACGTGTATTTTTGTTCCAATTCTATCCCACATAAAATACGAATACATAAATTTTGACATAACTTAATGCAGGAGTACTGTTTATACAATGAATGAAATGTTATATTTAGTTAAAAGTCGATTAATTCTTGTTATACGGTCAATCAAACACTACAACTATATTATCTCATGTGAAATTTTACGATTTATAATCAAATATCATCAACCAAACGACCCCTTAAGTGTATATAACTTATCCTAAAATGTCTTTTAGATAAACACCGCGTATCTAGGGAGCTTACTTTATATTGTGTCTAATACCAATTGGTGTCATTATTTATGTAATCCAATTCTTCCTAAACGAATCTTTGCTGCCAATGGCATTGACTTCATCCATATATTATCTACTCCCACCTCAATGGCCGGTGAGACTGCCATGTCATGTGTACTTTCTTTGACCATATCTTTTTGTACTTGTTTTGGGACTTAAATATTAATTCAGATTCACGCCGAAAAATAATTTTATACTCAAGGATCATGTTAGGATCGAAAATTAGCAGAAGCATTATGCGGAAGTTAATAGTTGTAAGCCTTGGACTGTAATATATCAGACACAAAAAAAAGTATACTAAAATATGCGTAAAATATGATTTGGCCAATTGGCCTACATATGAAAAGAAAACATAAGATCCTATTGAGAGAAAAGTCTCGCCCCCTGAACAAAGCTTTCTAAACGACGACATTGTGGATGCTGTTATATGTTTTAGTTGTGAGAAGGATGCCTTCAATTTATAGATGTCCAACACTTTTTCCCTAAGACAAGAAATAATCAAATATGGAAGAGAATTATATTTTCCTTTCAAAAAAAGTAAAAGCAATTATGTTAATACTTTGACTTTCCCTTAAGAGGAAAATAAAACTCAAATATGATAAGAAATCACGGCAAAAATCCTAACAGCTCAAACTCGAAACCTCCAATTAAGGATAAATGAGTACTTATCATTCCTCCATAGAAGGAAACCTTGGAGCAACGGTAAAGTTGTTTTCGTGTGAGTTATAGGTCACAGGCAGTGGCGGATCTATCCCTCAAGGGTGGGGTGGTATGGCACCCGCTAGATTGATAAAATTGTTTATATACCTATGTTGTTCTTAAATTAGGTTAAATATATGATCATGCCACCCACAGTCACAAACTAAATAAAGGTGCCATGGGTGGCAGACCTTTTTGAAAGTTTTTCTTTGTAATACCCAAGTTCGGATTTATGTTAAACCTTTTTTTGGCTTCCTTTTTTGTGCTTTTTATTTCCTTTTGTCTCAGTCGTTTCCCTTTTCGGTTATAACCCAATTTCCTATTTGTCTTTTATATTTATATATTATGATCAGTTTTAATATTTCATAATTTCTTTAGTTTATTATATCATACAAATTTGTAACTATTCTATGGTTGTTAATTTCGATTTAAATCTTTTTACTATTAAAATATTGCTTAGAAAAAACATGAAATTTATGATTTTGATTTTTGGGAATTTATATTTTATTTAATTCTAGATTTACTTATGAGGATGTAATTTATCGATTTTTCTTTTTCTAATTGGTGTAATTTTCTTATCGAAGATGTTATTTTACTTGCGCAAATTTATTTTAAATATACAAGAAAAAAAAAAGTAATCTCCCTAGTGAAAGTGTTGATTTTACTTGTGTTGTTAATAAAAAAGGTATGATTTCGGTATAAAATGCTAATTACATTTGTCTTGATATTTGAGATGTAATTTTCATATATATAAATAAAAAACGCCTATTAAGTTAACCCGAATAAACTCAAAAATGATGAAACCTAACCGAATACACATTCTTAACAAACTCCAAATTAGTCATTAGAAAATGTATGTTAAAGAATATTATGGCACCCATATTTTTAAATCCTAGATCTGTCTCTTATCACAGATTTGAACCGTGGAAACAATCATTAATTTTTGTATTTGAGTACACTATTTATATCACACCCCTTGAGGTACGGTCCTTCCTCAAATCCTGCTTGAACGCGGAATACTTTGTACACCGAATTACCTTTTTTATTCTTCCACCATAATCTTTGATGATTCAAGTTTAAGAGCTTGATATGTTTGTACTTGGATATTTCAATTCTCTATTAATGTTATAATAAAGGTGCTCAAATCCTCTGCATATTTTGTGCTGGTTAGATTTTATGATGTTGTTACGTGTATATATATTCATATTCCTATTCTTTAGATTGTTATATATATATATTCCTGTTAACTTTTAATCATTATCTAGTACTCCGTCCTCCTTGGTCGGTGAAATGGCCAAAGCCATGATTTTGTTATCTTTAATTTGTTGTACCGTCTGTTGAAGCTCCAAGGTTCAACGAGTAGACGGCAGAACTACGATTTGAAGTTTATAGATTTTATTTGTCTCAATAAGATTTGTAAGGTAAGATTTAGCTCGGTATATATTTGCTTAGTTCTTATGCCTTTGAATACACCCGAACGACTATTAAATTATATGCCCTCGTGAGACTTTGCCGGCAGCTATACCATGACTCCTCTACATGAGGCTGCCGTAAAGGCAATGTGAGGCGCAGAGGAATAATTATATAGCCAAGGCATATAGACGACACTACTCGACCTTTTATCCCCCTTGCTTGTACTTTTCCTTTGCGGTTTGTTTTTATTATTAATAAAATCTTATAATTTGTCAAAATTTTTTTTTTTATAGATTTTAAGTTTGTTATTAAATTTAATTGTTTTAATTATTATTAGATTCTTAGTTAAATATTTTTTCATATTTAATAAGTTTTTTAATATAAAATACAGAATCTAAACACAAATTACTGAATTTGTCAGAATCCGTACCTAATATTGTAGTTCCGCCCGGTTAACAAGAACCACCCACCCCCATATAACATCTACTTGCACCTATTATGTATGTATTTTTGCCGCATACTTAATATTTTATCTGTTGTTTGAAAAGAGATTTTTTCAATTCACGTTTCCTTTTCTAGTTTGTTAATATCACTTAATTTATATCCCAAGGGTTTATGTTGTTAATAGCGATTCACGTGGCATCATCAAATAATACAAGTCTTGGATAAGAATCTACAACGCACTAAAAGTCATTGTTGAATAGTATGTATTAACTTATTCACTTCCCCAAAGTCAACGATAGTGAAGGCCAGATATTTTAAATATAAATTAAGCATCATAACTTTATGTATAAGCTAAGATTTCAAACCTTCATTTTTATTTTATATAATATGGTTTTATAGACTCCAAACCGTGTTGCCTTTTAATATATATAGTCACAACTTGTAAGATTTGATCATGGTTAAGGAGATAATTTAATATGCACGTTTATGTAAGATTCAGGTATGTTATCTTTATATATTTATTATCCCTCAATCAATAAAGTTATAATAGTTTTGTTATTTTATGTTGGCTAAGGAGTTGGAGTCTTTTTATTGTATAAATTAAGCATCATAGCTTAATGTTTAAGCTAAGATGTTACAGCTTCATTTTTTATTTTATATATGGTTCCATATTTAGTGGTCAGTACTTTAATTCTAACCGTGTTGCCTTTTAATATATAGTCACGAAATACATGAATTTATATTTGATCATGATTAAAGAGATAATTGTATAACGTACCCGTTTATGTAAATGTATGCGGTCAAATTTGGGCCCACCTATATGTAGTCAAAATCGGGCTTGAGCCTGTACGGTTAGTATTGAGTTTAACTACCGCTCGATAAATCGAGCTCGAAGTGCGTAGGATCGAAGATCGAACCTGAACGTCATCGAACTGAAATACGAAGCAAGAACATCCAACCTCGAGAATACCGAGCCCATCGAGCCCCACTTCGATAATGTCCAAGGATAGATCATCGAACTTAAATGACGAAGGACCGAAAAATCCGCGATAAGATAAGCATCACGGCGGGAATCTCGGCATTGATCAATAGAACCGTTAAATTAGCAAATTAAAATCAAGAGATATTTTACCTTGTATAGAGATTCTTACCTTGTATAATGATTTACTAGATGATGATCTCCCCACTATATAAAGGGAGAATGTAATCGTTTAAAGGGGATCACATTTTTACACGAATCATCAATAGAAAGAAAGAAACAGTTTATTACTCTCTTAAATCCCTCTATTGTTCCAATTCTTGCTATAGTCTGTTTCTGCTCAAGAAGAATTATTCAACGGTTAAGAGTATCTAACTTAGTTGGTTTGCTTTTCTTCTCTATTTATCCTTTGATTTCAATTTTCGCTATATTATTCATCATTTGTATCAAATTAAGCCACAAATCCTTAAAACCACGTATAAATTCAATTATTATTTGAAATTTAAGGTAAACAGTAAAGATTAATCAAGCAGGATATCTTTGTAGTTGTCCCTCAATGAGTAACGTTATGATATGCTTGTTATTTTATGTTAGGACAAGGAGTTGGAATCATTTTGCTTTATATATTCTTGTCTGTTTACAATTTTTTTCGTTTTTTGGATGAGAGTATATAGCGGATTCGTGTGACCTATAGGTCATAGGTTCGAGCCGTATAATTAGCCATTGATACTTACATCAGGTTAGGCTACCTACATCACATCCCCTTGGGATGCAATCCTTCCTAATATCCTGCTCAAACACAAAATACTTCGTACACTGAGTTGTCTTTTTTTTTAGTAGTGAACCCGTGAATAGAGAATAAAAGAAGAACGAATAAACGAAGATAGAAAGAAGCGGGAGCAAGCTATAAAATTTAACAAGCTAAGGGTTTCAATAAACACTGCACTAAAATATTTTCTTTATATAAGTTACATATATTATAATTTTATGCATATATACAGCATAATTTTCCAGCGAAGAAAATACAATTGAACCCCTTCACCATATATAGTTTTGCCATTGGCTAGAATATGAGAGCTCTATTAGCAAAAATGGAACCCTTAATAATTTTCCTTCTCTTCACACTGATAGTTCAGCATTCCATTATATACAACAATGTTTGTGTCACGACCCGGATTTTTTACCCTCGAGAGTTGTGATGGCGCCTACTAGTGAAAGCTAGGCAAGCCAATTAATTGAATTATTTGTCTTGTTTCTATTTTTAAATTCATTACAACTTAAACCAACAACTGAATAACAACATAACTTAACGAGCGAAATAATAAAATTTCAGACTTTAAAATACCGCTAATGAAATCTTCTTAATGAAACTACCCAAGATTTGGTGTCACGGCTTCACAGCTTCACATACTGTCTAAGAGTACTACAAATAAGAGTCTAAAAGAAATAACAAAGTACTGTCTCTTGGACTACATAAAAGAAACAGGTAGAATAGATAGCAGGAGACACCAAGGCCTGCGGACGCCTGTAGGACTATCTTGAGTCGCCTGACAAGCAAGAAGCTAGAAGCCCACTACGGTCCGAAATCTGCAGCGCTGGGATCTGCACAAAAGAGTGCACAGTGTAGTATCAGCACAACCGACCCCATGTGCTAGTAAGTGCGTGGCCTAACCCCGACGAGGTAGTGACGAGGCTAAGACCAAACTCCAGATAGACCTGTGCAGTTATATATATATATATATATATATATATATATAGACGTAATTAAACAATTAAAGTTGGGAAAGGGAAACATGCTTCGGGGTAGCAGATAAAACAGATCATCAAAGAATAATAAGGAAACTACAATTTAACTTCTAACACGAATAAAGTGAAATACAGGCAACTTTCACTTTCAGTTCCATCTTGTTGCAGGCGTGCAATCCGACCCCATTTCTCATATCTTGTGGTAAGCGTACCACCCGCTCCCATTTCATCATACCTTGTGGTAGGCGCACCACCCGTTCCCATTTACATCATATTTTGTGGTAAGGAGTTTCAACTAAATACATAATTAGTGCAAAACTCACATGTTAAATTGACTTCTTTGACGAATCAACATCATAAAATCCATGAAAGAATCAGAACAACGAAATCAAAAGAAAAAGCAAAAAGAGAAAAACAGTAATGTCAAATTCCTATTTAGCAATATCCATTTTCCAGCAAGCGAGCAAACAATAGCGTCATGGATTTCTTAGATAATGTGTATGTGTGTGTGCGTGTGTGTATAAAAGAAGATTATCAATTGTGCAAGATCCATAATCATGGTTTTGTAATTAATGTCCCAACGCCTTAAAGTGCAAAGAATGTCATCCTATTAGTTTGGTGTGATCGACTGACCTTCTATATAGTATATATTACACTGTTACCTCCCAATTAAGTACCTCTTATTTTGAAGTATTTCAAAATAATTTGTACTTTTTTAAAAGCGAAGCTTCTGCCATCGGAGCATGCACTGCACTTTAAATTATATAAACTAATATAAGAATCATCAATTAAGGCTTTTGTAGTATCATTTAAGAACACAACAATTATCTATTTAAGACTCACGGTTATGCTCGACACCAACGTATAGATACTCGTTACCATGCCTATACATCGTACTCAACAAGAAGCAATTAACAAATATGACACAACTTCTAATCCCTCAAGCTAAGGTTAGACCGGACACTTACCTCGCTTTGCAACCAAATTCAAGATTCCAACAACTTTCGCCTTGAAACTTTGTGTCCGAAGGCTTCAAATCTTACATGAACTAGATAAAGCTGAACGAAAGCCTCCACGAACAATGCGGTGGCTCACCTCAACAATAGGATCCACTCAACAAAACTCGTCAGCCACTAACTCTATCTCCCGCGACGGTATCTCCACATGATTGTTGAAATTTCGAATTAGTGGACTTTCGCCCTATACTTGGCTTCCGAACTCCTTTTTGGTTTAAATCGTTAGCAAGCAAGGAAAAATATTTGAATCTCTTTCTCCAAAATCATTCAAGTAATGACTGTAATAGCAAGGAAATCAAATAGCAGTGCCTCATATCTCTTAATTCATTGTAATATAATCAAAGCTAACAGTTCCTATTAGCTTTTCCACTCACGTGAGGAAACAACCTTCTTTGAAAATCCCTTCTTATCACTGTAATAGCCCTAAACAATTAAACTTACTCCATTTTTTAATGCAGCCGTCAGGAGTATTTGTTCAAATATTCCATTTGAGGGTGGTATTATTTTCTTATATATCTAAGCCCTAAGCCCTAATGTACTTATATCACGATACGGACCTACTTGAATTATCAAAACACTTATACAGGTCCGTCTACTAAAAATGTTGACGGAAGTCAACTCACTTGAGTTTTAAAGCTCTATTTCACATTTTAATTTTTTTTCCACATAAAAACGTTCTGAAAAATTATACATACTGCACATACAAATCGAGGTGAGGTAAAAAGGAGGTTTTTAAGCCTCGGAACACTGAATTCAATTTAAAAACAAGTGATGACCCTTTGAGTCGTCACAATTTGCAAGTGTCATAAATCCACCATTGCGTACAAATGTGATTTTTAACCATGAAATATTAGCTACGATAAAAAATTCGTCACTAATTATTTATTTTTTGTGACAAAAATTACATTTCGTGCTTAAATCTATAAGTCATATACTTTTAGTGACAAACTTCATATCAAAAATTTTGTCTACTAAAGTTTTCCACCAAAAACATATGTTGGCGCCAATTATTGAGAAACATTAGCCACAAAAATAAATTATCAGTGACAAATTAATTTCATCACTGATGCTGCAAATAATTTGTGACAAACCATCATTTGTCTAAAAAAATAGTTAAAAGTTTGGATACAAAAAAGTTTCGTCACTAACAATACGTTGTTAAAATAGCAACGAAGTAAAATTTGAAGTTAAATCGTGCAAACTTTTTGACATCAATATAGGTCTAACCATCACAATTACCTACGTATATTTGATTGTCAAGTCTCGATGATCAAGAATGTACATCTTTCATTTTGGGAGGAAAGGTCTATGCCTCCTCCATTTTTGTATCTATGATTATATATATATGAAAATTAACACTAAAAAAAAAGTGGACGAGATAATCAGCTCATTTTCTTGTTAAGATCTCTAAACTTACGGAAATAAAACTAAAATCAAATGCTCATTCCCACAAATTAAAACCGTAAGCTGATTTATAGTTTTACATCTCCCGACTTCTCTCTCATGAAAAAGGGGCTCTATTTTTTCAAAACTCTACCACCATTTACAGTTTCAGGAAAGATCTATAGGTTTATCTTTCTTCTCTTTTTATTTAAACTCGTAAATCTTCTATGTTTTTCTTCTCTGACAAACAAGGTCATGCCTTCACCAATATGAGGCTCTTCAAACCAAAACATAGGCCAGAGATTGAGCCAAGCAAGAAGAGATCCGTGGCAAAGAGAAAAAGAAACTATATATGCAGTCAAGAAAGATAGTCAAGTGATAAATGGACTTTGGGCCTAACTCAACCCCAAAAGCTAGCTTATGAGATGAGAATTGCCCAAGATCATATAAGGAGATCAAAAACCTCAAATCCCACCGATGTGGGACAACTCAACACACCCCCTCACGTCCAGGCATGCACTCTGGAGCGTGGACAACATAAATGGGGGCCCAACATCGGTAACAATAATTAGGATGAGCCTGACTCTGATACCATAATAAATGAACCTTGTGCCTAACTCAATCTCAAAACACCAAAAATCAAAAGATTTTAAAATAGGGTTGGTTAAAGTAAAAGTTGAGCATTTTTCTTTCAATTGAGAAATGGTGAATGTATTAAGTGTTAGTTGCAGTTTCTTGATGTTAGTTGGGGATTTGAGACTGAAATCTTTGTAATATACAGCTTAAATGTCATGTTTTTTTTACTCCTCTACTCATGTTTTTGTGTATATATTTTTGTCTTCCCATAATCCCAGATATTGTAACTAATCCTCTATGAGAAATAAAGATTCTGCATTTTTTAACAATTTGTTCGATAAACATTTAAATTTGCAAAAAATGTATTATATTCAATTATAGAATATTCATTATTATTTATAAATTCTAAATATTAAAATAATCCATTTATGTAAAAAATGGAAAATAGTACGAAAACCTATATAATCATTGCCAAATACCTTTCAGTCACAAATCGTTACAGTTTTCTAGACAAACAAGTTTGTCTTTAATTCTATACATTTAGGGGCAAAAATGTTTTTGTGTACAAATAATAATCTTTTTCTTCAATTTGCATATCTTCAGTGACAAAATCACATTTTTCAACTACAAATTAGATACAACTTTAGAGACAATTACGAAAGTTAATTTTTACTACAAAAATGTTAAACTTTTTCTGACAAACAAGTTCGTCACTGATTCAATATATTGGGGGACGAAATAATAAAATTGTCGCTAATGTAATGTCATTTAGCGACAAACCACTGAATTGTCTTTGTAAACTTTTAGTGACCCATTTATGGCTACGAAGAATTGACGGAAAAAATTTGGTCAGAAAAGATATTTAGTGACGAAATAAAGCCTTTTAGTCATAAAGACATTTGTCGCTATAAATCAAATTTGTTGTAGTAACGATGAGATCAGGTTCAAATCTCAACAGAGTCGAGGTAATTTCTCTCTATTTGTCTAAGAGGTTGTGGATAAAGTTATCCAGTATCAGGGGTAAGTGAGACCAGGTTCGAATTCCAACAGAGACCGAGTGATTTTTTCTCCATCTATTTAAGTTTTGGTTGATAGAATTATCCAATATCAGATGCAAGTTGGTCCCGACACCACTGTTACGAGAAGAAAGAAGACATTTCAAATGCAGACTTTGTATGTTGCGCCACCTACCCCGATTTGGAAAATTAAATAAAAAACCTAACTTCCACAAATGTGGATTAAAGTGAACTTATTTTCCAAATGAATAATTGACACACTGATAAGTTAGCTAAAATTCTAGCTAACTTCTCTTCGCAATTTGTCAAATACAGAGGTTTATATAATGACTCCCTCCGTCCGTCTTTAATAAAATTTGACTGAGTGCCAACTTTGAGATTATTATTATTATTCCCTCATTTTTTTTTGGCAAATTATAGCATTTTATTAATAATAAAAACAACCACAAAGGGAAAATACAAGTAAGGGGGATAATAGCTCGATCAGTGTCGCCTATATGCCTTGGCTATATAATTATTCCTTTGCGCCTCACATTGCCTCTATAGCAGCCTCATGTAAAGGAGTCATGGTGTAGCTGCCGGCAAAGTCTCACGAGGGCTTATAATTTAATAGTCATCCGGTTGTATCCGAAGGCATAGGACCTAAGTAATCATAAACCGAGCTAAACCTTACCTTACATCACCTATTGAGGCAACTACAAACGCCTCACTATTAGCAAGCATGCAGAAAGAAAGAACTATTCCCTCATTTCTTTTTAGTTGTCCACTTTTAATTTTGTATATTTTTTAAGAAAAAATAAATGAAGTATGTATTTTACAATTTTGTCCATAATAATGATAACATGTCCAAAAGTCTTGAGAAATGATTTGGGGAATGAGTAGTTAATGATAAAGGTAAAACAAGAAAATTTTTTATCGTTTTCTTAATTTAATATAATAAACAAATAAAGGTAAAAATGTATTTTTGAACAAGTAAAAATAAACAGAGGGAGTACAATAAACTTGGAATTGTGAAACCGCCATACTTACAAGTAAAGCTGCTTCGTATTCTATGGTTAATTTCGATCAATTATGTGTGTTATACTATTCAATTATGGTTAATTTATGCTCCGCCCCGAAAGTAGATTCAGTTGAACCCGGTAACTCTATATTGCATCCGTCCCTGGACCTTATCCCTATCTTATGCAGGTAGAAAGATCGTTTTCGGAGTGACAGGCACAGTCAGAACAAGTGTCTAAATTCCAATTTAATGTACGATGACCCAGAGGCCGGTCTGAAAAGAAGATAGCTCCAACCTATACAAGGAGGTCGTTAGACACCGCTCCGGCTGTCCCGATAGCAAACGGTCCACTACTTGTTTTTGCGTATTTCTCGAAAACAACCTACTTACTTATAAATTTTGACTTGAGTGCCAAATTTGAGATTGTACTTAATTATAATAATAAACTTGGAGGTGTGAAACCTCCATACTAACAAGTAAGGCTGTTTGTTATTCTATAATTAATTTCGATCAATAATATATGCTATACTATTAATACGTCAAATCAAGTATAAGTGGGCAGAAGGAGATAGTGAAACATTAAATAATTGACTCCCGAGTCTTTCTAATTCTACCTGTATTTTAGCTGAGAACTCTACTCTGCACACGAGTTCATTGATAAACAAAATAAACAGCTGAAATCCTTTAGCCATGATAAACATTCCAAGAATATTTTCTTCACTTCAGTTTTTTACTTTCTTATGTCTCTTCACACTTACTTTTGCTTCAACTGAGGAAGCTGCTGCTCTCTTCAAATGGAAAGCCACTTTCCAAAACCAGAATAATACCTTGTTGGCTTCATGGAAATTAAGTCATGTTGGTTCCAACAATTCTTCCGGCCTCGGAGCGGCGAGTTCTGATGCATGCAGGGGCTGGTATGGAGTTATATGCGTTAACGGTAGGGTAAACAAGTTGAATATTACAAATGCTGGTGTCATTGGCACGCTTTATGATTTTCCATTTTCGTCCCTCCCTTTTCTTGAATATGTTGATGTTAGCATGAACCAGCTCTCTGGCACCATCCCACCTGAAATAGGCAAACTCACTAATCTTGTCTATCTTGACTTGTCGACTAATCAGATTTCAGGCAGAATCCCACCACAAATTGGCGCACTTGTCAATCTTGTTGAAGCTCATCTTCAGAAAAACCAATTAACAGATCATATTCCTCCAGAAATAGGTAACTTGATCAATGCAAAAATTTTCTATGCTTTCTCCAATGAATTGTCTGGTCCTATTCCTGCTGAAATAGGAAAAATGAAGTCACTTGAGCATTTATTGTTATATAGAAACAATCTTTCTGGTCCAATCCCAAACAGTATAGGTGATTTAATTGAGCTCAAACTTTTGTACCTGTATATTAACAAACTTTCTGGCTCTATTCCTAGTGAGTTGGGAAATCTGGAAAACCTCATGGATCTGGAATTATCGCGTAATCAACTTACCGGTCCAATTCCTGCTTCATTTGGCAATTTAAGAAAGTTGCAATTTCTGTTTCTCCATGTTAATAGACTTTCTGGCTCCATTCCTGCAGAAATAGGAAAGATAAAGTCACTTCAGCATTTAATCTTACAGGCTAACAATCTTTCTGGTCAAATTCCAAAAACTCTAGGTGACTTAACTGAGCTCAAAACTCTGTACCTTTATGTTAACAAACTTTCTGGCTCCATTCCTGCCGAAATAGGGAAACTTGTCAATCTTATTGAAGCTGATCTTGATACAAACCAGTTATCAGGTCATATTCCTCTAGAAATAAGTAACATGATCAATGCAAAACTGTTCTCTGCTTACTCAAATGAATTGTCTGGTCTCATTCCCAGTGAGTTGGGGAATCTGAAAAATCTCACTCATCTGGATTTATCCAGTAATCAACTTACTGGTTCAATTCCTGCTTCATTTGGCAACTTGAGAAACTTGCAAGCTCTCTCTCTCCATCACAACAAACTTTCTGGTTCCATTCCTAAAGAACTTGAATATTTGGATAACTTCGTTGTGCTGGCATTGGGTGTAAATAAGTTTTCAGGCCAATTGCCAGAGCATCTTTGCCAAGGTGGGAAGCTTATGAGCTTCTCGGTGACTAGTAACAAGCTGACAGGGCCAATACCACGAAGCTTGAGCAAGTGCTCGAGTTTCCAATGGGTTCGTTTTTCTAACAACAGTTTCACTGGGAATTTATCTGAAGCTTTTGGCATCTATCCAGAGCTTCAGTTCATCGATTTGAGTGACAATGATTTTCATGGTGAACTCAGCAGCAACTGGGGGAAATGCAAGAATCTGACTAATCTGCAGATAGCCAGAAATAACATAAGTGGTAGCATACCACCAGAGATTGGAAATCTCAAAGGGCTTCTAGGACTTGATCTTTCATCGAATCATTTAGCTGGGCAGATTCCTAAGGAATTTGGAAAATTGACCTCTTTAGTTAAATTATTTGTGAAGAACAACCACATTCATGGTAGTATTCCTACAGAGCTTGAGTCACTAACAAAGTTAGAGTCCCTTGATCTGTCAGATAATAGATTGAACGGGTCGATTCCGACATTTATAGGAGATTACGTGAACATGTTTCACTTGAACCTGAGCAACAACAAGTTCGGCCAGAAAATTCCAGAAGAGATAGGGAGGATAACTCATCTTAGTGTACTTGATTTGAGCCATAACCTTCTTGATGGAGAAATACCTGCTCAGTTAGCCAGTTTGCTAGACTTGGCAAAATTGAATCTTTCTCACAATGGCCTCTCTGGCCGCATTCCTGAAGAATTTGAACGTTTAACTGCTTTGCAGGATGTTGTCTTGTCATACAATGAGTTGGAAGGTCCAATACCAAATAATAAAGCTTTTTTGACTGCCTTATTAGAAGGTAATAAAGGTCTTTGCGGCAATGTAACAGGATTCCAGCCTTGTGAAAGTCCATATTCTGAGGTGAAGAAGCACTCGAGACGTAAACTCATCCTCGTCACTGTACTTCCTGTTATGGGAGCACTAGTACTTCTCTGTGCTTTCATTGGTGTTCTCCTTATGTGTAATAAAAGAAGGAAAGTTAAAGATGTTGAAAGACGGGATGATGGTTTGTTTTCCATAACCCTGTTAGATGGAAAAGCATTGTACAAGGATATCTTAAACGCCACAGAGGAGTTTGATTCAATATTTTGCATCGGGCAAGGAGGACATGGAAGCGTTTACAAGGTAAACCTTCCATCATTAGGGAATATAGCTGTGAAGAGACTTCATTCTTCATTTGAGAATACACATCGCAAAAGCTTCATGAATGAGGTAAGGGCATTGATAGGGACTAAGCATCGGAACATTGTGAAACTTTATGGATTTTGTTCGAATGCAGAACACTCGTTCTTGGTTTACGAGTACGCCGAGAGGGGGAGTTTGTCTAGTATTTTGAGTAATGATGTTGAGTCCAAGAATTTGGATTGGCTTAAAAGGGTGAATATCATCAATGGTGTTGCTTTTGCTTTATCTTACCTGCACCAGGATTGCACACCACCGATTGTTCATCGAGATATATCAAGCAGTAATGTTTTGCTTGATTCCGAGTATGAAGCTCGTGTTTCAGATTTTGGCATAGCTAAGCTTCTCATGCCAGACTCATCCAATTGCACTGCGCTTGCAGGCACATATGGCTATGTTGCACCTGGTAAGGTCTAACTTTTTATCCTTTTTTTATAATTTCAGGAAGTATAGCCGCACACTCTGCTGTTTTTATCTCATTTACACGTTTGAATTGTTATACTGATTTGGAAATTGTATTGTTTCAGAGCTTGCATATACAATGAAGGTTACACAAATGTGTGATGTCTATAGTTTTGGAGTATTAGCATTGGAGATAATCAAAGGAAAGCATCTTGGGGAATGCATTACTCTGCTAGCAAATTCATCAACTAGAGATCATGTGCAGCTTAGCGATTTGCTGGATGGACGCCTTCCATATCCTGACGACAGAGTAAAAGAGGTTATGGTTTTTATCATCAATCTAGCAAGCTCTTGTTTGCTTGAAACTCCAAAATCAAGGCCAACAATGCACTTCATCTCCAATAGGCTATCATCAATGGATCTACGTCCACCTACTCATCGGATAAACCCCCATGTAAGGTGAGCTATATAATCCCTGATACGTAAGGTGTCTTTTCATTGAAATGAATAACCTTTGACGCCAAGTGGTTGTGATGTAAGTAATTTGATGAGAAGGTCCATGACAAAATCTAGATGATACTGAATCTTTACTAGATTTTCTAGAAGTCTTGTAGTAACCTCCTAAGAAGAGTAAAGTTCTCTTTTGCTTAATCTACAATATGGTGCCCAGCTCTTCCTTAATGCTGATGAATATTTTGTTACCATTCTCAAATAAGAAAAGGTCCATGACAAAATTATTATAGGGATTAATATTTCTGTATTGTTAGGGTGCTAATAAAATATGATTCACGCTGCAAATTTGTATAACAACGTTTAAGCCAGATACCAAAATATTCCAGCTTTATAAACAAAGAAAAATCACTGCCTGGACACAAACATATATCAGCAATAAAATTATCAATACTCGAATCATTGCAATTCAGAATTCAGAAGTATTCACATAAGGGATGAATTGTGCAACCATAGATAATCCAGATGTATTTATTTTTCAGATAGGCCAATAAAAAATTAGAAAAATAAAACTTATTATCGGCGTGTATAGATAATTTACTAAATGAAGGGATACCTCTGCCTTCAATGGATGGAGAGTGCAACCAGGAATCATCCAAGAAAGTGCATACAACTTCAGCTTCAGTAGGCCATTCAGCACCGACATCTATTTCGTCAAAATTGATTGGCTTACATTTGCCATCTTTACTTCTTACAATTGCCTGTAACCAGAGATTGCAGTGCACATAAACAAGATCGTCAAATCTATCAGGCTCCAACCTGTCCCGTCTTTTGCTATGAACACTATCAAAAGTGCTCCAGTTCCATCTACACCAGTGCAGACTGCAAGGTTGACTCAAAATCCGTATAGCAGCTCTCTGTAGACTTGGAATTTCGTAACCATAACCCATCCACCAATCAGCTGAAGACACATAGAGCAGACTTTTAAATGCTATGACGATTCAACAACAACAACAACAAACCCCGTAGTTTCCCACAAGTGGGGTCTGGGGAGGGTAAGATGTACGCAGCCTTACCCCTACCCCTGGAAGGGCAGAGAGGTTGTTTCCGATAGACCCTCGGCTATGACGATTCAAGGAATAAAATATCGAATCAACTAGAAATCTTGTTTCCTGTATGTTAATGGTAGAATAAGCCTATCAACTTCTTTCCTAAACATTATGCTAGAGTTTATAAATATATTATTTGACTTACAGTATAAAGTATAAACTACATGTTTACGTACATATTACAGCTTATAAATTAAACCCAAGATCCACTTCCTAACAAGTTAATATTATGCAAGTGAACTTCTGACAATTGAAGTTTAACCATATATACCTGGGGCATTCAGTGTCCTTCCCTTTATTGCAAAATCAGTCCCTAGAGCACCTTGAGCCTTTATGTATATGGGATGTTCTTTAGTAATTTCTATTATATCTTTATCCCCGGATGCCATTTTCGTCATGGCTTCTTGAAAACCATTCCTGATCCTTGAATCGATCTTAAAGTTTGCGTTGTAGAAAATGGAAGGATTAAGGAACGCTGCTGCTGCATGTAATGGGGATTGAAGAAGCATGCTCCATCTCCTGTCAATTATATCCCAAATTGGTGCATAGTTTTCATCAACATCCTTATAGAATGCTTTGATGGACATCTTTGCTCTTTCCACTCCGTCATACATATATGCCATAGCAGGCATGTCTCCGTCCATGATCCTTAACAGTTTAAGTAATGGTAAGGACACTGCGGCAGCTTCACGTGCGGATCTCCAGAATCTTTCAAGGCCCAACAATGACTTTATGGCCTGGACGTCCGGGTGCCTACTATATATAGATGACAACCACTCAGCACGAGAAAACATGTGTTTTAAATTATCCTCTTGGATCACAAGGGACCTTAAGGAAAGGAAATTAGCCACATTTTTTGTAATTCTTGGTCGAACGAACTCCTTTCCTCCTGAAAATTTTCTCATCATATTTAAAATCCAATCATTACCGTATATGTATTTTATGATTGTATTTGCCTCGTCAAGAACAACATTCACCCACTCATGTTTACTAAAATCCTCCAACATTTTATTGATACAATGTGAAGCACACGGAGACCAGAAAACCGAAGGGTACTTGTCTGTGAGAAGCCTTCCCGCATATATATAACAAGCAGAACTATCGGTAATAACTTGGACAGCATTTTTCACGCCAATTTCCAGAACAACTGATTCAAGCAACCCAAATAAATAATGAGGATCATCTGCGTGATCAGATATGTCTACGGACCTAAGGAACAATGTCCCTTTGGCACATGCCACAGAAAGTACCACAAGGGATTTACCCTTTCCATCAGACCAGCAATCACACAAGATTGTACAGCCCGTTTCTTTCCATTCATCCTTTAATATCTTGTAACTGTCGTTAATATCGACTTTGACTTTTTCCAAAAGATTACCGCCCAATTTTTCAGCACGTGGAGCTTTATACCCTACTTCGCACTCAAGAATCGCATCCACCATTTCCTGATAGTACAAGGACTTTGCGGCTGTAAAAGGTATTGCATTGTGGTAGAAAAATGCAGCAATCTTCTTATCAGCATTGTCCTGTTTTTGCTTTTGAACATCATCAACTGCTGGCTGTGAACTCGGAGAATGGCACGCAAACATTATAGAAGGACAAGGGCTACCGTTCTCTCCACTAAATCCACGAAGAGGATGGAGTCCACCACTAGCTGAAGAGCTTCTTTGCTGACCATCGGCAGCTTGATCCAGCTTTGGTTTCTTAGGATTTTTCTGTTTCTTCCGAGTGTTTAAAATGCTTCTAATGTGATCTCTCACCTCGTTCGGGACTTCAGCACATGGAACTATGTCTTTGTTTTTTATTTGAGCCAAATGAAACTTCATTCTGTAAACTCCTCCACTGAACTCCCGCCGGCAGTAGTTACATCTTACCTTCTGTCTAGTAGCATCAACAAGGACACAATGTTTCCAACATGCATCTCTTCCTCTAACCATAACTATAGACAAAACAAGAGAGGTTTTTCCCCTGTACTAGTAGTAATATTATATATGAGTTGTAAACGAAAGCTCTCTACAACATAACAAACTAGCACAAAAAAAAGAGATTATCACTTGACAATAATCTAGCATGCAAGAATAAAATTACCCCTCTTTAGATCTATGCTTAAACTACAGAATTGAACAAGAATATTTGACATTGAAATACCCAAGTGAAAAAAAACTCACTTTCCCCTTTCTATTATGGAACATTCCAAAATATTTAACACCATTCCAATAACATTGTTGTTTTATATAGCTTTCACGACTTTAAATTCATTATAGTACTTAAATTTTAAAACTTTGACATGATATTTTCTCAGCCAAACTAACTTTTTAACAACTGCTTTAATATTTTTCTTCAACTTCCACTGATATAACATACAAGTCAAACTAATATCTTAAACTAAGTATTCAGTCAAACAACATCATATAAAATGTGACAGAAACAATAATAACCGTTAATCACCTCCAAAGTTCAAGAAAAACCAGGTAGTAAATCAGAATTTTGAGTTCAGTTAAAGTACTTAAATTTTAAAACTTCAACTAATGTAATATACAAGTCAAACTAATATCTTAAACTCAGTACTCAGTCAAACACCGTCATATCAACATAAGCAATAATCAGCATTAACAACCTACAAAGTTCAAGGAAAAATCCAAATAATTAGTCACTATATTAAGTTTAGTTCATTTTATCAGTTTGAAGCATTAAACTAAAAAATTTCAAAGCCTTATATACAACTGCGAAAAGATGAGCCAATTTTTAATATTATAGCATCTAGTTATAGAAGGATCTAGAATATTCGACGGAGAGGAATATTTACCTGGTGATTATTGTGGTTGTTGACGGTGTTTGACGGTGGTTGGTGAAAAATCGGCGATGGCGATCCGAGGAAATGAAAGACCACGGCGATGATTTTGGTGTAATCGCCCCAGCCGATTTTGTTAACGAGAAGATCGGTTCTCGCCTTCTCACGTGATGCTCACGTGAGTCTTTAGCATTCGGGTCCGTGCCCAGCCCATATTTTGATTTTATTAATTCTTCATTTACTGGAATATTTACGCAAATAGCCAGTTAAATTTACCGTTTATTTTTCTTAGTCAGTATAATTAACTTAAATAACCTCCTACCCAAGAACTTAAAATTATAATAGATGATGGATGTATGATATATATATATATATATATATATATATATATATATATATATATATATATATAACATATATAATATATCTATAATCGTATATAATCATTGTATAATTTATATATATTGGCTAGAAAAAGTAAACAGTGAACTAAATCGGCTATTTTGTAATGACCCCTAGTTATTCATTACTAACGTCTCTAAACTTTTTAGGGGTAATATTTCTGAAACAATATTTCTTTTTTATAAGAAAAATTAATAATGTAAAATAGAATTTTCTATCGCAAAATATTTCTTTAATTATAAAAAATTCAGGTAAATTGGTTACATGTTGAACTAATTCACTAGCGTAAGGTTAACACTTCACTGTCATACATAAAAAAGGTGAACTCTGTACAAACAATAAATAATTGAGAATATGAAAATGGTAAACAAGAGAAGTGTTATTAACTTTTATTAATTTCAACATAGATATATACAGTATATTTACAAAGTTTTCTTGATATATACTCGTGAACCCCATTATAATTTGCCTCAAAGTTATCATTTGCATGGGAGTAATTCCATTTTTCATTTTTTTTTTATGTATGGTTGATCCAAGACTTTATCTTTGGATCCTTCCGCGAATATAAAAGGCAGCTCAGTGCACAAAGCATCCTTCATTCACATAGAGTCTGTAAAAATATCGCATGAAAAGGAATTTGATGTAGATAGTCTACCATAATGCAAGTATTAATGGCCGCTCCTATATATGATTCGAACTCGTAACCTATAGACAGCCTACCTTTCCGCAAATATATTCTACAAATGTTGTAGAATTTAAACAAAATTTAACTATTTAGTACGTACTCTAGACGTGATACCTTAGTAAACAATTAAACATGCATATAGAAAGATCACTATGTTGTAAATTCTAGCAAGATTTTCTTGGCTATGTTCTTTCCTTACTCCCATAAACTGATTTTTCATCTGAGAAAATTTATAGGGTGTTTACCCTGAACTGCGGGTAACAATTAATTTATACGTGGTATTAAGGATACGTGACTTGACCTGATACATTCGGGCTCGAAGTGCCGAGAAGGGCGCAGCCAAAGCCCTAGCATCTTCGGGAATGGTGAACTTTACTACCCTCTTCCGATCAGGATTGGAGCTTGGAGCGGGAAATCTATCGACTAACTTGAGACCGACTAGATACCCCGCTCGTCTCGGCGGGAGGACTCCTTCTCGGCACGTCGAGCCCGAATATATCAGGCCAAGTCACGTATCCTTAATAACACGTATAAATTTAATTATTACCCGTAGTTCAACGTAAACATAGGGACTGAGACGTGCTTCGATAGAGTGATATAGATGATGAGAATTCATACAGAAGATTTCGACTCGCTTGGGATTGAGGTTTAGTTATACTTGTCGTAAAATCTGCAACTAGTTTTTGTTGCCAATGTCATCTATTGTGTTCAAGAAGATGTCCATTTCGACGATGAAGTTATCAAAGCCAAAGTCTTCAATCCTAAAATCTTGACAATCCAATGACTAATTAAAATTCTCGTTATCAAATATTTTACTTTTGAGTAGAAGCAGAAGCAGAAAATTCCCATGGGAAGTCAACGAGATGAGCAATATCAGCATGCAGTAGGTTAACAGTATAATAAGTTCGATATTAATAACTTTAAAGGTTGAACCTAAACCATTTAATTTTTTATTCGGTTCTGGATAGACAGTCTAATGAGTTTCCATGTCTTATAATTAGGGTAAAGAATGTTTAACTGTATAGTAACTTGCAAGATAGAGTATATTCCAAAGCAGGGTCAGGTTACGTATCGATTCGGTTAAATTCAATAGTTTTAGTTTAAATTTTATATTTGTATTTAAAAATTAATTAAATATGTATAAAAGTTAAATTCAGAGCCTGGTTTCTAATACATAATATTTTTAGAAAAAGCTTAACTGAGAACAGAAACAACCTAAAGAGCTGGAATGCAACTACTGAGACAGCAATTCAAACAAAATCCCGAGAGAAAATAAAAGATTAGTGAAGTAAGGCTGTAGACCGTAAGGCAGAAGGCTTGAAAGGGATGATCCTATACTGATACTAGTAGAACTAGACGATCGAAAAAGGTTAGGAAAGCAGGTGCTCTTATTGGACGTCACGGGAGAAATCCCGATGGCTGAGAGGGTCATACCCTTTCCGAGTTGTGGAGCGTACCAACTTCACTTTGATTAACATCGAGTTCTATGTTTCGCTGCTGTCTAATGAGCCGCAGTTGCCATCTCACGGAATTGGCCCATTCGCCAACTTGACGTGAAAAATGCCTTCCTCCATGGTCTTTGACTTTAAGAGGTATACATGCAACAACCTCCTGAATTTATTGATCCTGCAAGTAACTAAAATCTAAGTAATGTGCGCAATACGAAGTTTATGATTGTATATATAGATTTTGGCTATATACAATATAATTTTCAGGCGAAAGGGCGGACCCTGCGTGACACCAGTAAGTATACTCTTTATTTCATCATAAAAGATCTTATTGATAATGTTCTTATAAAACTTCCTTGCAATAAGTACTTGTCTTAAAAAACAGATTTCTTGAGAAAAAGTTCATTCTCTTCATTAACATTACAAGACGACAAAAATTGTCAATTAGGCACAAAATGGATGTAAACAATATTAGACCATCTTTTTTCAACTACTCATTAATTAAATAGATCATTATTATCTAATTATCACATTTAAAAAATCCAGACGTTGTCATCTATCTCGTTGTAATTTTCATTTTAACGCTTGATTTAAGGATCTGATTTATTAATATATGATATTATGCTCCAAGCGAAAACAAATCAATAAGGCCACGCTGGTACAATTAAATATGTGTTAGAAAAGTCAATCCTCCCTTACGATACCAAAAAAGGGTCGGTCGAACTTCTAAAGCATCCGTTTTTTGGGAATAATATCGTAGCAACATAGACCTAAGTGGTCATATTGAATTTTTGGGAACCATCATAAATACGACCGGCTTATATGGATGTATGTATACACACCCCAATTAACATGCACAACTAATATGGGATTGCGAATGTTTCCGAAAAGAGAAATTTTCAGAAATCACTATTGTTTAGTGGCTATTAACTTTTATAGTTATCATATACATAATTACTTCTTATAGCTATTATTTAGTTGTTACGCGACTGTATTCGTGCTATTGTATTCATAAATACAATAGCAAAATTCGCCTAAAAAATAAGGGAATCTAGTTGTGCGACTGTATTCGCTGTATTCGCGTATATTCATGAATACAGTAGAGTAATTCGCCTTAAAAATAGATGAATCTAGTTGTTTAATAACGGAAAGAGGATCAATCAAGCATGTATCTCTCCTAATTTAACTCAGCAAAATCAATTCTACATAAATTTCGCTGCTACTATGTTAAATTCCATGTATTCGCAGTGATTGTATTTATAGATACAATGACGTAATCAAGAAATAAGGTGTATATCATTCTATTCAATTCGACTGTATGCTTTGTAGTCAATTCACAGATATTCATTATTCACTATTATACATTGTATTCAATTCACCGTATTCAAACAACAAAAAATCACAAAATACAGTGATATTCGACTGTATTAAAAAAATATAAACCTTCGGAGTACATAAATACAGGCAAAAAAATAATGTATTTTTATAAATATACAATGTATTTGAGTGTATTGTACAGAATACTATGTATTGTACAGAATACAATGTCTTTGTATCATTGTATGAGACTAAAAAAGGGGATGACTTTTTCCGACCAAGCAAAATATTGTATACTGTATCAAAACTAAAAAATGGAGACGAACAAAAACCCCACCCTCAAATCTTCTCTTGGGTATCCATGGCCAGATCTGTTCGTCTAAGAGTATGAGCCAATAGTGGATGATGATGCAGGCAATTCTAACTCATAGTTATGTAGAAATTGATGATTCATCGATTTAAGAAATTCTGCCCTATTATTCATCCAACATTCATGTTGGTGTACACACTGTAAATTGATTGAACCTGTAGAAGTATTTTCAATTACAGTAATCCCATATGATTCGGCCAAAGAATTCACGATTAGAAGCAGGTATTTTGCATGAAGAGAGAGAGAGAGAAAGAAAGAAGAAAAATTTTGCTCAGACTTTGACAAAGAATCGTGTGTTAACTGAAAGAAAAAGAGAGAAAAAACATAAATAACATATTTTACGCCTCAATGATATGGAATACTATGAATACCTATTTTACTATATAATATAAAAAGTAGTTATGAAAATAATATTCTAAAATGATTTTGGTTTATTATAAATAGAACGCATACCTTTACTATAGGAGGTAAAATTTCTTTCAGAAAATGAGAACTCTTATTAAGGTGATTAGGACTTGCAAGCTATTAAAAAGGATATTGTGTTTTTCAGTCACACGGTTCTTCTTTCTCAAAGTGCAAACTCGAGACTTCTAGTTAACTGCAGAAAGACTTTCTAGGAAGCAACCTAGGTTTTTCTTCTTAGGAAGTAATATTTGATATATTTATTTATTTGTTGGTTTGTTTGTTTCAAAGAAGGTGAAAAATTAGAGCAAAAATGTAACTCAGAAGACATAATTTTCCTTGATCTTAAAGGGAATCTTCGGACCAATCTATATGTAGCAAGGTAATTTAATTAAGAGCATTACATTTACGTTACATTTTATGGCCATTAATTAATCTGATCTCCTCTAATGCAAGAAAAGCCCCACCAATATGGCTTAACCACCATCTTAATTAAAGCGATTGATTAGCTAACAAATCACTGACTGTAAATCTTAATCTCCCTATTTATTGGATTTCTTATATCTACTATTTGGGTGACAGAACAAGATTAAGAAAACTGAAAAAGTATAACTAAAGAAAGTGATATCACTTGTATATAATGCAGACATCACTAAACCGAACCGATCAAACGCATGGGCTAAGCTAGCTACTTAATTAGACATGAATACAACAACATTCATTATCTTCGACTTAAACTCTCTCTTTCTCTCTCTCTATATATATATATATAAAAAGCTGGAGGACTTCGTACCATCCATTCCGGTGTTGTTGGATTTTGTTCAACAGCCCAAGGACCTCGTCCATTAGTTCAGTTCCTTAGTTCAATCAGTCCCTTCCTCAAAACCTATTTCCTCAAGTGCCACTGCTCTTATTCCACGGGATTGCTGGTTTCACATGCCACTCTTCATATAAAAAATGGAATTGCTATATATATATATGTATAGTAACTCAACGCCGCAATTAGTGGCTCAATGACGAAACAATCATAAAAAATTAGATACTCTATTGACGGACGGATTAAGTTATATGTTGGTGCTTGAAAATTGTTCCTCTAGTCTTTGAAGACGTTGGTGAGGAAGTCATAGGAAGCAAGTTTTGGTAGACAGAATTATCGGATAATTTTACTGATGAAAGATAGCAGATATTCTGTAAAATTAGTTAAGATATGCGCAAGTATAACCCGAATACTAGAAACTTGCTTATGTCGGAAACTTATAGTTTCAACCATTATTCAGAAATATCCAAGTCCAATTTCAAATTAGTCACGACTTTTTTTGTCTCCCTAAAGGTATATCTTTTATCTTCATAGAAATTTTTTGGGTTTGTCTTTAGCGTCTCTTATGTAAGAGATATTGAGATATTTCGAGAGGTTAATTTAGAATCTTGAATCTCGATTGACTCTTTTCACTTGAGTTATAAACTGGTTCAAAAGTGAAAGTTCTTATGAATTTGATCGTTCCTCTGTTTCTAAATACAATTGTGTAGGGATGGCAATAGGACAGAGCAAGGCAGGGTAGGGCAGTGTAGGGCAATACTTAAACGGGCAAGGATAGGCCAAGGCGGGTCAAAACACTTTTTTAGAAAAATTTAAATATGGCAAGGGGAGTTATAACATTATTAAAAAGGGCAAAAAGTTATAAGAACTTGAATAGAATCTTGCAAATCAAAAAAGAAATTAAAGAATGAAGGATAGTCTAAACAGGGCTTAATAGGGTGGGGCAGGACATGGCAAAACTTAGAGAAAATGCTAAATAGGTCAAGGCAAGGCGGGTCAATAGCTTAGTAGGTCACAAGCTTAGCAGGTCACAGCTTGCCCTGCCATCCCCTACCCTACCCAATTGCCAGCCTGAATTGTGCCAGTGTGGAATATTTAACCCATGGAAGCTATGGAACAGTTAATTATAACCAACTATTACTGCATCAAAAATGGTTCGACACAAAAAAAAAAAGAACAGATCCAAACCATATGATAAGTGCCCATTCGGCTTCTGAAGTATAAGGTAGCTGCCAATACCAAGTAACCCATTGAAGTTGATCAACTCAATCGATCAACAGATGCATGACATTTAAATACATACTTGAGAGACATATTTGGGGCATGACTTAGTGCACTTGCTTGACGATACAAGTCTACACCCAAAGAAGGAAAACTCTCACTTTGGTCCAGCAAATTTGCTCATCATCTTTGCAATAATAGGAGCAACTTTGGGATTTGCTTGATGCTTGGCCAGGTTAGCTGGGTTCTTCATCACTGCAAAACAAGCAGCCATGAACAGTTGAGGACAGTGAGTTGAATATCCTAAAAGCTCTAGTAGCAGGTAATATTGTTACATATATATGTGGGAAGCATTAGGGTCAAGTGCAATATGGAGTCATATTTCATTCATAAGCAATAAGAAGTATAAGCACCACCTATCCAGCCAACAAGACTAGAAATTTCACACCATAATATCTTAAATCTCTTTACTCCCTTCTAAGATGACAACTAATATCGTTTACCAACAACAGTTTACCTATCTCCTCTTTCAACACCCCAATGAGCACAGGAACAAGAATAGAGATAGACAAGATACATTGCTACGCAACAGCAAACTGTATATGGAGGGACGCACCCCTATCCATATACTCCCTTTGTCCCAATTTATGTGAAGGTGTTTGACTTGATATGAAGTTTTAAGAAATAAAGAAAGACTTATGAACCTTGTAATCTAAAACAAACCATAAAAATTTGTGTGAATAGAAATTATCTCATTAAGGGTAAAAAGGTAAATTAAAGTTGAATTGTTACTAAATATAGGAGGCTGACTAAAAGGGAAAAGGTGTCACATAAATTGGGTCGGAGGAAGTAGTTGTTTTGCTTGTCTTCATAATTAACTCTCATAATTATCCATTTATGCCTACTTTTCTTAATTAGTTTTCTTTTTGTGTAGGAGCTATAGGATAGATCATGCAGCCTAGCAGCGCTTATTAGACCTGCTCTGTGATGATCCAGAAACTAGTTTCTAATTCAAGTGTTACCAACTGGCATTAATATATGATTGACATCAAATGGAGAATCAGTACATGGGAAACCTTACCAAGTGTTAACTTGAAAGAAAAAGATATTTATTAGTTCAATCATATAGCATGTATACAGTTTAAGTATAGTTTGATGGTATTATCAATGTCACGGGTATACACAATCACATATGGCATTCAACCATTCAAACTCGAGCAGCTACTTAAAAGTCACAAAGCAATTCCAAGGTGTATATGACCTATGATGAAGGAACAAAAGACCTTACGGATTACTGCATGCAGAAGCGGATCCAGGATTTATTTTATGGGTTCAACCTTTAAAGTTCTTAACATTGCACCCATTGTATTATTAAAATTATGGGTTCATACATACAATTTATTACAATTTTAGTGGATATTTATAGATAAATTGTCAAAAGTACCAAGTCCAAATGAAACTGGTGTACCAATACATTGCATCCACCTCTGATGCATGCTAGCAACACAGGAAATTCTCATTGCTAAATCTAATAATTATCCATTGATGTCCAATTGAACAAAAGAGTTCAACGTGGGTAAGCCGAAAAAAGAGTCTGAATAGACTCTCCTAAATGGAGAAGGATAGGAAAATCCTCCATCATACCTTCGAAGAAATGAAAGATGCACAAGATAAAAAGTTGCAGAACATAACAATTAAACAGAATCATATAGAGCAACAATTCCTATGCATAAGGTATACAACTCTTTTATAAAATTTTCGTAGTAAGTAGGAGAATAGGATAAAATGATTCTGAGAATGGAAATATGGATCCAAGGTATTATATTAGTTAATATAATTTAAAGTGCAGTGCATGCTCCGATGGCAGAAGCTTCGCTTTTAAAAAAGTATAAATTATTTTGAAATACTTCAAAATAAGAGGTACAAAAAAGCATAAATTATTTTGAAATACTTCAAAATAAGAGGTACTTAATTGGGAGGTAACAGTGTAATATATACTATATAGAAGGTCAGTCGATCACACAAACTAATAGGATGGCATTCTTTGCACTTTAAGGCGTTGGGACATTAATTACAAAACCATGATTATGGATCTTGCACAATTGATAATCTTCTTTTATACACACACACATACACATTATCTAAGAAATCCATGTACTACAATAAAGAAAATGAATGGATTATGATCAAAGGAAATTACCATCTTGTAGCGCAGCCATGACTTCTGGGTCCTGGAATGCAGCCATTAGTTCAGGGTCCTGGTCAAGTAAAAAACATAAAGATTGTTTTAACTTAATTGATACAAAAAGAAAATGTGAATAGATGACTCCTCAGTTTACATAGTAATGAAAAAACTTTCTGATAACAATCCTCAGCAAACTAACTCTACACTTATTCATCATAATTAATGGTATAAGCATCACAAGTGAATGTATGAAAGTACAGCTACTTACATTCAATATTTTGCTGTAGTCAATATTTCCAGGCATTCCTCCAGGCATGCCCCCAGGGGAGCCTCCGGGCATGGCTCCAGGGGAGCCCCCCGGCATGCCTCCAGGGAAGCCCCCAGGCATGCCTCCAGGGAATCCTCCGGGCATGCCTCCGGGGAATCCTCCGGGCATACCAGGGAAGCCCCCGGGCATGCCACCAGGGAAGCCTCCGGGCATACCAGGGAAGCCCCCGGGCATGCCTCCAGGGAAGCCTCCGGGCATGCCACCAGCTCTCCTTGATGATGATTCTTCTTGCTTCTTGGCCTTTTCATAAGCAGCCTGAGATACAATTCACAAGAGAGTTCAGAGAAGTTAAAAAGCCCAATATGTAAGCAAACAAGTAACTGAGGTTTCACCTGAGCTTCAGCCTTTCTTCGTAGTCTCTCACGCTCAATCTTTCTATCTTCTCGTTCCTTACGCAGCCTTTCATACTTCTTGTGGTGCTCTTCAATTTTACGTGCATTAGGCTCAACCTGCAACATAGATATATGTAATTAAATCACTTGACAATTATCATGATGCACACAACATAAAAAGCTTAGGAACACTAGCATGCATATAATAAGACATTATATAATTGACATTATATCACTGGACGCAACCTTCTTAAGCACAGAACTTATTTCCTCATCATAGTCTAGCTTGGAGGCCACATGAAGATCCTTGGCTGCTTCGCCCCATTGTCCAAGCATGGCTCGTGCAATGCCACGTGATTTATATCCTTTAGCTGAATCTGGGTTGATCTGTAAGAGCAATTGAATGACAAATAATGCATTAAACGCACAAAGTTGACTATGGATGTAATGATCCATCTGTTCCCCGAGCATGAAAAGCATATGACAAGTATATACCTGCTGAGGCCTTCAGGATACTTCCTCATAAAGGCTTTATGAGTAGTAATAATCACTCAATGCAGATATTTGGAAATAGACAAAAAATAAAAAAATAAAGACCAGAATCAGATTCTTGGCAAGCAAATCAAGTGGTAAGATTAACCTCTAAGGCTGCAGTTGCATCTCGTATGGCTGCATTTGGTTTCTTCATTTTGATGTACACTGTGGCTGTTAACATCAAGACTTTCACATTGTCACTCAATGAATGCGAATGAATAATGTAATAACATGAAACCAGCAAAAATAATATCCAAGTCGAGAAGCATATGGCAAACTGTACCTCTGGTAGCATACATAATTGCTGAAGTAGGGTTGAGGAGAATCGCCTTTGTCAAAAGTTCACTTGCTTCTTCTAGCTTACCTATCAACAACAAGCAACAAACATGAGTAATGCAACGCCAACTGAATAATACACGCTGAAAGTGTGAAGGTCTACAAATCAACCAGCATCACCTTCAGAAATTGCTTCCATGGCCTGAGATTTGGCCTCTTGAGAGGCATCTCGGTTTTCCTCAGTAACCTCCACAGAGGGGTCTCCCATCTAGAAGATTAAACTTGAAAAGTTCATTTTACTGTTTCAATGTAAACATGAGCCATAGCAAAAAAGCAAAAGGGTAATGTCAGTTAGCCAGACCTGTTGTGGCTCATCATTGTCAGGGTCCACAACGTTGCTCTCATCCAGTTCAACATCAGATTCAATTATCTCAGGCTCCTCTTCCTCTTCAGCAGCCCCTGTTTTATGAGTCTCATTCTCAAGATCACCCATTTCTTCATCACTCTCATCCACCACATGAGACTTCTGCACAACAAAATAGTGCACAATGTTTCAGACAATTGGAATTCCGAGAAAAGCATTTGTTTTCTTTGCGCGCACCACAAATTATTTTAGACCATGGATCTAAAAAGATCCTCCTTATTAAGGTCTTAAAAGAAAGCAAAATGGATGGATAGAAGGAGTACAGAAGACCGATAACTCTATCAATTACGTCTCTATTCCAGACTTGTTGAAGCCACTTATATGAATCCTCTATATCCATTCTGCTTTGATATTTGTATACACATGACATTAGGACTATTTTTTATACCGGTCATTAATCCACTGCAACCTCGAAATTTAAACAGGCTGTGTGAAGCCCACGAGAAAACAAATAACTGCTTGGATAAAATAAAAAGTGTAGGTTACCTTTTCAAACAATACGTATCCCCACAGATTACAGCCAGTCATCTTGTATATCCCTATTTCATGACTTGAACTTGGAAGTCTTATCGTCCCTAGTTAAACAAATATAAGGACATTGAAGTATTCTGTTCCCCTATTTAAACAAGGAAAAGATTTCGCGTATAATTTTAACTTCTCTTATTCATTTCCTGCTAATTATGAAATCCAAGCTGGTCTTGAGGATTCAACTAACCAAATGTAGCATGTATATTTTTTTATAACGAAGAAATCCTCGAGAACCCATGGCACAAGATTCAAAACTCGACGGACAATGGATCCACCCCTCTTTCCTTCTCCACTTAAATACCACGCTTTCGCCATAGGGTTCGAACACGTGACGTATTCTAGACCACACATCATGCGGTGCTTTCTTACCGCTAGACTGAAGCCCGAGGGTTTACCAGCCACAACATATTTACTCTGGTGGCGATTACCAGGCAAAGGTGGATCTAGTGTGACGACATCGGCTTCATCTGAACTCCATACTTTTGCGACGCATAAATTAATGTGTAGAAATCTACTAAAATTGCAACAAGTAATAGATATAAACTGACCATTTTTAATAACACAATGAGTTCAATCCTAAGAACCTTAAAAGTTAAACTCATAAAGTTTGTATCCTAGATCCAGATCCACCTATGTTACCGTGGAACCATAAATATATCCAAAAGAACAAAATATACAATGCCATAACATTTACTGATTTAGGGTAAATACCGCTTTGTATTCTCCAGCCGCCGGAGGAATATTACCACCAAGACTGCCAAAAAAATTCAAGCAAATAAATCCAGCTGAGAATCACTCAGCAAACACCAGAACAACAGTATGCTGAGTAGTAGTAATACATTCATATACTTAAATTTGCTTACGAAATGCCGTTTGAAACCCTTATACCAAACAGTAGAGTTACCCTTATAATAATCTATAGATCGAGGTGAAATAGGTTACCTTTCAATGTAATCACGGAAAAAGGAAAGAGAAGGATCGGAGAGAAGTGAAGGATCGGACTTGCACTGTTCGACGAATTGCTTCAGTTGATTCAACTTTGTTGCGTCCATAGCTTTTTCGTTACCCTATATTTTTGTTCTTTGAATTGATACAAATTGAGAAGAACAATACCTTTGAATCGGATTCAATAAGTAGGAATTTGAGGAATTTGCTACTGACGGCAGCTTCAATTACTGCTACTGTTGTGGTTTACTAGCGGACCTGTGAAGCGGAGTTCTAGAAACTTCTATTAGCTTTTTTTAGAAACTTCTAAATTTAGATTTTTTATTCGAAAAACTTCACAATAGTTCATTATTTTGGACTTAGATTCAAAATAATCCTATTTCTTTCGCATTGAGCACTGATAACCTGCATTCTTTGACAAAGTGTACACATATGGTCCTAATACTTATTTTAGACCCTTTTTTTAACCAAATTCCAGTTTCTTTGTTTCTCTTTTCTTTCTTATTAATCGATTTTCATCGAATTTTTCCTTTTCAACTTTACTGTTTAAATTATTTCTTAAAGTGTAGGTAGATCCTTGAGGCCAGGGGCGAATTTAGGGGACTGAAGGATGTTCGAATCCCCTTCGCTAGAATATTTTACTTGTTGTAAAATTATTAGTAAATGTGGATGTCCACTACTCCCACTACTTTCACTCATGATGTAAATAACCTCCCACTACTCATCACTATTATGATTGTAACTCTCACACCTTCGTAACACCTCTCCATGATCTTCTTCCATGATGTCAACTGCTAATGCCATGTTTAAGACATCATTTTGTAACCTTCTATGTAATAGTATAAATAAAAGGCATGAAATGTGATATGGGACACACTTGAACACTTGATGAAATAAGAAAGTTATCTCTTCTTCTCTTATTCTATTACTTATCTTCTTGTTTTATATTGTTTTAAATGTGAAGTTTTCGGACCAATAGTCCGAATGCCTGAAGGTGTCAAGCCAGTGGAGTACAAATGGTTTTTTGTGCGAAAATAAAATGAGAAAGGTGAAGCCGTAAGATATAAAACACGACTTGTGGTACAAAGGTTTTCGCAAAGGTCTGGCATTAATTATATGAAGACATATTCTCCTATAGCAGATGCAATTACCTTCAGGTATCTAATAAATCTGGCAGTCCATGAAAATCTTGATATGCTGTTAATGGATGTTGTTACAACCTACTTATATGGCTCATTGGACATTGAAATTTTTATAAAAATCCCTGAATTATTTAAAGTTCCTGAAGCACATAAAAGTTCAAGGGAAACTTGTTCAATAAGCTTCAGAAATCCATATGTGGATTGAAGCAATCAGGGAGGATGTGGTACAATCACCTTAGCGAGTATTTGCTAAAAGAAGGATACAAATATTAAGAAGTCTGGATCTGAATGTCATCATAGCTATGTATGTTGATGACTTGAATATCATTGGCACTTCTAAAGAGCTTCCAAAGGCTGTAGAGTGTTTGAAGAAAGAATTTGAAATGAAAGATCTTGGTAAGATAAAATTTTATCTTGGCCTACAAATTGAGCATGTAACAAATGGAATTTTTGTCCATCAATCAACATACATTGAAATATTTTAAAGATTTTACATGGATTATGCACATCCATTGAGTACCCGAATGGTTGTGAGATCGCTTGACATAAATAAAGATCCATTTCAGCCTCAAGAAAATGATGAAGAGCTCGTTGGTGATGAAACTCCATATCTTAGTGCAATTGGGGTACTGATGTATCTTGCCAACAATACCCGACCAGATATTAATTTTGCAGTAAGCTTATTAGGAAGATTCAGCTCTTCCTCAACAATAAGACATTGGAATGGCGTTAAGCATATATTTAGATATCTTCGGGAAACTTTAGATATGAGATTGTTCTATTCTAATGAATTCAAGTCAGATATGATTGGCTATACCGATGCAGGTTATTTGTCTGATCCACATAAAGTCCGATCTCAAACAAGCTATTTCTTTACATATAGAGGTATAGATATATCATGGCGTTCAATGAAACAAACAATATCTTCAAATCATGCTGAGATAATAGCCATTCATAAAGCTAGTTGAGATCAATGACTCAACATATTCAGGAAATGTGTGGTTTTCTTATGAAAAAAAATAATCCAACTATACTATATGAAGATAATGCTTCTTGCATTGCTCAACTGAAAAGAGGATACATCAAAGGAGACAGAACAAAGCACAATTTACTAAAACGCATGATCTGCAACAAAATGGTGAAATTAATGTTCAACAGATTTGTTCATGTGAAAATTTGGCTGATCTATTCACTAAGGCATTACCAACTTCAACATTTGAGAAGTTGAGACAGAAGATTGGAATGCGACGTCTTCGAGAAATAAAGTGATGTTTTCATAAGAGGGAGTAAGATACGCGCTGTACTCTTTTTCCCTTAGCCTAGGTTTTATCCTATTGGGTTTTTGATAAGTGGGGTTTTTGACGGCTTATTAGCGCCTTTTAGCTTTTGTTTTAGTCTAAAAATATTGGATTGTGTTTACAGAACTAATGAAATTGTGCAAAATTAGAGGAATGCTGGAAGTTGGTCTCCTCAGATGAAATTTGGCTCAAAAAGGAGTAATCCGAAGAACAAGGCAATAAAGGACGCAGAAGCAAAAATGTACGGTCCGCAGAGGAATTCTGGCGCCCAGAAGAAATTAAGGACCGCAGAATTCCATCTGCCGCTGCAAACCAGGAGGAAGAATTTAGTAGATATTTGCACAAAGTGCGGACTGCACATGAATTGTGCGGCCGCAAAGTTGGGCTAAGAGTCGAAGATCAGAGAGTATGCAAAAAGACCAAGTCTAGGAGCCTCTGTGAATTGCGAACTGCACAAGAATTATGCGGCCGCAGTCCTAATTGTGCGGACCGCAGAAGAGTTGCCTTGCGGCCGCAGTCCAGAAATGTGCGGCCGCAGAAGAATGCCTCGCAACAACAGTTCAGAAAAGTGCAGCCGAAGAACTCCAGTTCCTGCCAGATGAAGAAATATGCGGACTACACATGGAATTGTGCGGCAGCAGAACCTCCTGAGGGGCATTTTTGTCCGAAATTTTTAGCCTTGTATAAATAGACGAGTTTCACAAAATTAAGTCAAGTTTGAGAAGTTGTTGTAGCCGTTTTCTTTACTACTTTAGGAAGTTTTACATTGCTTTGGTGCATTTACTATAGATTTAATCATTTCAACCTTCTACTATGAGTTTAATTAGTTTTTCTTCCTTATTTCTTTAAACCCCATTATGAGTAGATAGACTTTTACTAGGGTTGTGACCCAACCTTAGAGTGTAAACCTTATGGGTATCTAATTTAATGTTTGTTTATGATTGGGTGTTGATTATTTAGCTTAGTTCATGCCTTACTTGTAGAATTAATGGTTGCAAATATTAATTCATGCTTATTTGACTTAGTCTCTACTTGAGAAAGAGGGACCTAGTCTAGGATAACCAGGCCAACAAGAAATTGGATCAATTGAGAGATTGACTAACGCAATTAAAGGAATCGCTGAATGATCCTTAACTTTTGGAGGTGAGAACTAATTTATTTGCCTGAGGACAAGCAAAGACCTGAGTTTGGGAGAGTTGATAAGTCGGTTTTTGACGGCTTATTAGCGCCTTTTAGATTTTGTTTTAGCCTAAAAGCATTGAATTATGTTCCCGAAACTAATGAAATTGTGCAAAATTGCAGGAATGCTGGAAGTTGATCTCCCTAGATGAAATCCGACTATAAAATGAGTAATCCGAAGCACAAGGCAATAAAGAGGCATAAGCACAAATGTGTGGTCCGCAGAAGAAATTGCGGACCGCAAAATTCCATCTGCAGCCTCAAACCAGGAGGAAGAATTTAGCAGACATTTGCACAAAGTGCGGACCGCACATGAATTGTACGGCCGCAAAGTTGGACTAAGAGTCGAAGATCAGAGAGTAAGCAAAAAGGCCAAGTCCAGGAGCCTCTGTGAATTGCGGACCACATAAGAATTATGCGACTGTAGTCCTAATTGTGCGGACCGCAGAAGAGTTGCCTTGCAACCGCAGTCCAGAAATGTGCGGGCAGAAGAATGCTTGTAGCCGCAGTTCAGAAAAGTGCAGCCGCAAAACTCCAGTTCCTGCCAGATGAAGAAATCTGCAGACCGCACATGGAATTATGCGGCCGCAGAACCTCCTGAGGGGCATTTTTGTCCGAAATTTTTAGCCTTGTATAAATAGACGAGTTTCACAAAATTAAGTCAAGTTTGAACCTCTGAAGTTGCTGTAGCTGTTTCTCCTTACTACTTTAGGAAGTTTTACATTGCTTTGGTGTATTTACAATAGAATTAATCATTTTAAGCTTCCATTATGAGTTTAATAGTTTTTCTTCCTTATTTTTATTAAACCCCATTATGAGTAGCTAGACTTTTATTACAGTTGTAATCCAACCTTAGTGTGTAAACCTTATGGTATCTAATTTAATGCTTGTTTATGATTGGGTGTTGATTATTTAGCTTAGTTCATGCTTTAATTATAGAATTAATGGTTGTAAACATTAATTAATGCATATTTGACTTAGTCTCTACTTGAGAAAGAGGGACCTAATCTAGGATAACTAGGCCAATAAGGAATTGGGTCAATTGAGAGATTGATTAACGCAATTAAACGGTTCAAACTAGAGATAGTAATAACACGATTTGAGTTCTTATCAACTGTTTTGGGTGATACCTATTTGATCTTGAGAAAGTCAGATGGGGCAAAACCACTCTCTTACCGAGAGGTATTGAGTGAGTAATTTAAAGTTAAGAGCTATAATACACCACAATCGACAAAAAAAGCATTAAAGTCTTTAGCCCATTTGGCAAACACCTAGATCATAGTCACAACCCTAGGCTTTTTATCCTTTTGGAAAAACCTTAAAAACAATTATCTCTAGTCTTTTTTTTTTATTTTGCAATCATTAGAGTAACATTGGAAAAATAAAACAAATCACTGTTATGGAAAGTGCAATCTAGATAATCCTAATGCTCAAATTGAAATATATACCCCTAACTCCCATCTTAGCTCCCTGTGGATTCGACCCCGACTCTTAGTTGGGTTTCTATTATTGCATACGACCGTTTCATATCTGAGGTGTGCTTTGGACGTGACCAGTTTTCCTAGTAAGGTTTTTAACGATCCAGCAAATAAAGCATATTACAGATATGTGTACTCTTTTTCCTTCAATAAGATTTTTCCCACATGGTTTTTTCTTAGTAAGATCAAACGAGGCATATTATCCATTTTTTGACATCCAAGGGGAACTTTTGTAAAACTATCAGTAAATGTGGATGTCCACTACTCCCACTACTTTAAGCCGTGATGTAAATAACCTCCCACTACCCATTACTATTATGATTGTAACTCTCACACCTCCATAACCCCTCCCCATGATCTTTCCCTATGATCTCAACTGGTTATGTCATGTTTAAGTCAATCATTTTGTAACCTTCTATGTAATAGTATAAATAGAGGCATAATTTTCTGTAAATAAGATAACACATAGGGATAGTACGACTGACCTAGAAGCAATCCACTCTAATTTTGTACAGATGAATATCCACCAAATCTATAAGATGGATATTCACTACATTAAACTAGGTCGGACACAAATAGTATTTTTTGCACATCCAGGGAAATACCTCCTTATGATAAGATACATGTACTTTTTTTGGGGAGGTAAGGTTTATGTCCCCCTCCGTCTTTGTTAATTTTGCTAATTGACATCAATAAAAAAACCTATTTAAATCAAAAATAAAATAAAATAGAGGCATAATATGTGATATGGGACACACTTGAACACTTGATGAAATAAGAAAGTTATCTCTCTTCTTGTACACTTGATGAAATAAGAAAGTTATCTCTCTTCTTCTCTTATTCTTTTACTTATCTTCTTGTTTTATATTGTTACTTGAGCTACATTTCTTAATAATACTATATATATATATATATATATATATATATATATATATATATATGTATATTAGCCATTAAAAATGGGTTGGATAATGAACTTTTTAAAAACAGATCAAATATGGATAAGAAACATATCATCCACTTAAAAAATGGATAACCAATGGATAACTAATGAGTTTAACTTTTACATTTGTAAAGTCTCAAATTGAGGGTTCCTTAAGTTTGGGAGACTAGGAATTCTCCCAAAAGAGATCAGATTCAAGAAGTCGTGGATAATATGGATATCCATAATATCTGCACGTTAACCCATTTTTTATCCGTATTAAATATGGATCGGGTCAGATAATTTATCCATTTTTTGCATTACCCGTTTTCAACCCGCTCATATCCGACCCGACCCGTCCGTTTGCCATCCCTATATACATATAAGGCAATATCTATTTTGTGCCTATATATATTATATTTTGAATCTCCTTGCTACGGTGCAAAAGCATAACTCAATGATCAGGGGTTCAAAATTTTTGTGAAGTCGCTGATTCAATTCTCACTGGCCATAGTCCCTTTCTTTTTTGAACACCTTTAGTAAAAATCTTGCGCTTGAGGCCGTGAATAGTGTAAGAGGAAAGATAGGAAAGAAGAATTGGACGTTTAGTTGGATTCAACTAGAGGATCGCCAGATTCACTAGGAGAGGATAAGATGTTGCTTGGTTGAGAAGTTAATTTCTCAACAACAAACAAAATGCCATATTGTTTATCCTTGGCTTCGGATAACAATTGAATTTGTATGTGATTTTAAGGACACGTGATTTGGTTTGATACAAATAACGAATAATATAATAAAAATTAAGTTAGTAAATAAATAGAGAAGAAATAAAAACCACAAGCCTTGGATAGTCTTGGCCTTGACTGATTTCTCCAAGATGAACAACAAATCTGAATGAAACCAAACGAATAAAGTAATAATAAAAGCATATTTATTTTTTATGTATTGGCGATTGTTTCGTGAGATATCTAGAATAATTACATTGCACCTTTATATAGCGTGGGGATAATCTTTTATACAAGGCAAGAATCTGTTTACAAGGTAAAATATCTCTTGATGTGCTAATTTAACGATCTTATTGATTGGTGTCGTGATTCCCGCCGAGATGCTTACTTATCACGGGATTTCCGGTTCTTTCGTCATTCAAATTTGATAACTTACCCTAGGGCATTTCCCGAAATCGACCTCTATAGGTTCATCTCGGGTATCATGGTTTCAAGTTCTGATTCGATATTGTTCAGTCTCGACCTTCGATCTTTGATACCTCGATATTCCTGCTTCGATGTTATTCGGTCTAGCTCTTCGATCTTTGATATCTTGACCTCGGTTTACCGAACAGTAATTACGATCGATACCAACTGTGAGCACGTGATTTTCGCCATGCCCGAAACCCTCCTATAAAAATCAATAAAATAGTTTTAATTAGTTATTAGCCCTTTTAAGAATTCTATTAGATTTTTAACTACTAATATTTAATTGTTAAGTAATTAATTCATGAAAATACTCAAAAATACCATGTATTGCATTTAGGATTCATTTTATATTTCTAGATTAAATTAGTAGTTGGTGGTTTTATAAAATTGAGAAAAAGTCATAAAAATAGGTCATTCTACACTATTCTTAATTTTTAATGTTTAATTCTTAAAATTAAGTGTTACCATAACTTTTATAAATAGTTATTTTAGCTTAATTTTATATTTAATTGAATTAGGATTTTAATTACTAAGTAGTCTAGTCATAAAAATTTAAAAAAAGAATTTAAAAAAAAAGTAATAGAAGAAATGAAATAAAGAAAAGGAGTTCGGAATTGGGCCATTGTTTAAAACTAAAACCAAACCCAATTGTTTATTTCCGGATCAGCCCAATCCGTTCCCTCCCCTTTTAATTGAAACGGCGTCGTTTACCCGACAGGCTCATCTGAGCCGTTGATCTTAATGAGATCCAACGGCTCAGAACCCCCCATCACTCCCCTTATATAACTGTTTCAAACCCCCCCACTACCCTCAAATCCCTTCGTTCCCAAACGACCCCTGTATACCCAAACCCTAGCCGTCCCCTAAACCTAAAGCAGCCATGGCGTCTCACCTCCAAAATCCACTCAAAATCGTCCAAAAATTACATACAAACAACCACCGTTACTCCCTTACTCCAAAACTATACCCCATCACCACCTAAAGTTCTTAAAACACCTCTTTGATTTTAAAATGAAAATCAGAAAACTTTAAAATCCAAAATCGGAGCTTGCTGGAAGCCGATTTGAGTACGAATGGACCTTATCCGTGTGTTCTTAACAAGAACACACGGTTAAGGTCAATTTTTGCTTTAAAATCGCATTTTTTAGATGATAATCCGAGGTATCCTCCTTTCCCTTTATTTTGTTTTCAGTTTTGTTTTCCGTTTGAATACTCGTTTGTAGTGTCGATTCATCTTCTACCCCTTTCTGTAGTATTCCCTGTTCGATTTTGTGTTAGAAGTTAAAACTGGTTTCGTCGCTTTTGTTTCTTCGTTTGGGCTCAAGTCATAAGACTCTGTGGCAAACCCACAAATTAAACAAATTTTGCGAATTTGAGTCCAAAAAGGGGTTGGGTTAGAAAAGATTGAATTTAGGGCTGTGTCGTTTTGGGGCGGGTCAATTTGACCCGCAGGAATAAAAGTCATAAATGAGTTTATTTTGGGTTAATTTGAATGATAGTCCGTAGAAGCTTCTAGTGAGGCCTCAATAGCAAATAAATCAAAACAAAAGGAAACTTTGGGGGATCAAAAGGGATTTTTAGGAAGTGCAAAACAGATTTCTGTTTTTGGGGTGTTAGTTACGCACATGCAAAAAGAATAATCTGTTAGATGAGGGTGAGTGTGTGTCAGGTGAGGGGATTTGAATAACAGAAAATCTGGGGGATTCTGATTTTATTTTTTTTTGGGATATAAAAGGGGACTGGGGGATAGACTAAAAGGGGGAATTTTTTGGGTAAAATTCGGTGACTGATTTTAAGAGCAAATACAGTTACTTCCTCTCATTTGTTTGAACTAAGCTTCATCATCGTGTCTGATTGCTGTGTTTTAGTACATTCGAGCTGCTGGCTGACAGTCCGCTTGTTGCCTCTTTGTCTGAATTTGTTTACTGCTATATAGGTATGCCTAAGAGCTTTCCATAATTGCAAATTTTAGATGTAAGTAAATTGAGGGTGTTATTGCTCGAGTTTATAATTTGTTTAATCATCAAAGTTGTCCGAATTTGTTTCTGTTAATGCTTAAAATGATGAATGTATGAAAGAAAACTGATTGTTGACTGTGAGTTACTTGGTAGTCGTTTGTCTTACTATTAGCAATGTTATTTGATTCATGGCAATCCTGAAACTGACCCTCAAACTATTTGGGTAATTATCGATATTTATTTATTCACAGCATGGTGATGATGTTTCTGTTGCGACGATGATTGCTTAAACGTATTGGAGAGTGATTAATCTATGTAATGAGAAACAGAATTAGGATTGGTCTGTTAAGGAATTATGTTATAAGTTTACATACTGCAATAGGGGAATTTACAGTAGTCTAATACGTCAACCATGTAATTACTCATTATTTTTGTTAAATTTGTTCGGACTTGTTTAAAATTGGTAGTTAATGACTTCTTTTAATTGTATAAAGTAATGCTAAAACTGGAAGAACCCATGAAGGCAGATACATCGAATTCTATTATAATGTGTGGATTGTATTTGTGGATTTGGCCATCTCAGTAGCATTTAAGTCTGAATTAACATTCGAAACCTGTATTGTTTAAGATTAAACTGTTTCCTTTGAGAGTTAAAACATAGTTCTGTTGGTTGTTCCTGAAATTACTGTAAAACTCGAATTCAAATGTTTTGAACATTAATGATGAAAGTTAAAATATGGCCAATATTCTGGAAATGTATACGTTAGTGTAACATTATGTTGATTGGCTCATTGTGAAATTTCTGTTTTGAAAAATGCTGTTAGTATAAATTTGGGTTGTGGCCAATTTCATTAAAATAGTGGCTATTCTTATAATCATGTTGACTGGCCTATTTTAAGGTTGTGGTTTGACAACAGTACTGTAATATAACATTGAAATATAACCGATGGCTATGTTTGTAATTGGATTTGTTTGATTGACCTTATTTTAGAATTAGTGTCTGAAAATAGTGTTGTTAATGCAAAAATTCAGAATCTGGTTGCTTTTATGAAGATTAATGATTGTGTTCGTAATTGAGTTATTTGATCTGAAATCTGTTCCCTATGTGACTCAAATGCGGCTATTCCTGCAAATTAATATTAAAGCCAGGACGTGATTGTTTTATAAAGCAGTGGCTATATTTGTGAAATGGATTTGTGTTAGATGATTTGTTTGGGGTTTAAACTAAAAACTGGATTCCATAAGTAACCCAACGACCACTGAAAATTAAATAGACCACTGCTTTCATAATGTATAATGATTAAGAGTTCCTCTAAATTAACAGAGGTGAGCCATTAATTAACGACGATCACTTATGGCCCTCTTAAGAAATAAAACACAAGTTTGAATAATTAAGCATTAAAGTTTCAAACTTCGTATATTGTTTCTAGGCACGATTAACTACATTGTGACTATGGTTACGGTTCCTGTGATATAGTGACAATGCCAACTTCGGGGGTGCCTTTTAGGTGACCCGATTTGAACAACTTTAAATAATAAAAGCTTCCGAACTAATTTGAGGCGTGCCATACCGAACAAAATTTACAAATATATGGCCCTCATTAATTAAATACTTAGAAAAACCGAGGTGCGCCTTTTAGTGAATTTCATGGCCCTCGAAAAACTAAAAACACGTAATTTGCTTTAGGCGCATTTTTCTAATAATTTAATTTCCTAAACTCGGGTGCGCATTTATGTGACCCAAAAATCCGAAAATCCCAATGTTGAATTAAAAGGTGTTACAAATTGCGGGTGCATTTATGTGACGTGATTCGTAACATATTTTGATTAACATTGCAATTCTCCGATAATTTTAAAAGCAGAAAAGCAAAATAAAGTAAAATGCACTATAGGCTAATAATAGGTATTAAAATTAGATAATAAGCCAATCATGACAATTGAGCGACCGTGCTAGAACCACGGAATCCGAGGATGCCTAACACCTTTCCTCGGGTTAAAAGAATTCCTTACCTAGAATTTCTTGTTCGCAGACTTTGTTAAGAAAGTCAAATTTTTTTCTCGATTTGGGATAAAATCGGTAACTTTGGACAGCAATCTAAATTTCCAAGTGGCGACTCTGAAAATAGATTAAATAATCTCATTTCGACTAATGTCACTTTAATTGAAAAAACTCTTCTATATACTCCTCACGGGGGTGTACGAAAAGAGGTGTGACACCAACCGTATAAACTAGAGCCCGATTTGTTCCCATGTAGGCGGTCCGAGTTCGACCCCTTACACATATCTTTTGGTGTTTGGTTATTGAGAAATACTTTCGAAATATCTTAAAACTTACTCCGTATTTGATTAACAATACATAATACTTTTTGCTTTTTCTATAACTTCCAATATTTGAGAACAAATTCAGCTTGCGAGCAAATACTTTATATTCAAAACTAACCAAAATCATACACCAAGAAGGTAACACTACACATAGTATAAACGATGAGTAAAACAAACAACAATACAGCCTCTGGCTTGCAATCAGCCAAATTTTCTCACTAGTACATTAGGTAAGGGAATAAATCATCATATTTCCCTAAAATTTGAACATAACAAGTGCTTCTAAGCAAGCACTAAGGAAGCAAAAAGAACAACTAAACTTGAGGTTCCAGTCCATGCAATCTTGTTTACTCCATTGTTACCTGGTGTTGCTGTAAAAATTGAAATCATGCCAGTAAAATTGTTAGCAAAACTTTCCCACACTTCAAAATGTGTCAGCTCTTCTAGTAGTAATAATTAGAGAGCTTTTTTGTTTTTCATTCGACGTCCTTCGCTTTGAAGTGCCAATTAATTCAGGTTGCGTCGCATTAATTAGGCTCATTAAAGGGGAAAGCGTTTCTTACTATGATTTTTTTATTCTCAGAGTTCCAATATAAGACCTCCGATTAAGAGTGAAAGGATTTATCCATCCCCACATCGCTCCGGTTAATTATGAGAAGTTCCATATGTATATATGATAGCAAGATGCAACAGACTATTACTTCCTCAATTTCATTTTATACGATAATGTGTACGGTTATGAAGTTTAATAAAGAAAAACAGACTTTAGACATATACCAAAAGCACCGCTAGGACACACGATATTCTACATATAAAGTTTATTATTAAGTGGGGAGCTTTCTCAATCCAAGCTAACTAATAGAAGAAAAGAGAAGAAAGGAAGATCTTGTAAGATACTCACCCCATCTTTACATAAGCAATTTCTTGAACGGAAAAAATAGATGCTTTCATGGACTACTTTGACTTTAGGAATTTGCTTCATCATTAGCTAAAGAAGAGAGAGAAGGGGGAAGCTTAGTCTAATTATCCGAAGTGATTCTTTCTTGATTGGATGCGAGCTTTCTCTTAATTCCTATCTTGCACTTACATACAAATCTATAGGTAGTTCATCTCCTTCTAAGAAAAATATCCAAAGTTTTTATTTTTGATCGAATTTCGTCTAGTAAGCCTCGAGATCTTACAGATGCTGTTGAGAATCGTCATTAACCAATCATGTATCGGACGGGTAAAATAAAAGTTTAAAGTTAAATTTTCTTGCAATATATAATGTATTATTTTTTTTTTGGAACATTGAACAAAAAATTTAAAAAGTAGTATCATGTAAAATCAAAGTTTTTCTTATTTCCTTGACCAACATTTCATACGACTATTATGAGAAGTCTAAAACAGCATTATTGGAAAGTTGGAACAAGCAATGGAATACAAGTATTGTGTCATTTTCAATGTTGGGGTTCCAAAAATTATAAGTTGAACAAAGACCAAATCAATGTCCATATTTGAAGCAATGACTTGGAGAATTATCACAAGGCCCTTAAAATAAAAATAAAGTCAGATAAATCTTCTTTATCATAGTTAAGGAAGTTAATGAAACACTAATACTAAAACTTATCATTGACTATAAAAAGGGGGCCTACTTATCATCCCCTTTTTGGTTGAAGGTATTAACTAATATCAGTAAACATCTGTTTCAATTTATGTGGCGGTCTATGACTCGATACGAGTTGAAGAATAAATTTGGGTCAGCAGTTGATCTTGTTGCCTCAGACCTTTCTAGGATGTGACCCCTACCCTAACAGAACGACTCGCCCATGCCATAGAGAATCGGGCTCGGCAAAAACGAGACTAGGGACCATGCTCCCAAAAGACTTTTGAAACTTGTGGTCTAAAATAAACCATAAATATTTGATATCAAAGTTTTGATATAACTTATTCCATACAAAAAATAGCATATATCCAAGTTATAATTCTAGTTTTAAATTACAGTTGTTTGGGAGAAACAATTAATGAATATTTCTTAAAATAAAAAAAAATATTAATTCTTAGTTACCTGGTGGTGGCAACGTTTCAGAACCAGGACCTGGAGCAGCGTTACCTATACACGAAAATAAATAATCAAGACTAAAAATAGTACCCTTTACGACAACTTTGAACTTTAGTTATAAATTCAGATATGATTTCTGAACTTTAGTTTTAAAAAATTACATATTTCATGAACTTCGAAAAATCAAAAATTAAATCAAAATTAAAATTTCACGTTAATCATGTATAAATTTTTTACACTATAGTCAAACCTCTCCATAACAGCATCGTTATATAACAATCATCCATTATAAAAGTCAAGTTTATTATGGAATAGATTTTTATGCCATGTATAATATACGTTCTCTATAATAGCTCTTCGCTATAATAATCAAAAAACTCCGTAACAAACGATGCTGTTATAAAAATATTTGATTGTAATATCATGATAGAAGAAGCTTGAAAATGGCAAAGAAATAAAATTAATGCCAAAGAAAATTGCAAAGAAATAAAATTAATGCCAAAGCTATAAGGGTCATGTGAAGGCCTTTAATTATACTAATACGAACAAAATTAAAAAAAGGCTTTTTGTTATTGCATGAGGGAATAACATTTCCCTTATAAAATGACCAAAAAGAGAAGGAAGAGAATTAGAAAATGATTAAAAGTAAAATTCTATATAATATAGTATCGTTTTTTCTAAAAATATTTTATCTCACTAACCAAATACGAAAAAGTATTATATCTTCTAAAAAAATATTTTATGAAAAATGACTTCCGTCATACTAAATACACTCAAAAATTCTGAATTAGAAATTTGGAAACATAGTACACATTTTAATTTCTGGATCAAATAGAAATAGTAAAGAAAAGCCATTAACTCCAAAATATAAATTATTTTATCCACAGCAATTCCTCAACAATTTCAAATTAATTAGTTATGATCGGCGATATGAATTTTCAATTTAATTCCATTTCTTTTAGACACATTTTCAAGAACTAAAATTAAGATTCCTGATGATAAGTGAGAGATCATAAACTTAATAATTTATACAATAAGTTCAATTGCAACTCTTTCACTAAGACCAGTAACTTTATTATATATTGTACACAATTTTTATATTTTTGGATTAATTTGACCTTTTAAAAATAATCTATAAGAAAATAAAAAGGCTATCTTCTTCTCTCTTTCCAAATCTAAACACAACTAATTGCATGTTTGACTAAACTTGTAAAATTAACTAATTTAAAAAGTACTTTTATTAAAAGTGTTTTTCAAAAAAATATATATAATTAATAAGAAAGCAGCTTGTGTTTGGCTAATTAATGTGAAAAATATATTTGAGCAGCAATTACTATTTGACCAAACTTTTAAAAAGTGATTCTAATAGCCTGTTTGGCCAAGCTTCTCCAAGTTCAAAAGCACTTTTTTTTTCTTTTCAAAATAAGTATTTTTTTTCAAATTTGAAGTGTTTGGCCAAGATTTTAGGAGAAAAAAAGTGATTCCGAGGAGAAGCAGAAACAGTTTTGGAGAAGTAGAAAAACGTAGCTTCTTCTCATAAGCACTTTTTTGAGAAGCACTTTTTAAAAGTTTGGCTAAATACTAATTGCTAACTGCTTTTTATCAAAAGTATTTTGAAAAAAGTATTTCTCAAATAAGCAGATTTTTCCATATTGGCCAAACGGGCTATAAGTATATTTTTCTTAGAAATGCCTTTGGGGATAAACTACTTTTTCTGCTTCTCAAAATTACTTCTACTTCTAGTCAAAAATACTTTTTTCCTTCTAAAAGCTTGGTCAAACCGGTAACAAAATCAGAAATTTCCTTAAGGCGTTCAAACTTGAAAGAAGTGAATAAAATTCTCCCATAAAGAGTGTTCAATTTCTGTTATATATCTCTACAACCTAATATTTTACAGTATAATTTTCCGATTAAGTTACGTAGTTTGGCGCAAGATCAAACACTTTAATTTTAAAAAAAAATTACTTTTCGTCAAAAAAAAAGCTTGACCAAACTGGCTATAACTGATACTGATATTGAGTTGTCCCACATCGGCGGGATTTAAGGTCTTTGGTCTCTTTATATGGTCTTGGACAATCCTCATCTCATAAGCTAGCTTTTGGGGTTGAGTTAGACCCAAAGTCCATTTATCAACTGAATGCCGAATATCCAAAACACAAAAAAAAAAAAAAAAAAAAAAAAAAAAAAAAAAAA
>MCJB01021181.1:0-29785 GCA_002018475.1 Nicotiana obtusifolia
CAATAGCTTGACAAATCAGATCTGGCCCATATAATTCAGTTTCACCAATTTCGAACCACCAAACTGGTGATCTACACCTTCTCCCATACAGTGCCTCATATGGGGCCATCTTGATACCAGAATGGTAGCTGTTATTGTAGGCAAACTCTATAAGTGGAAGATGGTCATCCCAGCTACCCTTGAAATCCAAGACACATGCTCTTAGCATATCTTCCAGTGTCTGAATGGTTCGTTCAGCCTGTCCGTCAGTTTGCGGATGAAAAGCTGTGCTGAGACTTACTTGTGTCCCCAAACCTTTCTGAAAAGACTTCCAAAAGTTAGCTGTGAATTGGGCTCCTCTGTCCGATATAATGGACATCAACACCCCATGAAGTCTAACAATTTCCTTGATGTACAGCTTTGCATAATCTTCGGCTGTGTAGGTGGTCTTAACTGGCAGAAAATGAGCACATTTGGTAAGTCGATCCACTATCACCCAGATGGAGTCAAACTTACGACTGGAGCGAGGTAATCCAACAATGAAGTCCATGTTAATTACCTCCCATTTCCAGGTTGGAATCTCCATGTTCTGGAGTAGTCCACCCGGTTTCTGATGTTCTACCTTTTCCTGTTGGCAATTGGGACACTAGGCTACAAATTCTTCAATGGACCTCTTCATGCCATCCCACAAATACTGCTCTCTGACATCACGGTACATCTTTGTTGAACCAGGATGGATGGAATATCGAGATTGATGAATTTCCCTCATAATCTTCTCTCGCAATCCTGCCACATTAGGCACACATAATCGGCCTTGGCACCTTAGTGTTCCATCCCCTACAATCTCAAAAGCTGAGATTTTACCTTGTTGAATGCCCTCTTTCAATCGCCACAAGGTGGGATCTTCGTATTGCCGTGCTTTCACCTTGGTTACGAGAGATGATTCTAAAGTATTATGCACAACAACACCTCCATCCTCGGAGTCTAACAGTCTGACTCTCATGTTAGCTAGCTGATGAAGCTCTTCAGTTAAACTCCTCTTACCTGCTTCAACGTGCACTAAACTTCCCATCGACTTACGACTGAGGGTATCTTCCACAACGTTGGCTTTGCCCGAGTGATACAATATTTCGATGTCGTAGTCCTTCAGTAATTCGAGCCAACGTCGTTGTCTCAAATTTAACTCTTTTTGACTGAAGATGTATTGTAGACTTTTATGGTTTGTGTAGATGTCGACATGGACACCATATAGATGGTGTCGCCACGTCTTCAAAGCATATACTACTACAGCCAATTCCAAATCATGGGTTGGGTAGTTCTTTTCATGCTTCTTCAATTGTCTCGAAGCATAAGTAATTACCTTCCCATGCTGCATCAAGACACATCCCAAACCTATGCCGGAGGCATCACAATATGCCACATAACCTTCAGTTCCGTCGGGAAGAGTAAGAACTGGAGGGGATGTTAATCGATCCTTTAGTTCCTGAAAGCTCCGCTCACAAACATTTGACCATTGGAATTTGGTAGCTTTCTGGGTCAACTTAGTTAGTGGCGCAGATATAGAGGAAAATCCTTCTACAAACCGCCTATAATACCTTGCTAGTCCCAAGAAGCTACGGACTTCTGATGGCGTAGTAGGTCTTGGCAAATTCTTGACCGCGTCGATCTTTTGAGTATCGACACTAATACCTTCATCAGATATCACATGGCCTAAGAATGCCACCGAATTCAGCCAAAATTCACATTTGGCGAGCTTTGCATATAACCTGTGATCCCAAAGGGTCTGCAATACTATCCGCAAGTGACCCATATGTTCTGCCTCTGAACGGGAATACACCAGGATATCATCAATGAATACCACCACGAACACATCAAGATAAGGCCTGAATACAGTGTTCATGAGATCCATGAAAGCAGCCGGGGCATTTGTTAGCCCAAATGACAATACTAGGAACTCGAAATGCCCATATCTCGTTCGGAAGGCTGTTTTTGGGATATCTTTCTCCTTGACTCTCGATTGAAAATATCCTGAACGTAGGTCAATTTTAGAGAAATATTTGGCTCCCTGGAGTTGGTCAAACAGGTCATCAATTCTTGGAAGTGGATAATTGTTCTTTCTGTTGATCTTATTCAACTGACGATAATCGATACACATCCGTAACGATCTGTCTTTCTTTCGTACGAGCAAGACTGGCGCACCCCAAGGTGAAGTGCTAGGTCTAATGAAGCCTTTATCCAGCAAGTCCTTCAACTGTATTTTCAACTCTCATAATTTTGTTGGGGCCATTCTGTATGGAGGGATAGAAATTGGGTGAGTATCGGGCAACACATCGATGCCAAATTCAATCTCCCTTTCAGGAGGAAGACCTGGGAGTTCATTTGGAAAGACATCCGGAAATTCACTGACTACCGGAATTGATTGTAGAGTAGGCGACTTCGCCTCCGCGTCCATAACGCGAACAAGATGGTAGATACAACCTTTGGAGATCATCTTTCTTGCCTTAAGGTAGGAAATAAACCTACCTCTCACATAGCAATGTTTCCCTTCCATTCAAGGACGGGTTCGCCAGGAAATTGAAATCTAACCATCTTCGTATGACAGTCAACTCTAGCATAGCATGATGCCAACCAATCCATTCCCATTATCACGTCAAAATCAACCATTTCTAATTCAATTAAATCAGCCGAGGTTTGACGACTACAAATCGTCACAGTGCAACCTCTATATATTCTTCTAGCAATCACAGAATCTCCTATTGGAGTAGATATCACAAAGGGTTTGCTTATTGATTCAGGTACGATATCAAACTTATCAGCCACAAGGGGTATAACATAAGATAACGTGTATCCGGAATCAATCAATGCATATACATCATGAGAAAGCATCGATAATATACCTGTGACAACATCTGGAGATGACTCAAGATCTTGTCGACCTGCTAGGGCATATATTCAGTTTTGAACACCACTTGAGCCCGGTATTGTACCGTTACCCCTGCCACGAACTGCTAGCTACTGGGGACCCCGTGCTGGAGGTCGAGTTGATAGGGAAGAACCAGCCACAAATCCAGTTTGCTAAGCCATACCACCCATTCTGTATGGACAGTCCCGCTTCATGTGGCCAGGCTGTCCGCAAAAATAGCATACATCCGAACCTTGACGACACGGCCCCAAGTGGGTCTTGCCGCACTGCTCACAACGAGGCATTAGGGATCTCATCTGACTAGTAGCCCTGTGATATGGCGAGCCTGATGCCCGCGAACTCTGAAACTGTCGAGGGGCACTAGGTACAGGTGATGCCGAAATCCTCGAAGAATGGGGTCTCACACTACTTCTGGAGTCGCCAGAATACCCTACAACTCTTGTCCTCTTATGCTGGCTCCTCTCCTGCTCCCTGTCCGCCCTTTGTTGGCGTTTACGATCCTCTATGGTCTGGTCATAGGCCTGTATACGGGAGATACCATGCCCTCTATCAGGGAAGCTGTCATGCATTCATTTATTAAGTGCGATCCTAGTCCGTTCACGAACAAGTGAACCATCTCGCTCATCTCAGCCACCATGTGGGGAGCATACCTTTCTAGAGAGTCAAATTACATACTGTACTCTCGTACATTCATATTGCCTTGCTTAAGGTTCAAAATATTATCAGCCTTAGCTCGTCGTACCTCGACTGGCAAGTAATGGCGAAGGAATGCATCAGAGAATTCATTCCATACAGGTGGGGGAGCATTCGAACTCCTGGACCTTTCCCAGCTGTCATACCAGAAGACCGCTAAATTCTGTAATCGATAGGAAGCCAGTTCTACTGCCTTTGTGTCACTGGCATGCATAACCTGTAGTATGCGGTGTATTTGATCAATGAAATCCTGCGGGTCTTCCTTAGGATCAGACCCGGTAAACACTGGAGGATCAAAATTGATGAAGTCACGGACCCTCGTACTAACCGGTCTCTCAGTAGCACCGGTATTCTGCCTCCGAGCCTGAGAAGCTACTAGGCTAGTCAACAACTGTACCGCAGTCCTCAGGTCTTGGTCTGTAGCACCAGAAGAAGGGATTGGGGATGTTGGGCGGCTTCTAATATCTTCTGGGGAGGAGGAGTGGATGAGGTCCGAGAAGGCGTCTCACTCTGGCCTTCCACAGCTTGGGGCACCTGACTGGTCCCCTCTCCGACATTTGTATCGAGTCGTCTACTATTCGTTTGCTTCCCGGCCGAAGGCATCGCTGTAGGTAAACAAGATGAATGTTAGAATGAATGCTTACAACTCAGCTCTACGCACGATCTAGATTTAGAAAGAAGGTAACATTCCTAAATGCCAAGTAGCCTTTTGATTATAGAATGTGGCGTGCTACACACCCATAATCAAGACCCTACTAGACACGGCTAATAGACAACCCCTAGGACACGACCTTGCTCTGATACCAATTCTGTCACGACCTAACCGGAGGCCGCGACATGGCACCGGACCCTGCTTGCAGAGCGCCAGCGTACCCCTCATATCTGCTATCTTACTTTCTTTGTTATCTACAAAGCCTGTCATGCGCATGCAGTTTTGAACAACATCACAGTGGGCTGAAACGTCATACCATGACATAAACATACTTATATTACATAGTGTGCTAACGGGGCTACAGTGCAAAACTATACAACATAATACATATGCCGACGAGGCAATACAACTGTACATGAGTCAACCCAACGCTGGTCTATACATTCATTAACATTTATCAATGAGCCTCTACAAGAACATACATTAAGCAACCTATGTCGGAACAAGGCCCCGACGTGCCCAAAATGCCTACTCAAAATGCATACCAAGGCTGTAGCAAGTCCGAAGGATGAATCTTTCTAATATCTGCTGAACCGGATAACCTACTGCTGCGGGGGAGCTCCGTCTATCAGTCTATCAGGACCTGCAGCACGACATGCAGCGTCCACAAATAAAGGACGTCAGTACGGATAATGTACTGAGTATGTAAAACAGGGAACATAATGTAAGAACAATAATGAGCATTAGGATAGAAACATATAACCTACAGCAAGTGAATCGCCTCTGAGGGCAGCTAACCATGGAATATTCGTAGTACTTATGTCTATACATGTAACCTTTATAACATTATCATAAACATGTTTATTATCATTATCATCGTCTTATACTCACGCCTCTGTGGGCTTGCCATTTTCATATACATTGATTGTTACCGTATATGTTACATAGTCGTTACCTTATACCATTACATACGCCTCTGTGGGCTCGTCATCAACATATGCCTCTGTGGGCTCATACCCGGCCTTCATTAGGCTCGGTCATAAAGTATGCCTCTATGGGCTCATCATCATCATTGTATCACAGCGTAGCTTACCCGGCCGTACTGGGCTCGGTCATAACATACCCGACCTTCATTAGGCACGGTCATACGAATTAGATTACACATATATATATAAATATATATACTACATTGCATGCTCCTTTATAGGTTCCAGGCCCTTTTTTTTTTTGACGTACGATTACTATTCCCTTTTTCACGTGTTTACTAACATCTCTTTAACATGAACCTTATAAGACTCAAGAAATACCTACAATATTGATTCCATAAGAACAAGAGCAATCCTTCCATAGAGGGAAACGATATAAGCAGCCCTAACTTCTAAGAGTAGAGTATTCTTTTGGGGCTCGTTCATTGCATGGTAATCAATAGGAGTCGTGCAAAAGAAAGAACGGTATAGTCTTACATACCTGGTATATGCTGCACCAGTTCTTAAGCTACGCAATGGCTATGATTCCTTAGTCTACAATTAAGGAACAATTCACCCATTACTCACTAAGCATCATAATTATGATAAATCACAATCCCCTAGTTTTGCATGGTGCCTCCCCACACCCCTTTCTCCTCTAATCCTTATCAAACGTATTTGTAACACATGAAACTCATTTACAACCCATAATAATCGTGACCCATTCCGTTTAGCAGTGTTTATCTTGAATTCTTGATTTCCTACCACCCTCCCATGGGTCTTTACAGGCATGCAACTACATATCATGAATGCCCAAGGGAAAACTACATGAAAGGGAGTAATTACTTACCTTGCATGTGAATTCTTAGCCTTTTTCCTTCGATTCCTCAAATTCTAAGTCTTGCCCTCAATTTGGGTTTGTAGGAGGAGGAAACTCAGCTAGGGTTTCTCTTTAGTTCTTCAATTTCTTGATTCCTTCTTCAATTTAGGGCTTGGAAGAGGAAGAAATTGGTTGTGTTGGTGTGGGGCTTTGAGAGGGGTCGTCTGGGGGCCTTGTACTATGTTTAAGTTCAGAAAAATGAAGAAGGAACGAGTATGGGTCCCTTTTATTGGTCCGTCAATAAGTGGCACACGTGTCTGACATTTTTCAGGTTTGAGGTCGCATATCCGCCACAAATAGGACATGCGGTTCGCATTCTGGCCGCAATTCTCAACCCAGAATTCTGTTACATTATGCGACGCAGAAGTTCCAGATTTGCGGTTCGCATTTTCAACAATGCGACCGCATTCTGGTCGCATTTCTGACGTGGATTCAGCCCAGAACTCTGTCTCAGTTTACGATCCTGGTGTTGGATATGCGGTCCGCATTTGTGCTTCGCGGTCGCATATCCAACTATGCGACAGTTCTGCTCTTTTTCTTAACTTTTGAACTATTTTCCAGGTGCTTAGGTCCTTATATGCAAACTACTTCACAGCGTATTCTAATGTACTAATTTACGGGTTTTAACACAAACGACCCCATTGACTCAACCCGATCGCGGCCCGACCTTAACCCGTGCCGCTTCCATTTTCATCTTGTCCATTGATCTCATATGATCAACGACCTATAATAAGCTGACTCCTTTCCTTATATCCCTCCCCACTAACCCTAGAGACCATTTCCCCCGCCTAGTCGCCTATGTATTCTCTCTATTCCACTCCTCTCTTCACAAAAAACATAGACGCCTCATCCCTAATCCCTCCAATTCCGGATAGATACTGGAATCTTCTGGTACCTTTCTTATTCGTGTTACCGCGTCATTATCTACACAGTCATGGCGTTACTTAGTACTTGCGTAAATTTGGCAATTACCATCTCTCAGAATCGGGCCCGTTCAACTTCAATCTCCAAGATCTGGACAATATCCCGTCCATATACACGGAAAAGGGTTGAGTCCTTAGCTATGTCTTGCCTTGGATATCTATGTTGATACTTTTCTGTGGACTCATGTGTGAATTGCTACTTGCCAATTTACCTGAACTAGCCCCTAACCGTGCCTACCCTAGAATTTCAGGTTGATCTTCCCTATAGGCATTCTTGTTTGCTTATAGGATCAATTTTGACCATGTCTTGCCTTAGATCTTCATGTTAAGTCTTCCATGTATGAACTTCCCCTTAGTTATCTCATCAGAATTAGTTGTGGACCATGTTTGCCCTGAACCCCCATTTGTTATATTCTTTGTAATTAAGTCTTGACTATTTTAGAGTGTCTACCTATGTGACATTGTCACTTTGAACCAATTTGATAAACCCGAGAAGCCATCATATGTGTTTATTCTATTGGACCTCCGTGTTCTGCATGCCCTTCATGTTGTGTATGCCTGTAGGAATCCTTATGTGACTCTCAAATATGTTCTTGTTCCTGTTCATGTGTCTTTGGGATATTATTTAGAAATTCATGCTAGTTATAACATTAAGGACAAGATGTGCCTATTTTTGCCTAAAAGTTGAAGTTGCCTGGATAACATGGCTTGCATAGGCTGTCACCAGTTTTCTTTGTGTTTCGATGTTTGTTAATAATAACGGGTAGACAAGATAGTCATTCCAATTGTTTGGGCCTGTTATGTTGGGTCTGCTTTTAGTATTGGGGTTCTGAAATACATTGTCAACACCTGGAGTTTGGGCCTACTGTCCACGTGAAGTTCTAAGACTATTTGAAGGCCCAAAGGTGTTACTGGGTTATTCTATATTTGTAATTGAACCTGCAATTATTCAATATGGTCTGTAATAACTTGTAAAATTGAATAATGGGGAATTAGTAAAAAGGGGTTGGGGTAAGTAGAAAACATGCCTATAGGGTCTTAATGCTTTATTTGCTATCTTGTGTGACATGCTCTGTTTCTATACACTGATAGAAAGCATGCCTATAGGAACCTAAGCACTTCACTTGCTCAACGTGTGCTATTTCTGTACATTGTTTAAAAGTATGCCTATAATAATCGAAGTGTTTCACTTGTTCACATACTCTACTGCTATAAGCAATTGGATAACATGCCTATAGGATTTAAACATCATTGGTTATTTGCTCAACTTGCTCTATTGCTATGTGTTGTTAGATATCATGGCTATAGGATCGCGTTAAGTAGTTAAGATTTGCTTCCATTGATATTTCTTCCAGCCACGTGACTCATATAGATACCATGTCTATTCCATTACACTGCCCGCCTAGAAAACATGCCTATAATGATAAACAAAATGAGTCCATGATCAAATACCAACTGTTTAGAGAACATGTCTATAGGGTATTACTATTCGCCTAGAAAGCATGCCTATAGGGTCAGAGATGCAGAATTCTACGCCCAGGCGCAAGTCACCTAGAGATTATGCCTATAGGCTTTTAATTATGATTATAATCAGCAGCTTTAATAATCCGACTAGGAGTTTTGTCTACGAGTTTTTATTAAGTCATTCAACCACATAAAAACCATGTCTATAAGTATTGAACAACTTTAATCGTTTCAACTCCACAACTGCATGTGACCATTTACTGCATAATCTGGAACCTTGTTAGCATGAAACTCAAGATTGTTTTGCGTGCATTTGTGCTTATGTGTGGAGGCTAACTTGAGCCCTTGATTGCTATTATGTCCAGTTCTACCTGTTTTCAATGTGCACCTAGTTTTATCATTTTGAGCATCCTAAGTGAAGTCTAGAACCACCCATGTAGTATGTCCAAATCCTCTTGGACCATAGGCATGGGACGGGTAATGCACACATAGGACGCGATTTAGAATTGAACTAGAGTGCTTTAGGTAAATAACTTTAAGATAGTAATTGGGTAGCATGAGATGATAGCATGTGCCCGCTGGATAATATGAGCAACCCCTACCTTAAGGGAGTTGCGAAGTATTATTTATGTTGCAAAGGGTGATCCCTTAAGCTAAAAAACTTAGGACCCCCCCCCCCAATATATGTTTACTACTTGTACCATTGTTTATTTGGACTTAGAACAAATTAGGTTGTACCTTGTTAAGGGATTATGCCAATTACTTATTAACGTATAGTGTACTTCCTTCATATGCACAATCTTCTTTATACTTGTTTCACATTGTAGTTGGATATTTAATTACCTATCTTCCTTTACTCTACATGATACATAGGACAATTATAATCCAGTAATCCCACATAGAGTAAAATTCGGCCGGGAACAACAGTTGTGGATCTCGTGTCTAACCCCTTCTTTTTTTGTAATTTGAGCCCTTACCTGATCTTCGGTGGTACAGACTAGTTCTAATCAGAGTTATTTGCAAATAGGTGCCCTAACACACCTTAAAATCATTAGGTGGATACTCTTCTCTTTTAATACCCATTTAAAAGAGTTGTCATATGTCAAAATCCACTTTCGCGAGAAAACGGGGTGCGACAGCATGGCGAATTTGCTGGGGATTTTTAGGCTCTTACCATAATGAAGTTTTCGCTTATGTGGATTAACAGATTATTTGGCTTCCTGTACATCCCCCTCCTTGCTTAAAATTTCTATATTGTGTACATCTCCTCCCTATTTCTTTTATCTGCTTAAAATTACCATATCTTGTGCCTCCCTCCCTATCTCCCGTATTTTTTTCATTTACTTATGTTCTCGAACTTTTTTGTAAGACATGCTAACTTCTCTCCTTTGTCTTTCCTTTTTTCCATCTTTCTTTTGTTTATCTTTATCGTATTATTTACTATTCTTATGTGCTTTCATCGTGCAAAAGTTATCTGGCAACATGTTACTATTTTTGTATAATATTTCACTAGTGCTTATTATCAACATAGCATTGCTTGATCAATGTCCGCGCTTTCTTAAAAAAACCCTTTAAAACCAGAAAGCTTATTAGCAGTGGACTAGTCGATCAGCGGTGCAGTCGACAGTCCCGTGCCTTTCCCTCTCAAGTCGTCCACTTGAGATTATCAATCTAGACCCATCTAAAATCCCACTCTGATTTGAAATGTACATGCATCATGCTAAACCTAGTTTGGATTGAAACATGATTAACGCATTAATCCGCTTAGATAGACCAATGCTAAAGTCCAAAGGGATTTCCACAGTCCCAAAAGACACCATCATATTATGTGCATTTGCTTGGAGAAAACATGCCAACATGTTGATCATTATTGCATAAAAAGTCGAATCTGGAGGGAGAAAGGGCTAACCTTTTATTTGTTTGTAGAAAATAAAGCACGAAATCCTCAGGTTTGGTATGGTCCAGAATATCCCAACTATGCTAATTAACTGGTGGAATTACCTTGCACCATGTGACAGAAATCACGTGAGGAGAGTGCTGGGTAACTTGCCGTCTTTGCTGAATATTCGACCCAACAGGGAATTAATTAAGGCAGCCACCATGTTCTGGGATGAAATTTTGGCAATATAGAAATGACTTCTTTTCTGGAAGAGATAGGGGGCTTCGCCAAGTTTCCATGGGATAGTCCGGGTCTATTGGTGCCAGAAAATCACACCCCACGCGGTTTTCTGAAAATGCCAGGGTTTAAGAAGAACGATGAATTGGTTTGCCCGAAGAAATCCTACATCCTCTTCGAGTTTCTCTATGAGCGGTATGGGCATAACAAGTCATATCTCTTGCATCACAAGCAGCTGGTTATTACCTCTGTGGGATGGGTACACTGCTGGCTTTATGTCTTCATAATCTAATTCTTCGGTTTGCTGATCTTTCCGATGCAAGGAAGGAGAATTCACACTCGCTTAGCCATGGTTGCAGGACCGTGATGGAGGGTACCGAGGGGAAGAAATACACCATCATCCGCATGATACTAGTTGAGATGTACCGATCCTTGGATCGGTGCAAACATGGGTTTGGACATTTCAAGGGTGGCAATCGCTTACTACAGGTTTGGCTGCTAGAACATTTTTAGAGGAGAAGTTACAGCCAGGAGCTCTTGCGTAGACCACTGAATGACTACATAGTCAGTCATCATCCAAAGAAGATGACATTCGCTCAGGATAGGTTTGTAAAGACTGGGAATGCTGTAGGCTGGTTGCGTTTCTTCAGTAATCTGACAGATGAGCGAGTGCATTGGATGTTTGAGTGGTTTCCTAGTAGAGAGTTCATTATCAGGTCCAAAGGAACCACTCACTTGGTACTGATTGGGTTGCGAGGCATCTAGCTTTACGCTCCTATAAGGGTAATGAGGCAAGCTGGAAGGAAGCAAGTCATACCTCGGGTTTCTAACCTGGTTCAATATAAAGCAGACTTCTAAGGAGATGTTATCCTATTCAAATTGGAGGCCCAACACATGTGGAACCAAAAGATCATCGTGGATGGGGAAACTATTAAACCAGAGAGGTATCACACCGGTCATATATATTACTATCTCTCATGGTTGGAAGACGACATAACCGTGGACGTCAAACCAGCGGTCAATCTAAAAGATAGAATCATAGATGAGGTGGTTGACGCTTAGGAAAAGTACAAGAGGCTATGCAAAAGAGTGTTTGAATATGAAGCTAAGCGTCTGAAATAACATAAGGTGGATATGGGGGCGATCAAAGAATGGAAGGAGATTGCAAACAAATTGACAGAGAGGTTGGAGCACCTAGAGCAAGGACTAATGGAGCTAGAGGGGAAGATGAGAAAGAGGCTATGGGATTGTCAAGGCATGGGTTAAGATGAAGGAAGGAAGCTAGCCATGGCTTACTTGCTGCTCGATATGCGTGACTTGGGAAGTGTGATTGATGGAGTCAAAAGTGCAAAGCATGGAGAAGGTCCTTCTAGGACTAAATAGATTAGGAGACAATGTTCTTTATCGCTTTCTAGTTAGATTTCGTTAGACTTTGATGTAATAAAGCTTCGTGCCATTAGTGACTTCATATTATTATTTCGATTTAGTAAAGATTGATTTGATTTATTTTCGCATTAATGGAACGAGGCCACGTTGGCATGAATATTCTCCAAAGTCTATTTGTAGCTTAGGCCTACCTCGGGCACCACGAGGTTCCCAAATTAGGACACGAATTATTATATGACCTTACGTGTTACCTGCTTGAATATTGCAAACACTCTTTTATTTCATCCTACTGACTTGGTTACCTTTGTTTCTTATTTCTTTTGATTATTCCCATTCCCCAAGGTTGGTTTGTGCATTCTGGCAACATCAGCATACCACACCAGATCCAGAGGTCTTCCACCTCCTCCTCCACCCATCGACCCCAAAAGCAAAGGCAAAGGGAAGATGGGCGATTTAAGTGGTAACCGAGAGGATAATGCTACCATAGAGAGAATGTTGAAACTTCAGATGGAAGGAGTACGCCAGGACAAAACAAGTTGGTCCTACGGTTGGAACAAAAAATATTGGAGCTACATGGTGAGCATGAGCAGGTCCAAAATCTCGCAAATCTCTCCCTTACTCTGGATGTCCCCGACATCATCCATCAGAACACTGCCACCCAAAATCAAACACCACCCTAAAACACACAAGCCCAAAATCCACCACCCATAGCTCCACAAAACCCTCCCGCGACACACCAATATCAAAACCCTGGACCCCCTCAAAACCTTAGCTCTCCACCAGTACAAACCCCTCAACAACACATCTATCACCCGACCCAGTTTCTGCAAACCACTACTTATCAAACCCCTCAAAATGTGCCACAATATACTCCTGATCCACCTCAAACCTCAATCAACGATCACCCATATAATCAAGTCCCAGGAACGAACCAAGGCAACCCGATATATACGGAAAACCTTACCACATACCCCACAGCAAACCCTGTACATACCTGAACCAATCGAGAAGGACCTGCTTATCTGAAACATGGCTGAAGAGTTAAAGAAGCTGACATGAATAGTCCAAAGTGTCGAAGATGGAAAAGGTGTTGAAGGTTTGAATTATGAAGACCTGTGTATCCAGCCAAACGTGGAACTGTCGGAGGGTTACAAACCTCCAAAGTTTGAAATGTTCGATGACACTGGTGATCCTAAGGTGCATTTAAGAACCTACTGTGACAAGCTTGTGGAGTGGGAAAGAATGAGCAAATCCGCATGAATCATTTCATGCGAAGTTTTACCGGTGATGCCTTATCCTGGTATGTTAGTCAGAATCCGAGAAGTGGGCGAACTGGGTAAGCATGGCATCCAATTTCATGGATAGATTCAGGTTCAACACAGAAACACGCCAGGCGTTTTCTATATCCAGAACCTTAAGAAGAATCCAACAGAAACCTTCCGTGAGTATGCTACTCGCTGGAGATCAGAGGCCGCCAAGGTGAGGCCACCACTAGAATAAGAGAAAATGAAAAAGTTCTTTGTCAGAGCTCAGGATCCACAATATTATGAAAGATTGATGGTTATAGAGAATCACAATTTCTTCTACATCATCAAGTTGGGAGAACGGATAGAAGAGGGAATCAAAAACGGTGTGATGACCAATTTTGAGGCGCTGTAAGCCACCAATAAAGCATTAAAGTCCGGAGGTATTTTAAAGAAGAAGGAAGTGGGTGTCGTGATGGTAGCTCAAGGTCCTAAGTCTCCCCTTACCTATCAGACACCTCCACCAACATATCAACCCTTACCTCAAAAATACCAATACCCCGCCACTACCTACCATCCCTATAATATCCAACCTGCATATTACCATTCACCTCATCCAACTCGCCAAAATTACCCAAAGCCACGAGCAAACTTCGACCGCAGAACTCCCAAATAGTACAACCATCTCGCCAAACCCATAGCCCAACTATATGAGAGACTGAAGGCCGCTGGTTATGTCATTCCCATTCGTGCCGCTGATGTTGAAAATCCTTCCTAGTAGGTTAACCCCAACGAGACTTGTGCCTATCACTCAGGCATGAAGGGTCATACTATTGAGGAAAACTGCATGTTGAAAGATAAGATCCAGACACTGATTGATGCTAAAGCAGGTAAAGGAGTCCGCACCAAATGAAACTGATCACAAAACATGGGGCGAGAGAGTGAATGTGCTAGAAACTGATGAAGAATGGGATTAGGAAAGATCCATCGGTCTTATCCGAGACGGGGACAGTCCTAAAACATCTCCTGTCACCCTCTTGCCGATTATGGTGCAAACCCAGGCACCATTAGAGGTCGAGGTATCCACGCCCTTCACTATGATGGTAGCTCCAATGCCGTCTTACAATTTTGATATTGTTCCATGAGATTATGTGGCGGACGCAAGGAGAAAAGGAAAATCCAAGATGGAAGAGACATGTGCTGAACAAGGAAATGACCAGAATCGGCAGGGTTTACACGTTGGAAAATCTTGGAGGAACAAGTATAGAGACCGCACCAAAACTACCAGTTGTGGAGACAGGTGTTGATAATCTTTGGAGGAAGGTGAATGCAAGGGAATACTCTGTTGTTAATCACCTAAAAAAGACCCCCACCTTAATATCTATCTTTTCACTATTGCAAAACTCAGATGCACACAAGAATGCCTTGATGAAGGTGTTAAGTGAAGCTTATGTATCTACCGGTATCACTAGTGGAGAGTTCGCGAACATGGTGGGGCAGATACAAGAGAGTCACAAGATTACTTTCCACGAAGATGAGCTGCTACCGGAAGGATTAATTCATAACAAAGCATTGCACATCACTGTGCAATATGAAGACAAGTTCATTGCTAGGGTTCTGATAGACGGGGGTTCAAGTCTGAACATATGCCCCCTGGCTACTTTGAAAATATTAGGTATATATTTGCATGAGATGCTTATGGGAAGTATGAACGTTAAAGCATTTGACGGGTCTCAGAGAGCCACTATTGGAGAGATCAACCTGGATCTGAAGAATGGGCCCGACCTGGTTCGACGTTGAATTCCAGGTGCTGGATATATCTGCTGCCTATAACCTGTTGCTGGGACGACCATGGATACACGCGGTTAGGGCAGTCGCTTCTACTTTGCACCAGGCTTTGAAGTTCGAGTAGAACCATCAAGAGGTAATTATTTAGGGAGATGGAAGTAACCCTATCTACACCAACCAGATACACGCAATCGAGAAAGGGCGATGGTGGAGCAACAAGATAGAGAGCATACTGATGTGGTTAGGGTATGAACCAGGCAATGGTATAGGTCCTAAGCTTCAAGGGATCACAAAACCAATACGACCACAATATCGTGGCACAACCTTTGGTCTCAGATATGAATACACCGTGCAAGAATATAATGATTGAATACCACCATGGCGTGTGACTTCTACCACTCACTAGAACAACCTATACCACCACTACACCAGACATTCCGTCATACTTATGTGATTTGGGGATCCGAGGAAGATGAGGTTTTGGCCGGATTGAGTAATCTGTATCAGGACAAGGAAAATATGGACTGCAGTGCGATCTTGGAGGAGAAGGAGGAGGAAGACCTTACCATTCAAACAGTGGGAGATGGAACTGTTCTCAGGAACTGGACTGCTGCACCATCCCGGGCTCGCCGAGCACCTGGATAGCCTTGGCAAAACTAGCATGATCCATTTTAAAATTGTTTTTGGAATTTAAGACATTTTCATTGTTTTGTTTTGAAATAATTACTCGAGATATCGAGTCGTACTTATTTGATAGTTTTAAGTTTTAATTAATGCATCATTGCTTTTTGTTTATTTATATTATTATTTTCTACTTTCCTTTTCAGCATAATTATTACATATCCTGATGAACCTATGACTGTGACATATAATGAGACAACGCAACATAAGGAAAATGATTCGGAGGATTGGGAAGATGATATAATACCTAAGGAAATTGTCAAATAAAAAGAGAATTTTGAGAACAAACCGAAGTCCAATCTGGAAGAAATTGAGGCAGTTAACTTAGGGGATTCTAAAACAGTCAAATAGACTTGCATTAACATTCATCTATCACCATCAGAAAGGGAAAAGTACATCAAGTTTCTAAATAAATATGTTCGCATGGTCCTACGATGACATCACCGGGTTAAGCACATCCAAAGTGGCTCACAAACTACCTACCGACCCTAGGTGTCCCCCGGTAAGGCGGAAGCTCAGGAAATTCAAGCCAGATATGAGTTTAAAGATAAAATAAGAGGTTACCAATAAAATCAAAGCCAAGGCCCTTCAGGTGGTCGAGTACCCAACCTGGCTAGACAACATTGTGCCGGTTCCAAAGAAGGATAGGAAAGTCAGGGTGTGCGTCGACTATCGAGATCTGAACAGAGCAAGTCCTAAGGATGATTTCTCGTTGCCCAACATACATATACTGATCGACAACTGCGCCAAGCATGAACTCCAATCCTTCGTGGATTGCTTCGCAGGATATCACCAGATTTGGAAGGATGAAAAGGATGCCGAAAAGACATCCTTCATCAATCCATGGGAATATACTGTTACAAAATGATGTTTTTTGGTTTAAAGAACAATGGGGCGACCTACATGAGGGTCATGACTAATCTTTTCCATGATATGATACACAAAGAAATAGAGGTATACGTGGATGACATCATCATCAAGTCTAAGAGGAGTTCGGATAACATAACAGACCTGAGATAAGTTTTTTGAACGACTACGAAAGTACAATCTAAAGTTGAATCCTACAAAATGTGCTTTTGGAGTCCCTACTAGAAAGTTGCTGGGTTTCATCACCAGTCGCCATGGCATTGAGTTAAACCCGTCAAAGATCAAAGCTATTTAGGACCTGCCACTGCCAAAGAGCAAGAAGGATGTGATTAGTTTTCTGGGCCGCCTCAATTATATCAGCCCATTTTATAGCACAGCCAACGGTAATATGTGAGCCGATCTTCAAATGCTGAGGAAAGATGCTGCGACACGTGGGACTGAAGAGTGCCAAAAGGCTTTCAATAAAATCAAAGAGTACCTGTCCAAGTCGTCTGTGTTGGTCCCACTAGAGCTTGAGAGACCTATACTGCTATACCTATCCATGTTGGATGGAGCCTTTGGTTGCGTCCTGGGGCAACATGATGAAACCGGGAGAAAAGAGAAGGCGATATACTATCTGAGTAAGAAGTTCACACCTTATAAAGCCCGGTACTCCTTGTTGGAACATACCTGTTGTGCCCTGACGTGGATAGCCTAGAAATTGAGACACTACTTCTGCGCATACACCACCGAAATACATCTTTTGTAAACCCATGCCTACGGGTAAGCTAGCAAAGTGATAGATACTACTAAGTGACTTCGACATCATTTATGTGACTCAGAAGGCGGTCAAGGGACAAGCATTAGCCGATCACCTGGCAGAAAACCCGGTAGACAGAGAATACGAACCATTGAAGACGTATTTTTCGGATGAGGAAGTGTCGTTCATAGGGAAAGATATTGCCAAAGCATATGATGGTCTGAGGATGTTTTTCGATGGAGCCGCAAACTTCAAAGGAGTGGGCATCGGAGCTATCCTGGTATCCGAAACCAGTCAACATTACCCAGTACCTGGCAAGCTCATATTCCCGTGCACCAATAATGTGGTAGAATACGAGGCTTGCATCTTGGGACTCAAGTTGGCCGTCGACATGAACATTGAGGAATTGCTGGTAATCGGAGATTCAGATCTGCTAATACATCAAGTACTCGGAGAATGGGCCACCAAGAACACTAAAATACTGTCGTACCTGCATTGTGTGCATCATTTGGTCAAGAGGTTCACAAAGATAGATATCAAACATGTTCCAAGAGTTCCGAATGAGTTCGCCGATGCAATGGCTACCTTGTCTTCCATGATATAACATACAGACAAGATTTTAATTGATCCTATCCTGGTAGCGATTCTTTAGTAGCCAGCTTATTGTGCTCATGTTAAAGAAGAGTTCGATGAAAATATGTGGTTTCATAATATCAAGGAGTATTTGGAGAAGGAGAATACCCAGGAAATGCTACGCACACTCAAAAGCGTACGCTTCAAAGATTGGCCAACCATTTCTTTCAAAGCAGAGGAATTCTGTATAGAAGGACTCCTGACTTGGGACTGCTGTGATGTGTCGATGCCAAGGAGGCATCTAGGTTGCTCGAAGAGATACACGCCTGAACCTGTGAACCTCACATGAACGGGTTCGTTCTAGCAAAGAAGATATCAAGGATAGGGTATTTCTTGATGATTACGGAGACAGACTGCATCAAATATGTGCAAAAGTGCCACCAATGCCGGTACATGCTGATATTATATGGGTGCCACCCAATGAACTCAATGCAACGAGTTCACCTTGGCCTTTCTTTGCCTAGGGCATGGATATCATAAGACCAAATGAACCCGCTTCTTCCAACGGACACTGATTCATCTTGGTAGCCATACATTACTTCACAAAATGGGTCGAAGCCACTTCTTTTAAAGTTGTGACTAAGAAGGTCGTAGTGCACTTCATCCAGGATCATATTGTTTGCCGGTTCGAAGTACTTGAGTCAATCATTACTGACAATGCTGCCAATCTCAATAGTGATATGATGAAATCCATGTGTGAAACATTCAAAATTAAGCACCAGAACTCTACAACATATAGGCCACATATGAATGGAGTCGTGAAAGCCGCCAACAAGAATATCAAGAAGATATTAAGAAAGATAGTGGATGACTACAAATAATGGCAGGAGAAGCTACCGTTTTCAATGCTCGGGTACCATACCACGGTCCGCACGTCAATCGGGGCAACCCCTTATTCACTGGTCTATGGTACCAAGGCTGTCATACCTGTCGAGGTAGAGATTTCTTCCCTAAGAATCATACAGGAGGCCGAGCTCAGCGAAGCGGAATGGATACAGAGCCGATATGAGCAATTGGATCTCATTGACGATAAAAGGATGAATGCGGCGTGTCACAGTCAACTCTACTATAATAGGATGGCAAGTGCTTTCAACAAGAAGGTTAGACCGAGGAAATTCACACTTGGGCAATTGGTATTGAAATGGATCTGCCCTCATTAGGATGAAGCAAAAGGAAAGTTCTCACCTAACTGGCAAGGTTCGATTCACCGTATACTGACAAGAGGAGCACTCATACTTGCAGAGATGGACGGAGAAATATGGCCAAAACCTATAATTTCGGACGCCGTCAAGAGATATTATGTTTGAGATTATATCTGTACTTTTTTTTATGTAACATGAACTACTCTTGACCGGATTCTCGTTTAAGAGGGGATACGTAGGCAGCCTTGTGGGTTCAGTCATATCATAATAAAATCTTCATTCCCCTCTACGGTCAGGAACCGGGGCAAGATTTTGAGCTTATTTCAGTCTCATTACGTCAAGGATCGCCAAGAAATGCATCGTCGGGAGTATACATTAGTCGGGCAGAATTTTGAGGGGGTCCTCATAATTTTGAGTTAAGAAGGTAGCAATGTCTCAAAGCATGTCACGGTCTATGATTCGATCAAACTGTTTACTTTTGTACATTATTTCAAAGCAATTGCATTACTTACAAATGATTTTACATAATTGTGTATTTTCAAAAAAATGCATCTCTATAGTAGCTGGATGTTAGCCAAGGTGACTCGAACAAGGTGTTAAGACAAGACCAAAAGCGAAACGAAGAATCGGGAACACGAACCGACATATCCCCCCATAACGCGCGATTTTTCTTTTGATGCAGGTATAATGGACATAACAAGCATGTGCACAACAAACATATACCACAAGACTACTATCCTCACACCGACAGAAGTCGTTGAGCACAAACACGTCAAGCTAAGAACCAACTTTTGCTCCTTCATATTTGACGTCGCTTTTCTTTGCATAGGGCTAAGCATTTCCCTCATCACTCCATAGGTCTAAGCACTACCCTCATTTCTTTGCATGAGACTAAGTACTGTCCCCATTACATTGTATAAGGCTAAGCACTGCCTTCATTACTGCATATGGCTAAACGCTGCCTTTTTTTACATGAGACAAAGCACTGTCTCCATTACATTGCATGAGGATAAGCACTGCCTCCATTATTGCATAAGGATAAACGCTGCCTTCCTTTACATGAGACTAAGAACTGTCTCCATTGCATTGCATGAGGCTAACCACTGCCTTCATTATTGCATAAGGCTAAATGCTGCCTTCCTTTGCATGAGACTAAGTGATTTCTCCATTACATTGCATGAGGCTAAGCACTGCCTCCATTATTTCATAAGGCTAAACGTTGCCTTCCTTTGCATGAGACTAAGAACTGTCTCCATTACATTGCATGAGGCTAAGCACTACCTCCATTATTGCATAAGGCTAAAAGCCTCCTTCCTTCGCATGAGACTAAGCACTGTCTCCATTATCACATAAGGCTAAATGCTTCCTTCCTCTACATAGGACTAACCATTGCCCTCATTACTTGCATAGGGCTAAGCACTGCCCTCATCATTTGCATCGGGCTAAACACTGCCCTCACTACCTTGCATGAGGCTAAGCACTACTTCCAACATCATTAAGGCCAAGCATTGCCTTCCTCTGCATAGGGCTAAGCACTGTCCTCATCTTATACAGGGCTAAGCGCTGCCTTGTCTCTTTCTCACATATGACTAAGCATCAGCTGTTCCCTCTATCAAGCAATCAATATATCATTGCATAGTGCATTTCATAGGTGAAATATCGCCACATTGTCCGAAAGCATCATAATCTAAAGGAATCATCCTCATAGCCCGAAGACACCATGCCATGGTCGGAAGATCTCTCAAAACTGCATATCAATATTCAAAGGCGCCAATGTCAAGAGGTACCATCCTCATGGCCTGAGTACACCATTTCATGGCCTGCGAATCCTTTATCATACGCTTCATGGCCCAGGACGTCATGGTCTAAGTACATTATCGTCATCGTTGGAAAGAACTCTCATGATCAAAAGGGAATTGCATCATGTTTAAATTTCTACAATAACTATATATATTCACGTGCATCGTGTGTTAAGTTTTGAAGGGAACTCGGGACGTAATCGTTCTACAAAAAGGAGCAGTTCTCGCTCCAATTTTCATTCACAACGTTCACATCCTTTGATTACCTCCAATGTAACCTAGCACTAGCAATTGATCATTTCCATCTGTAATTGCTCAAACGCTTGTCTTGTACATCCATAACGTTCAAATTCGCATTCATATCTCCACCTGAAATTATCCGTTACTTATGACACTACCTTATCCAGAGAAGAATGTAAGACCATTCTTATAACAACTCCATTGGTTTCATTCGCCGTTGGATCCAAAATTACACACGACCTGATTCTTGTAACACCAAGGATATGTAGGCAACTCAGGAACCAGGGTTCGACCGCCATTTTCTCAAAACACCTCGTCCTCGTTCATTCGGACAAAATTGGCCATCATTATTTTTTACCCGACAACTCTTTCATCATTCCCGGGTAAAGAGGGGCAGCTACTGATACCCAATTTTGCCCTCATATTTTATAAAGTATTCTATATACTTTCAAAATATCATTTTTCGCTATTACCCAATTTAAAGGGGTTATATAAGTATTTCCTATAAGTTTTAAAGCTTTAAAATTGATTTTCTTGCATTTAATTTGTTCAAATATTTATCAATTATCCCTTCAGATTATTTTTAGGATCGTTAATTCATCCAAATTTATCATTTTATACTCACGTGCATTTTATATTTTATTTCATTTTTACATAATTACATTTATAATTTTTTTCTATTTTATCTACACTAGTTACAATAATAGCCTATATTCTAAAAATAATAGCATTTATTATTTTTTTTATGCCAAAATAGCATTTTATATGTTTATAATACTGATTTATTATTTTCAAGCATCTTACTGCATAAATAATATTGTTTACTGTTTATTAGATGTCTTTTAATTTTGTTTTAATTAAATTTTGGTGTTTTAAAGCTGGCCCAAAATTAGGCCAATTTTCCGGACTATTTTACTTGCCCGAACGCCCAAAACCTCTGGCCTAGTCACCTTAGCCCAAACCAAACGGCCTCATTGACTCAACCCAGTCGCGACCGACCGTAACCCGTCGCCCTTCTCTTTTGATCCTGGCCATTGATCTCAAATGATCAACTACCCATAATAAGCTGACCTCTTTCCTTATATCCCTTTAAACTAACCCTAATGACCATTTCCCCCGCCCAGCCGCCTCTGTATTCTCTCTATTCCACTTTTCTCTTCACAAAAACCCTAGCCGCCTCATCTCTAATTCCTCCAATTCCGACTAGACAATGGAATCTTCTGTTGATTTACCTTCCTTATTTGTGTTATTGCGTCATTATCTATGCGACCATGGCGTTATTTAGTACTTGCCTAAATTTGGAAAGTACCATCTCTCAGAATCGGGCCCGTTCAACTTTAATCTCCAAGATCTAGACAATATCCCATCCATATACACGGAAAAGGGTTGATTTCTTACGCCAGCAGGCAATTTTCAAACATTGAACCCTGATTAAGTTTGGAATTCGATTTCTCCCTTTACCGGCTATTTACCGATTTTCTTTCCTTGTTTATGTTTATGTGATTTATTTCCTTGTTTGTTTGCCTGATTGAACACTATTAACCCCCTCCCTAGTTTCCCCTTTAGGCAGACCTTAACGACTGCTATTACTCTCTCACTCTCACTCGTTCTACTATTCTAAATTTAAGACCTTAGCCGGCTGAAAGCCAAGGCCACCGAAATTCGATTGATGTTTTTTTCTCAGTGTGAGCACTGCCCGGGGTTCTCTTGAAATCCTTGGGAACTCTGACGCACTGGGATATTGGGTAGTCCTGTTGTGCTTCCTCTACTACTGCTAACTAAGCTACTATTGGCACTTGATTTTTCCTTTACCTGCTCGTTAATCTGCAACTGGTTTGTGTTCTTGACTCTAACAATTTTAATTATTTCCCTTCTGCTTGTCTACGTCGTTTGCGTTCTGTGTACCAATAATGTCTGAACTTTTATGGGTAAGCATGACTCTGTTTCCTGCTATTTGTGAACTTTAGTATTGTATTGTCGTGGTATGCATCACTGCAATTTCCCTATCTAGATGTTGTTCTAAAAATCTTTGCCTACTAGTATTAAAGTGATTAAGTCTAATAAGTCATTTTTATTGATATTTATGTTTTACATGTCCCCAATATTGGGTCCATAGCTATGTCTTGCTTTGGATATCTATGTTGATACTTTTCTGTGGACTCATGTGTGAATTGCTACTTGCCAATTTACCTGAACCAGCCCCTAACCATGCCTACCCTAGAATTTCAGGTTTATCTTCCCCGTAGGGATTCCTGTTTGCTTATAGGATCAATTTTGACCATGTCTTGCATCTTCATGTTAAGTCTTCCATGTATGAACTTCCCCTTAGTTATCTCATCAGAATTAGTTATGGACCATGTTTGCCTTGGACCCCCATTTGTTATATTCTTTGTAATTAAGTCTTGACTATTTTAGAGTGTTTACCTATGTGACATTGTCACTTTGAACCAATTTGATAAACCCGAGAAGCCATCATATGTGTTTATTCTATTAGACCTATGTGTTCTGCATGCCCTTCATGCTGTGTATGCCTGTAAGAATCCTTATGTGGCTCTCAAATGTGTTCTTGTTCCTATTCATGTATCTTTGGGATATTATTTAGAAATTCATGCTAGTTATAACATTAAGGACAAGATGTGCCTATTATTGCCTAAAAGTTGAAGTTGCCTGGATAACATGGCTTCCGTAGGCTGTCACCAGTTTTCTTTGTGTTTCGATGTTTGTTAATAATAACGGGTAGACAAGATAGTCATTCCAATTGTTTGGGCCTATTCTGTTGGGTCTGCTTTTGGTATTGGGGGTCTAAAATACATTGTCAACACCTGGAGTTTGGTCCTACTGATTATGAAGTTCGAAGACTATTTGAAGGCCCAAAGGTGTTAATGGGTTGTTCTATATTTGTAATTGAGTCTGCAATTATTCAATATGGTCTGTAATAACTTGTAAAATTGAATAATGGGGAATTAGTAAAAAGGGGTCGGGGTGCTCTAATTCTCGCATGAATGGGTAGAAAACATGCCTATAGGGTCTTAATGCTTTATTTGCTATCTTGTGTGACATGCTCTGTTTCTATACACTGATAGAAAGCATGCCTATTGGAATCTAAGCACTTCACTTGCTCAACGTGTGCCATTTCTGTACACTGTTAGAAAGCATGCCTATAAGAATCTAAGTGTTTCACTTGTTAACGTGCTCTACTTTTATACGCAATTGGATAACATGCCTATAGGATTTAAACATCATTGGTTATTTACTCAACTTGCTCTATTGCTATGTGTTGTTAGATATCATGCCTATAGGATCGCGTTAAGTAGTTAAGATTTGCTTTCATTGTTTTTTTTTTCTTAGTGCGAGCACTGCCCAAAATTCACTTGAAACCCATGGGAACTCTGACCCACTTGGATTTTAGGGAGTCCTGCTGTTCTTCCTCTACTACTGCTAACTGAACTACTATTGGCACTTGATTTTTCCTTTATCTGCTCATTAATCTGCAACTAGTTAGTGTTCTTGACTCTTACAATTTTAATTATTTCCCTAACTGCTATTTGTGAACTTTAGTATTGTACTATCGTGGTATGCTTCAATGTAATTTCCCTGTCTAGATGTTGTTCCGCAAATCCATGCCTACTAGTATTAAAGTCTGCTTAAGTCTAAAACCTTTAAGGCAAAGTTTGACACACATAGTTATTCTTATATGACTGGCTCAAATGATTTCTGACCTTCTTAGAATTTGGTGTTTACTTGCTTTGTTATGCTTACGATCCTATTGGCCCTGAGTTTTGTGATAAGTCTTTTTTGTTGATATTTATGTTTTACATGTCCCCAATATTGAGTGCATAGCTATTTCTTGCCTTGGATATGTATGTTGAAACCTTTCTGTGGACTCAGGTGTGAATAGCTTCTTGCTAGTTTACCTGAACTAGACCCTAGCCATCCCTACCCTAGAATTTCAGGTTGATCTTCCCCGTAAGGATTCCTGTTTGGTTATAAGATTAATTTTGTCCATGTCTTGCCTTAGATCTTCGTGTTATGTCTTCCATATATGAACTTCACCTTAGTTATCTCATCAGAATCAATTTTGGATCATGTTTGCCCTAAACCCCTTTTGTTATACTCTTTGTGATTAAGTCTTGACTATTTTAGAGTGTCTACCTCTGTGATATTGTCACTTTGGACCAATTTGCTAAACCTAGGAAGCCATCATATGTGTTTATTCGATTAGACCTATGTGTTCTGCATGCCTTTCATGCTGTATATACCTATAGGAATCCTTATGTGGCTCTCAAATGTGTTCTTGTTCCTGGTCATGTGACTTTGGGATATTATTTAGAAGTTATTGCTTGTTATAACATTAAGGACAAGATGTGCCTATTTTTGCCTAAAAGTTAAAGTTGCCTGGATAACATGGCTTGCGTAGGTTGTCACCAAATTTCTTCGTGTTTCGATGTTTATTAATAATAACGCGTAGACAAGATAGTCACTCCAATTGTTTGGTCCCGGTCTGTTGGGTATGCTTTTGGTATTGGTAGTCTGAAGTACACTATCAACACCTGGAGTTTGGGCGTGCCGTTACCGTCAAGTTCTAAGCTTGTTTGAAGGCCAAGATATTACTGGGTTATTCTATATTTGTAATTGAGCCTGTAATTATTCAATGTGGTATGTAATAAATTGTAAAATTGAATAATGGGGAATTAGTAAAAAGGGGTCGGGGTACTCTAATTCTCGCAAGAATGAGTAGAAAATATGCCTATAGGGTCTAAATGCTTTATGTTATCTTGTGTGACATGCTTTGTTTCTATACACTGATAGAAAGCATGCCTATTGGAATCTAAGCACTTCACTTGCTCAACGTGTGCCATTTCTGTACACTGTTAGAAAGCATGCCTATAAGAATCTAAGTGTTTCACTTGTTAACGTGCTCTACTTTTATACGCAATTGGATAACATGCCTATAGGATTTAAACATCATTGGTTATTTACTCAACTTGCTCTATTGCTATGTGTTGTTAGATATCATGCCTATAGGATCGCGTTAAGTAGTTAAGATATGCTTCCATTGATATTTCCTCTAGCCATGTGACTCATCTAGATACCATGTCTATAGGACCTTAATTGATTAATTAAACTGCCATTGGTTCTATTTTTTATTACGCTACCCGCCAAGAAAACATGCCTACAGGGATAAACAAAATGAGTACGTGTTCAAATACCAACTGTTTAGAGAACATGTCTATAGGGTATTACTACTCGCCTAGAAAGCATGCCTATAGGGTCACAGATGCAGAATTCTACGCCCAGGCGCAAGTCACCTAGAGATTATGCCTATAGGCTTTTAATTATGATTATAATCAGCAGCTTCAATAATCCGACTAGGAGTTTTGTCTCGAGTTTTTATTAAGTCATTCAACCACATAAAAACCATGTCTATAAGTATTGAACAACTTTAATCGTTTCAACTCCACAACTACCTATGATCATTTATTGCATAATCTGGAACCTTGTTAGCATGAAACTCATGATTGTTTTGCGTGCATTTGTGCTTATTTGTGGAGGCTAACTTGAGTCCTTGATTGCTATTATGTGCAGTCCTACCTGTTTTTAATGTGCGCCTAGTTTTTACCATTTTGAGCGTCCTAAGTAAAGTCTAGAACCATCAAGTAGTAGTTCCAAAGCCTCCTAGACCATAGGCGTGGGACGGGTAATGCACGCATAGGACGTGATTTCGAATTGAACTAGAACGCTTTAGGTAAACAACTTTTTGATACTAATCGGGTAGCAGGAGATGATAGTCCGTGCCCCCTGAATAATATGAGCAACCCATACCTTAAGGGAGTTGCAAAGTATTATTTATGTTGCACGAGATGATCCTTTAGGCTAAAAAAACTTAGGACCCTCCAATATATGTTTACCACTTGTACCCTTATTTATTTGGACTTAGACCAAATTAGGTTGTACCTTGTAAAGGGATTATGCCAATTACTTATTAACATATAGTCTACGTCCTTCATATGTGCAATCTTCTTTATACTTGTTTCACGTTGAAGTTGGATATTTAGATTCCCTATCTTCCTTAATTTACATGATCACAGAGGATAATTATAATCCAATAATCCCACATAGCATAAAATTCGGCCAGGAACCATAGTTGAGGATCTCGAAGAGTGCCTAACCCCTCTCTTCGAGGTAATATGAGCCCTTACCCAATCTTTGGTGGCACGAACTAGCTCTGATCTGAGTTATTTGCAACTAGGTGCCCTAACACACCTTAAAATCGTTGGGTGGCAGCTCTTCTCTGTTAATACCAATTTAAAAGAGTTGTCACACGTTGAAACCCGCTTTCGCGAGGAAACGGGGCGAGACAGTTGTAACAACTTTCCCCTTAAGGAATGTCCTTCATAAGCCCAAGTTGTCGGGTTGGTTGGCTAAATGGGCATTCGAAGTTATTGAATTTGACATAGAGTACAAGCCCAAGACAGCAATCAAGTCACAAGTTTTGGCCGAATTCGTGGCCAATTTCAATCCAAGATTAATGCCTTTGGCTGCTAAAGAAGCAGTGCTAGTATCGCGGACGGTATCGGGAGTTTGGACCTTGTTTACGGATGGAGCCTCCAATGTAAAAGGGTCCGGTCTCGGAGAGGTTCTAATCACTCCTACGAGGGATACCCTGAGGCAGGCCATAAGAACTGTACTGTTAACAAACAATGAAGCCGAGTATGAGGCTTTGGTTGCAGGACTGGAACTAGCTCAGGGACTGGGTTCCGAGGTAATCGAGATAAAATGCGGCTCCAGCTGGTGGTGAACCAAGTGTATGGAATTTTCGACACAAAGAAGGAGAGCATGCTACAATACTTGAACGAGGTTCAAGCATCGCTTACACGATTCAGATAATGCTCAATCGTCCACATTCCAAGGGATCAAAACGTGGAATCAAATGCATTGGCTAATTCGGGCTCATTCATAGAGATGAAAGGATCTGGTTTCGATGCGGTCATTCAATTGCTTCGTTCGGTGCTGGATGTGGATGACCATTATAAAGTTAATTCAACCAATTTAATCTGGGACTAGAGGAACGAGTTCATTGAATATCTCAGACTTGGTAAATTACCCGAGGAACCAAAAGCATCCCGGGCACTACGGACCAAAGCAGTCCGTTACTGTCTAGTTGATGGACAACTGTACAGGAGATCGTTCCAAGGATCGTTGGCTTGATGTCTAGGGGCCTTGGTAGCAGACTACGTGATGAGGGAAGTCCATGAAGGAATCTATGGAAACCACTCCGGTGTAGACTCGTTGGTTCTCAAGTTAGTTAGGGCCGGCTACTATTGGCCTCGGATGGAATAAGACACAACGACATTCGTACAAAAATGCGATATGTCAATATCATGCACATCTAGTACATCAACCAGCGAAATTGCTGCATTCAGTGGTGTCACCGTGACCATTCATGAAATGGGGTATGGACATAGTCGGTCCCTTACCACAAGGGCCCAGAAAGGTAAGATTTCTTTTGGTTTAAACTGATTATTTTACTAAATAGGTTGAGGCAGGTCCTTACAAAAAAATTGGAGAACGCAAAGTAATTTACTTCATATGGGACCACATAATCTGCTGATTTGGAATACCAAAGGAGATTGCTTATGACAATGGGCCGTAGTTTGTAGATTCAAAAGTCACAAAGTTCTTGGAAGGGTTAAAGATCAAACGAATTACGTCTTCACCATACCACCCAAGTGCTAATAAACATGCGGAGTCAACCAATAAGGTAATCATTCGAAACCTTAAAAAGAAGATAGAAGATGCCAAGAGCAAATGGACATATGAGCTACCAGGTGTGCTATGGGCATATCGGACGACGACAAAGTCGAGCATGGGTGAAACACCCTTTTCGCACATATATGGTTCGGAGGGTGTGATACCGGTGGAAGTATGGGAACCGACCTTTAGGTTTTGCAGGGCAAACAAAGAATAACAATGAGGCATTGCTAGTCAGGTTAGATTTATTCGAGGAGCACCGAGATCTGGCATACGTAAGGACTATGTCCAAAAGTAATGGATGGAAAGGTACTACAATCGCAGGGCGAACCTCCGTTATTTCAAAGTTGGAGTTCTTGTTCTGAGGAAGGTTACGCAAAGCATTTGAGAAGTTTACACCGAAAAGCTGGGACCAACGTGGGAAGGACCTTACCGGGTTTCAGCTATTATCGATAAAGGATCATATGAATTGGAAAATCAAGATGGAGTCAAACTGCCAAGCAATTGGAACATGACTCACCTCAAAAGGTATTATTGTTGAAGATCCTTGCTAATTCTGAAAGTATGTGCTGCACTCTTTTTTCCTTCGACTAATTTTTGTCCTAATCGAGTTTTTTGGCAAAAGTTTTAATGAGACAGCAACGTAAATCATACTATAAAAGGAGGATCACCGGCAAAGGCAAGACCTTCAATATCAAGGCAGTAAAAGTCATGTGGCAAACAACTTGTGGATGGTTAAATAATCTTTGATTTGATGGCAAGTCTTGCCTCCCAAAACTCAAATAGATTATTTAACCATTTACAAGTTGTCTCCACTGATGAAGCAGCAATATAAAGTAAAAACGAAGAAAAGGCCTTCAGTGAATGCAAGACTTCTAGTGTCCGAATTCTCGAACATGGCATTCGAATACTTGGGGGG
>MCJB01021181.1:41278-93045 GCA_002018475.1 Nicotiana obtusifolia
GGGGGGGGGGGGGGAAGGCTGGGGCTTGTACTACGCGAAAGCGAGTCCATGCTCGCGAACACAATGGTCAGGTCGGACAGACCATTGCAACGCATGAGGTCCCTCGTGAGCGTGAATGTCATTTTGGCTACTGCATTTCGCGATCGCGCCAGGCCCTTCGTGAACGCGAAGAATGCCTGACGCCCAGTCAATTAAATATCCCAAAGTCAGGATTTTCTTTATTTTTCACGATCTTCACATTAAAGCTCGACTTAGAGGCGATTTTGAATAAGAATTTCATCCCCACTTCATAGGTTAGTATATTTTAACTCATTTTCTTGCATTTCCATCAACACCCATTGATTTCTAACCTTTAATCTATGCTCTTTCATCGTAGAGATTAGGGATTTGGGTAAAATTGAGGATTTTTATAAAATTGAGGTTTAGACTTCAAATCAAGGTTGGATTTTGAAACTAATCACGTAATCAGGTTCGAGGGTAAATGGGTAATTGGATTTTGGTCCGAATCTCGAGTTTTGACCAAGTGGACACGGGGTTCACTTTTGTTGACTTTTTTGGAAAAGTGTAAAGATCTTTGCTTTATCTATTGTAATTGATCTCCCTAGCATTTTTTGATGATATTAAGTTGATTTTGGTTAGATGCGATTGATTTGGAGGAGAATCTTAGAGGAAAGACCCCGGTTGAGCTTTGATTTGATTACAGAGTGACGTAAATGTTGGGTCTAAACTTGATTGAGAGAATTAGGAACCTTTAAACTATATGTTATGTGAATTATGTGTGTAACGGCGTATATGCGAGGTGAAAATTTTATATACGCCGTCAAAATAATTGTTTCCATGTCTTTACTCGTATTTCATGAATAACATCATTCCATGCCTTAACAGTTACATGCTTTAATTGCTTCATATGTCGTAGTTTATTACTTATCATTAATTATTCTTTTATTTAATTGTTCGTCCCTTCCATGACTCCGTGATTAATTGCTACTTGCCTTAATTATCTTATTTGCACACCCTAATTGTCACGTACTTGACTTGTCTTGTTGCTTTTGGTTCTATTTGTAGCATTCCGTTGATTGGTACATGGTTCCTATATTGTTTTTCTTTCATATCCCTTAATTGTAGAGATTCTTGTAAATTGAGTTATTGGATTGATTACGTTTATTTGAAATTTTTGTGGATCGGGTTGCATGCCACAACGATTTGGGATATGGTGGAATAAGAGGACGTTGAAATTGATTATAATGATATGGTGGGATCAGGTTGCGTGCCGCAACGGTTGTGTATGTAGTGCTTGATATAGACAAATGATAATATGGTGTATTAGGGGAGAATTATGACATTGATTATGATGATATGGTGCGATCGGATTGCACGCCACAACGTATTATATACGTGATTCTTGATATTGATAAATGATGCTAAGGTGAAATAAGGGAGGATTGTGTGTGTACGGTGGGATCAGGTTGCGCGCAACGAATTGTGTGTGTTGTACTCGTTTTTATTGTGTTGGTTTTCAGCAGTTTGTATGAACTTATGAGATCCATTATTCTGGGCGCTCTGATCATGAGGATTGAGTTCATTTTCATAAATTAACTTCTTTACTTTCATTTCTTGTTTTCCTTCCCCGTCATTATTATTGTTACTGTGTACAGGTTATTGTAAGTGGCATGCCTTAGCCTCGTCACTACTTCGTCGAGGTTAGGGTTGGCACATGCATAGTACATGGGGTCGGTTGTACTCATACTACACTTTGCACTTCTTGTGCAGATTTTGGAGTTGGTCCCTGCGGTGTACAGTAGACTTGCTCGGATCTAGCTATCAATGAAGACTTGAGGTATAGTTGTAGGGCGTTCGCAGCCCTAAAGTCCCCTTCTTCTTCATTTTAGCTGTTTATTTTGATTCAGACAATTATGTTTATTTTATACCAATATCTGTAGTATTCTTACACGCTCATGTATTCGTGACACCAGTTCCGGGATTTGTATTTAGATTTCGTCACTTAGTAGTTTATTACGATATTTCTGACTATTCGATTTTGTTATTGTCATTTAACATGGAAATTGTTAAGAAATGGTTTGTAGATATAGATAACGTTGGCTGCCTAGCAAGTGAAATGTTAGGCGCCATCACAGTCCCGAAGGTGGGGATTCCGGTTTGTGACACTAGTGCACCTCTGCACGGGGTACCTTCAGCGGTCAGTCTAGCCAACCAGGTTCGAACTTGTCCCAGCAGTCACGCCAACTGAGAGATTTCTTTGATTGGGGGGATACTCATCATATGGTAAAGGACAGCCCCAGACTTAGGAGGGTTGCACCTCAACAGACTACATAGGCTCCACGGATTCAATCAGATCCACTAACTTCACAGGCCATGGTTTCTGCTACAGTTGCCACTCCATCCACACAGCCAGTTAGGGGAGAGGGACAAACAGGTAGAGGTCGACCTAGGGGGAGGCCATGCTAGACTCTATGCTTTTCCGGGTAGGTCGGATGCATTCGCTTCAGACGCAGTCATCACAAGTATGGTTACAATTTTTCATAGAGATGCATCTATCTTATTTGATCTGGGGTACACTTATTCATTCGTGTCATCTTACTTTTCTCCGTATTTGGATATATTTCGTGATTCTTGGAGTTCTCCTATTTATGTGTCCACGCCTCTAGAGATTCTATTGTTGTGGACCGTGTGTACCAGTCATGTTTAGTTGTTATTGGTGGTTTTGAGACAATGATCTATTGTTGTTTGGTATGGCAGACTTTGATGTTATCTTGGGCATGGATTAGTTTTCGCCCTATCATGCTATTCTGGATTTTCACGCCATGACCATGACGTTGGCTGTGCTAGGTTTGCCGCGGTTAGAGTGGAAGGGTACATTAGATTATATTCCTAGCAAGGTTGTGTCATTTCTAAAGGCTCAGCGGATGGTTGAGAATGGCTGTGATGCATATCCTTCCTTTATGAGAGATGTTAGTGTTGGTACTCCAACCGTTGAGTAAGTTCCGGGAGTAAGAGACTTCCCAGATGCATTTCCAGCAGATATTTCGGGCATGCCGCTTGATAGGGATATCGATTTGGGTATTGACTTGTTGCCGGGCACTCATACCATTTATATTCCACCATATCGTATGGCCCTAGTAGAGTTGAAGGAGTTAAAAGAGCAGTTGCAAGAGTTGCTTGATAAGGGTTTTATTTGGCCTAGTGTGTCGCCTTGGGGTGCTCCAGTATTGTTTGTGAAGAAGAAGCATGGTTCTTTGTGCATGTGTATTGATTGTCGACAGTTGAACAAGGTTACAATGAAGAACAAGTATCCATTACCGCACATTGATGACTTATTTGACTAGCTAAAGGGTGCCAGATTGTTATCCAAGATTGATTTGCGGCAGGGTATCATCAGCTGAAGATTCGGGATGCGGATATTTCGAGGATTGCCTTTAGGACTCGGTATGGTCACTGGGAGTTCCTTGTAACAGCATTTGGGCTGACCGACACCCTAGCATCATTTTTGCACCTGATGAACAATGTATTCCAGCCATATCTTGATTCATTCGTCATTATGTTTATTAACAACATCTTGGTGTACTCCCGCAATTGGGAGGATCATGAGCAGCATCTGAGGATCGTACTCCAGACCTTGAGAGAGAAGAAGTTGTATGCAAAATTCTCAAAACGTGAATTTTGGCATGATTCAGTGGCCTTTTTGGGTCATGTGGTGTCGAATGAGGGGATCAAGAAGATCCAAAGAAGATTGAAGCAGTTCAAAGTTGGCCTAGACAGTCTTCAGCTACTGAGACTCAGAGTTTCCTTAGATTGGCCGGGTATTATCACCGTTTTGCAGACAATTTCTCATCCATTGTTGCACCTATGATTAGATTGACCCAGAAGGTGCTCCTTTTAGATGGTCTGAGGAGTGTGAGTCGAACTTTCAAAAGCTCAAGACTTATTTGACTACAGCCACAGTGTTTGTGTTGCATACGAGTTTAGGGTCTTACACTACGTATTGTGATGCGTCACGTGTTGGGCTTGGGGCGATGTTGATTCAAGACGGTAGAGTGATTGCGTACGCATCTTGGCAGTTGAAGGTCCATGAGAAGAATCCACGACTTGGAGTTGGCAGCTACTTTTCATGCGTTAAAGATTTGGAGGCATTATTTGTACGGTGTCCATTGTGAGGTCTATACCGACCACCGGAGTCTGCAGCATCTGTTCAAGAAAAAGATCTTAATTTGTAGCAGCGCTGGTGGTTGAAGTTGCTTAAAGACTATTATATCACTATTCTATATCATCACAAGAAGGCCAATGTGGTGGCCGATGCCTTCAGTCAAAAGGCAGAGAGTATGGGTAGTTTGGCATATCTATCGGCAGCAGAGAGGTCACTTGCCCTAGATGTTTAAGACCTTGGCCAATTAGTTTGTTAGATTGGATGTTTCGAAGCCTAGCCAGGTTCTTATTTGCTTGGTTTCTCGGTCTTCTTTTTATGGCCGCATTATAGAGTGTCAGTATGATGACCACCATTTGCTTGTCCTTAAGGACATGGTACAGCATGGCGATGCCAAGGAGGTTTCTATTGGAGATGGCAGTGTGATGCGGATTAAGGGCCGATTATGTGTGCCCAATGTGGATGGGTGTCAAGATATGATCCTTGAGGAAGCCCACAGTAGTGGTACTCCCTTCATCCGGGTGCCGCTAAGATGTATCAGGATTTGAGTCAACACTATTGGTGGAGGAGAATAAATAAAGATATAGTGGAGTATGTGGCTCGGTCTCAATTGTCAGCGGGTAAAGTTTGAGCATCAGAGGCCGGGCGATTTGCTTCAGAGAATTGAGATTCTCGAGTGGAAATGTGAGCGTGTTACCATGAACTTCGTTTTTGGGCTCCCACAGACTCGGAAGATCTTTAACGCAGTATGGGTGATTGTAGAAAGGTTGACCAAGTCGGCTCATTTCATCCTGGTGGAAACCACCTATTCTTTAGTGCAGCTAGCTTAGATCTATATTCGCGAGATTGTTCGGCCCCACGACGTTCCACTATCTCTCCGATCGAGGTACAATTCATATTATGTTTTTGGAGAGCTATGTAACGTGAGTTAGGCATACGAGTTGAGTTGAGTACAACATTTCACCCCCAGACAAATGGATAGTTTGAGCGAACCATTCAGATAGTGGAGGATATGCTTCGTGCATGTGTTATGGATTTCTGGGTTTCTTGGCATTAGTTCTTGCCACTTGTGGAGCTTTCCTACAACAACAACTACCAATTAAGTATTCAGATGACTCCTTCTGAGGCCCTATATAGGAGACGGTGTCGTTCTCCAGTTGGTTGGTTTGAGCCGGAAGAGGCTAGGTTGTTGGCCACAGATTAGGTTCGAGATACCTTCAAGAAAGTCAAGTTGATTCAGGATCGGCTTTGTATAGCCCAGTCTAGACAGAAGAGTTATGCTGATCGGAAAGTTCGTGATGTAGAATTTATCGTTATAGAGCGGGTTTTGCTTTGTGTTTCATCCATGAAGGGTATGCTGTGTTTCGGGAAGAAGGGCAAGATGAGCCCTAGGTATATTGGCCCTTTTGAGATATTTGAGAGAGTTGGTGAGGTGGCATACAAGCTTATATTTCCACCTAACTTATCTGCAGTTCATCTAGTGTTCCATGTTTCTATGCTCCAGAAGTATTATGGTGATCCGTCTCATGTTTTAGACTTCAGCTGTAACGACTCGGCTAGTAGTTTTGTGTATTTTAGCCCAATTCCCCTATTTATTGCCTCCTTTATATTATATTGTGGTTTTGTGACTTACCGAGATGAATGGTTCAGTTTCGGGTGAGTTTTGGAGTGAATTGGGACACTTATTTCCAAAGTTGGATGCTTAAGTTGAAAGAGTTGACCGGAGTTTGACCTTTATGTAGATGACTTTGGAATGGAGTTTTGATGGTTCCAATAGCTTCATATGGTTATTTTGGACTTAGACGTATGTCAGGATATTGATTTGGAGGTCTGTAGGTTGTTTTGGCTTGAATTGGCAAAAGTTAGAAAGTTAAAGGTTTGGAAGGTTGAGAAGTTTGACGGAGAGTTGTTATTTATATCGGGGTCAGATTCCGATTTCGGAAGTTAGAATAGGTCCGTTGTGTCATTTATGATTTGGGTGATAAAATTTGAGGTCAATCAGAGTTGGTTTGGTATGAATCGACATTAGTTTTAGAAGTTCAATGTTCATGGATTCAATCGATGTGATTTTAGGTCTCGAGTAGGTCCATTATGTGATTTGGGACATGATGGAATGTTTGGACGGGGTCCTGGGGCCCCCGGATGTGATTCAGATGGAGTCCGGAATTATTTTAGACTTAGAAGAATTTCTACCCAACTAAGGTCTAGTGTAATTGCACCGCACACTTTAGGCTGCAGGTGTGGCACCATAGAAACGGACTACGAGCTGTAGAAGCGAGTTTGGGCTGGGCGAGCTGTGACTGTAGGTGTTGTCATTTCTCCGCAGAAGCGGACGTGCAGAAGTGGCTTAGTTCCGCAGAAGCACAAGCGCAAATGCGCTCCAAGGTCCGCAGAAGCGATATTTCCTTGCTAATTGAAAAGCCGCGCCTGCAATGGATTTTTCGCAGGTGCGGAGCCACATAAGCGGCTGTTGGTCCTGTAGATGGGGATTTACTATGCAAAAAAGGATCAAATCGAGGGTTAGAGTTATTTTTCATCTTTTGAGTTAGAGAGCTTGATTTTTGGCGATTTTGGAGGGGATTTTCAGGGAGTTGATCGGGGTAAGTGTTTTTGACTCGGATTTGATTATTATGCATGAAGTCATCATGCTTTAATCATTTAATTAGTGTTTTAAGTTGGAAAAATTAGAAAATTTCGTGAAAACTTCCTAAACTATAAATTGAGGATTTGAAGATCGATTTGAGGTGGGAATTGGATAATTTTAGTATGGTTGAACTCGTTATTGAATAGGTGTTATTTGTAAGTTTGGTCGTGTTCCGAGATGCGGGTCTGGGATTAACTTTTTGATTTTCTTTTGATTTACTTTAAAGATTGCAACTTTATTATACGGCATAGTTTCCTATGGTTTGTATTTATGGTATATAGTTTTTTTTTATAGATTCGAGCCGTCCGGAGTTGGATATTCGCGGAAATGACTTACTAGTGGATTGAGATAGCTCGTTTGAGGTAAGTATCTTGCCTAATTTACCCCCTTAGGATTTTTGTTGATTGTGCTATTTCTGACATGTGAAAGCCATGGATGCAAGGTGACGAGTGGGTACGCGGGCTATATGTGGTATTTGACCGGTTTAAGCTATTTGGACTCTTTTCACATGTTCAATTGAATTGTCATACCAAGATTATATTTTTCATTGTTAGTCTCTTACATTCTATCCTCACATACTTTATTTGACATTGTTAATACTTGTTCCACCTCTTACTTGTTATTTGCTCTGATATGCTTTAGTTGAAGTTATTGTCTTCCTTATTGTCTTGTCACTTCTTTATTGTTGAATTATTTACTTGAAGTTGTTGTTCTTATGGAATATATTCTTGTTGAGTTATTGGTGTTGATGTTGTAAATTCGTGATCACATTGAGGCAAAGTTGTTAATTGTTTGAATACCATTCTTGTCGAGCTATTCACTTTCAATTTGCTATTGTTGAAATTCTTCTTCACATTGTGGTTGACCCATGGGCTATTTGCTGTGGAAAACATTGATATTGTTGACTTTGTGGCAAGTCGTGGAATATAGGCACTTATGGTGCGAGTTGTGATTGTGTTGTGATATTGATACGCATGCAGTGGTATAATGCTAGGGGTTGAAATGCATGCGGTGAGATATGGTGGGCTTGATACGCGTGTTGCTAGTAGGGGAGCTACTTAAAACCACGCGGTGTGATAAGGTGGACTAAAAGGAGTGTAGCTATTTCGGAAAAAATAATTTTCAAAACTAAATGTAAGGCTCCCGCGGTAATATAAGGAAAAATTCTGATTGTGATTATGATTCTTGTTGTTATCTCTCATTTATATCACTTATATTTGTCCGTATTGTTTTCTTGATGTTCTTATTATGTGTTCTTTCGTGGTTGCCCGTATTGCTTTATATTCAGTTGAAACTTGTCTTGTTGTATTGTTTTATTGCCTCATTTTCCTCATCTCCATTATTAGACTATACTATACTTGTTCAGTTACTTTTTCTTATCCTTGTACGTGTCTTGACCTAGCCTTATCACTACACTATCGAGGTTAGACTTGATTCCTACTAGGTACCATTGTAGTGTGCTCATACTACTCTTCTACACATTTCTGTGCAGTTCCAGGTATCTCGACCTAGGCTAGGCACCAACGAGTAGAGCATTCAATTTGGAGAGTTCAAGGTATACCTGCCCGGCATTTGTAGGCCTTAGAGTCACCCTTTGTCCTTGTTTTTATACTGATTACTCTTTACTTAGCTAATGATATATGAGGGTTGTTTTATTTTATTCGTGTAGAGCTTATGACTTAGTCTCACTAGATTTTGGGAGTTATTGTTAGTGGTATTGTTGAGTTCTATCATGTTAGCTAGATGGTTTTAATTTGAAGTTCTATTATTGTTTCCACTATTTCTCCATGCATGCTAGGCTTACATAGTCATAAAGACTATGTGCCATCACGACATCCTTCGGTGGTGAATTGGGGTCGTGACATCAGCTTAGTCCAATTGGACAAGGATTTGACTTATATTGAGGAGCCGATGGCTATCTTAGACAGAGAGGTCCGAGAGTTAAAATCAAAGAACATTGCTTCGATGAAGTTTCAATGGAGGGGTCATCTCGTCGAGGAGGCAACCTGGGAGACTGAGCACGACATGCAGAGTCATTATCCTCATCTATTCAGAATTTCAGGTATGCCCTTATGCACGTTCAAGGAAGAACGTTTGTTTTAAGAGAGGGAGAATATAACGACCCGATCAGTCATTTTGTGTAATTGCAACCTGTTTTCCCTTTTGATGCTTCACACAAATGTGTTTATGGTTATATGACTTACAGGGTTGATTGGTTTCGTTCCGGGAAGATTTCGGGTTGATTTAGACCCTTTGGTTCTTGACTTAGAAGCTTAAGTTAGAAATGTTGATCAAATATTGACTTTTGTGAAAACGACCCCAGAGTGGTGTTTTGATGGCTCCGATAGATTCGTATCATGATTTTCGACTTGGGCGCATGCCCGAAATCGTCCGTAGGTTGATTTGTGTTGTTTTGTCAAAATTTGACAATTTGAAGTTTTGAAGTTTGATCGTAGGTTGACTTTTGGCTATCAGGTTCAGAATTTGATTTTGGGACTTGGAATAGGTCTGTTATGCCATTTAGAATTTGTCTGCAAAATTTGGTATCATTTGGAGTTGATTTGATAGGATTCAGACGCTTAGTTGCAATTTTAGAAGTTCTTGAAATCTACTTTGAAATTTATGCGTTTTGGTGTCCTATTTGTAGTTCTAGAAGTTATTTTTGTATTTCGATCATGTTAATGAGTTCGTATGATGTTTTTAGACTTGTGTGGATGTTTGTTTTGGAGCGCTGAGGGCTCGGATGAGTTTCTGACGCGATGGTTTGAACTAAAAATGGTATTGCCGGTGTGCTGGTGCTCTGTTATCGTAATTGCGAGCGCCATCCTCTCACATTGTCGCAATTGCAACTTACCGCTTCGCAATTGTGAAGTCCTGGGGCTTGGGTCGTATTTGCGACGATTTGTTCGCGTTTGCAAAGATGTCCTGCTTCGCAATTGTGAAGCCTTTGTCGCAATTCTGACATTTCTTGTGGTTTTCAGGCTTCGCAAATGCTATCCCTAGTCCGCAATTTCCAGTGTTCGCATATGCGAACCCTGTGTCGAAAATGTGGCATCCGCATCTAGACAAAAGGTCTGGGAGTCGGGAGTTTTCAATATGTTCTTTCATTTTAGAACCCTAGACTCGGTAAGAGGTGGTTTGGAGAGGGGATTTTCATCTACAGACTTTGGATATGTGATTCTAATCAATTTTCAACTGTATATCATGATTATATCTTCGATTTAACATCAATTTATGTGAATCAAAGAGGAAAATTTGGGAAATTTTTTCAAGTTTTTGAAAAATGAGAAATTGAGTTTTGAGAGTCGATTTGGACTCAGATTTTGAAAATACTCATATATATGGATTCGTGGGGTTATGGGTAGTCGGAATCTACCTTTGGACCCAGGTTTTGACCGGGCAGGCCCCGGGTTTGACTTTTTGGGAAAAGTGTAAAGATCATAGCTTTGTCTATTGTAATTATTTTTCCTTGCAATATTTGATGATATTAAGTCCATTTTGGTTAGATTTGAGCTGTGTGGAGGTGAATTTTAGGGGAAAAGCTATTTTCGAAGGTTTAGTTGGCTTAGTTGAGGTAAGTATATTGCCTAACTTTGTATGGGGGAACTACCCCTTAGGAATTGTGATTGATTATACTATTTTTGTTATGTGAAAGTCGTCTAAGCAATGTGACGAGTAGGTATATGGGTTATATGTGGTATTTGCCCGGTTTAGGTTGTTTTGACTCTTTCCATGCCTTTAATTCAATTGTCATATCATGTTCTAATTCTCATTGTTAATCTACTCTTACATGTGTTAGTCTACTCTTACGTGCCTTATTTGACTTTGTTATCACTTGTCTACCTCTTACTTGTTGTTTAGCTCTTATATGCTTAGTTGAAGTTATTTCCTTCCTTATTGCCTTGTTACATCTTTAATTGTTGAATTACTTGTAATTGAAGTTATTATTTCATGACAAATCTTCTTGTTGAGTTATTGTTGTTGAAATTGTGAAAGTCGTTACCACATTGAGGCAAAGTTGTTAATTGTTGAGATATTTTCCGTATTGAGCATTTTACATTCATTACTATTGTTGATATTCTTGTACACATTGTGGTTGGAACATGGGCAGTTGTTGTGAAAATATTGATATTGAGTATTTTTGGCAAGTTGTAGCATATGGGCACTTGTGGTACGAGTTTTTATTGTGTTGTGTTATTGATGCGCATACGGCAGTATAAGGATATGGGTTAATGTGTATGCGGCGGCATAAGGTGGAATTTATGTGCGTGATGCTAGTAAGGGAATTACTTGAAGACACTCGGCGTCATAAGGTGGGCTAAAGTGCGTGTAGCCATTTCGGGAAAAATATTTTCAAAACTATTTAAATGTAAGGTTCACGCGGAGTTATAAGGAATGATCGAGATTGAAATTGAGAAATATGAATATGAGGTGGTACCTCGATTGTGATTCTTGTTGCATACGAGGCGATACCACGGTAGTGATTCTTGTTGTGTATGAGATGGTACCTCAGTTGTGATTCTTGTTGTGTATCTCATGTTGGAAAGAGTTATTGGTTGAACTGTTCTTGTAGTTTTTATTTTTCCTTGTCTTATCAATTTGTTCCGTATTTGACTAGTTGTGGTTCTGTCACGACCCCAAATTCCCTACGACGGATGTCGTGATGGCACCTAGTCTCTACAACTAGGTAAGCCTAAAAATTACAGCTAAACAAATGTATAATAACCACTTACTGCAAGCGACTGAAAAATAAATGAAATTATCTGAGAATATAATCTCACAAGTACATACCCCAAAACCGGTGGAACTGATTCATAAGCTCTATAGAATGCATCTAGCGTACTACTACATCATTGTTTGAAAGGAAATACAACAGTAATGAAAACAAGGGAATGTGACTTCGAGGCCTATGGATGCCGAGCAGACATACCTTGAAGTCTCCGGTAAAAACAGCTAGCATGAAATCTCTATCAACCGGCACAAGCGGACGTACCTGGATATACACAAAAAGATTTATAGAAGCATAGTATGAGTACACCACAAGGGTACCCGGTAAGTATCAAGACTAATTTCAGTAGAGTAGTGACGAAGTCAGGTCAAGACACGTACTAGGATATGAATTAGACAGTATAAAAATGTAATACAAATAAGTAACGGAAAATGAAGACTAACTGATACGGAACAAGATAATAGCAAGGACTAGTACCGGAAGTTAAAAATATAAGTAGTATAAAAGAAACAACTAAAGTGATACAAAGGTCATGTACGGACTACAACTACTAGAATGATAAAGAGTGAAGCAACAAGAAATATTCCTTTCACAACACTTTGCAACATGAAATAAATAGCTAGAAATACAACGAGGTACCGCCTCGTGTATAATGAAATCAAACAGAAGTACCGCCTCGTATTCATATTACTCAATTTCAATCATAATCTTTCCTTATACCGTCGCGTGAGCCTTACATTTAAAAATAGGTTTTGAAAACAGTTTTCCCAAAATAGCTACACGCACTTTAGCCCACCTCATAAAGCCACGTGACTTCACATAGTTCCCCTACAAGCGACACGCACATGAGTCCCATCTTATACCATCGCATGCACATCAACCCAAGCCTTATACCACCGCATGCACATCAATATCATGTCACAGTAACAACTCACACCATAAGTGCCCACATATCACAACGTGCCAACAACGACAATATCAATGTTTCCATAACAATAACCCATGGCTCCACCATAACGTATACAAAAATACCAACAATAATAATGGATGGAAAAATGCTCAATAATATAGATGTTTCAACAATAACCAATATTGCCTCAACTTATTAACGACTTTCATAAATTCAACACCAAATAACTCAACAATGAGAAAATAATGTATAACCACAGTATTATATAAGACTAACTCATAATAGAGAAAATAATCGTCAACAATGAATCTCAAATAATGGGAGTCAACAAGTAAGGGTGGCAACATGAACAATTAATTCAAACAGTGATAATTAACAATGAAGAGATAACACGTAGCAATTAAGGGGCAACAAGTTCAACTAAAGCATGGGAGCAATTTAGAAAGTAGGATGTAGGACAAATACCAAACAAGTCAACTAAGGCATTTAAGGATAACCCAACACAATTAACGATAATTTGACTATGAGAATTTAAACATAATATGGAATTTCAATTAAAGCATGGAAATAGTCTAAGTAGCCTAAACCGGTCAAATACTATGTACAGCCCGTGTACCCACTCGCCACCTTGCTTACAAGGATTTCACATAGCACAATTGAATCAAACAATACCAATCCTAAGGGGTAGTTCCCCCACACGAAGTTCGGCAAGACACTTACCTCAAATAGGCCAATTCAAAACTCAAAAATAGCTTTTCCCTTACAATCCGCCTCCACACGGCTCAAATCTAACCAAAATCAACTCAATATCATCAAAAAATGCTAGGGAATTCAATTGCAATAGATAAAGTTAAGATTTTTACACATTCCCTAAAAAGTCAACACAAATCAACTCGGGGCTCGCCCGGTCATAACCCTGGTCTGATGGTAGATTCCATCTACCCATGACCCCACGAGTTCATATATGCGATTAGTTACGAAATTCGAGTCCAGATCGGCTCTCAAAGCTCAATTTATTATTTTTCAAAAACATGACAAAATTTCATAAATTTCTACTTTGATTCACATGATATTTATGTTAAAATCTAAGATATGTTGATGAAATATGATTAGATATAGATAAGAATCACTTGCCCAAGATTTGTAGGTGAAAATTCCCTCCCCAAATTATCTCCTACTGAGTTTGGCGTTAAAAAAATGAGAGAATAAATTCAAAAATCCTGTCTCCCAACTATTTGATCAGTTGCAGATGTCGCAATTGCGAAATTGCGAACCCTCGCAATTGCGGCACAGAAGATTTAAGGGACTCTTCACAAATGCAAAGGTTGGATCGCATTTGCAACCATTGTTGCCCTCGCAATTGTGATCCTAGCCCAGCCCAGCATACTATGCAAACGCGAATACTGGTTTTGAAAATGCGAACCAAGCAAACCAGACCTCCCTTCGCAAATGCAAACTCAAATCTCGCAATTGCAAGATCTTAGGCCCGTGCAGAAAACAAGCAATCTTTTGATTCCAACCATACTTCGCTAAGCGTCGAAAACTCATCCGAGCCCTTAGGGCACAATACCAAACATCCACATAGGTCTAAAATATTTTACGAACTCGCTCGCACGATCAAAACACAAAAATAACATCTAAAACTACAAATTGAACTCTAAAATGCATGATTTCAAGAACTTCAAAAACTTCAACTAAGCATCTGAATCCTATCAAATCAATTCCGAATGATGCCAAATTTTGCGGACAAGTTCTAAATGTCATAATGGACCTATTCCAAGTCCTAAAATCAAATTTTGAGCTCGATAGCTAAAAGTCAAACTACGGTCAAACTTTTCAACTTAAAATTGCCAAATTTCAGCAAATAGACCTACGGACTTTCAAAATCGATTTCGGGCATATGGCCAAGTCCAAATCATGATACGAAGCTATCGGTTTCATTAAAACAAAGTTCCGGGGTCATTTACACAAATGTCAAAGTTTGGTCAACATTTTCAAATTAAAGCTTCTGAGTCTAGAATCAAGGGTCCAAATCAACCCGAAAGCTTCTCGAGACGTAACTAATCAACCCCGCAACTCAAAAAGACATAAACAAACATGTTTGAAGAAATAAAAGGGGTAACGGGTGCAGTTACACAAAACGATCGATCGGGTCGTTATGGGTTCTCATTCATTGCTTCCTTATCGTTGTCTTTATGCTTACAATTCTGTCATTACTTTACATTATTAGAATGCTTTGTTATTATTTATCTCTCCATTTTCCATTACATCTAGTTATTAGATTTCTATTCCATTTATCTTGTCCTAGTAGGTGTTTTGATCTGGCCTCGTCATCGCTCTACTGAGATTAGACTTGATACATACTGGGTACCGTTGTGGTGTACTCATACTACGCTTTTTCACATCTTTTTGTGCAGATCCAGGTACATCTACCCGTGATGGATGTTAGTGATTGACTGTTAGCTACCTTCCGGAGACTTCAAGTATACCTGCTCGGCGTCCGCAGGCCTCGGGTTCACCTTCTATATCAGTTTATTTTGTTGTTTTCTTATTCATACAATGTTGTAGTAGATATTTAAGATTATTCTGTAGAGCTTATGACTCGGTTCCACCGGTTTGGGAAGAGTGTTGTTGAGATCCTATTTTGCCAATTTATCTGAGTTTATCAGTCTTGCTTTAGTATTTCAATTATTAAATCTGTTAAGTTATTATTAAATATTCGTCTTACCTAGTCTTAGAGGTTACGTACCATCACGACATCCTAAAGTGGGAGATTGGGGTCGTGACCATATTACCATGCTAGTGATTGACAAGTAAACTATAGTTTGTACCATTATGATAAATAAATATTATTTTATTTTCAATCGTCCTTGAATAGTTCTCCTGCATTGGAAATTATCAATAATACCATCATTATTTATGTTAGGGATATGTTAGATATGCCCTAGATGAAATCTCATATTTGATGATTTGAACATATTTTGTGAATGTTATTTGATATAGAAATATATGGCATCTGATATTCTTTTATAATAATTATTATTAATCGTTTGACTAACTTGATAAGGTCCTTGACTAAATTTTGAGACTTGACATTGTGATGGAGATCATGATAATGAGAGTAAAGTTTCTTACAATTTAATTTAAATTTGTTCTTGATCGTAGAATTAAACATTAGTAATCTGGTTAGATCAATATTTATATCGTCTTTATGGGATAAAGATTAGTTGATCTCGTTAAATAAATTACAGATAAATGATGTATATGGAGATATGATCATCGAACCGACTCATTGGATAAATCTTAATGGTTAGAATTTCCATAAACTCTCAATAGGATATGTCTCTTGAAGAATGTGATATAAAAGTTTTCTTTGACCTGAGATCATCATAGTAATTAAAAATTTATATATTTTGCTTTGAAAACTAGACACCTATGCCTTAGGGTGATGGTTTAAAGGATATTGGAAACGATTAAATGCTTGTAGAATTAGTGAATAATCGAGATGGAATCTGTCAACTCTTGGTAATGAGTTTAAGCTCCATGTTGTTATGAGTTATAAATGACTAAATTAAGACCTTGGCCATGGCAATTGAATGGAAAGAAGAAAAGAGTTAGAAGAGCAATCAATGGTCGATTATATACATGAACACATAGTTAGTCACCTATTAAAATTTGATAGTTGAAGCATATCCTAGGGTGACCCGGAGCTATAAGGACGGAAGGAATTATGATGGTAGGCTATAATCTCGTGTTTTAGTCACTTGTTGCACTCTAATTTACTGCAGTTTAATTGTCTTTGAACTTTAATCGCTAGTGTTTTGTATTTATTGTGTTATTTATGCCTTGTAGGAGTGATTTCGAGCTGCGTAGATGATATGGGATGAATTCGAGCTATTTGGATCTTTGAAGTCTGAGTAAAAGCACAAAGGATGAAGCCGGGATCACGTTCGGGGATCTCCACTGCTGCCCAACATGGCGCGTCGCCCCATGCGGCATGCCTGTACAAATTTTACAGAGTAATTGTACAAATTCGTGTAGGAAAAGGTGTTTTCGTTTGAGCCCGACTCTACTTGGTATATATACATGGAAAAATGTTATTTTCTGGACTTTTGACACATCTAAGACCTAAGGAGGCTAAGAAGGAGGTGGAAAAGCGAAAGCACAAGGAATTCATCATTCAATCCTCACTTAAGACAAGAGTTTGGATCTTTTTATGTTTTTTTTTTTTTTATTTGTGATGAATTATTCTATATCTATGGAGTAGTTCTCTTAGAGATTGATGCATTTGGTTTATTGATATTTTTTGTGGATATTAACTCTAGCTTCATGTATCAAATCGTTTTGAGTGATTTAACTGTTGTATCTATGTTCACATGTTCATATAATCGAGAGAGGCATAAATTATCTTGTTGGTTGAGTTCATTAATTCTTCTTAGTAATCGAAAGAGGCTCGCTGAATCATTGATTAAACCTAGTTAGGAAGATAATCGAAAGAGGTTCTACTAAGGACCAATCCATTACAAATTCTTACAAATCTTCACCGAGCTTAAATTGGTTCACATTGTGAGGTTGAGACCTAATCGAGATAGAAGTTTCTACGAAACGTTTAATATAATAATAGAGTGAATTCGAGAGACTCACTTGAACGTTAGGAGTAAATTAACTAGAGTTAACCCCATACAATTATCATGCACCTATCCAATCAACCCCTCTTTTCTCCCATTGATATCTTCCTTGCTTACTTTTGTTGCGAATGTCATAGTCAAAATAGCTCTAGAATCTTAGTTAATTTTTGTATAAATCACAAACATCGCAATTGTTAATCATCTTGGATAGCAATCTCTCTACGAACTACGATAATACTGCTTCACTCTAATCCCTGTGGATACGATATTATATTTTACTATATTCGACTAGCGAGCATATTTAAGTGTGTGTTTTGTGTTCATCAAATTTGGCGCCATTTCCGGGGATTGGCAATCAATTGTGTTTGAAATAGTTCGTAGTGCTAATTCAGGAATTTTTCTTTTTATTTTATTTTATTTTTCCCTTTTCATGTTTGGTATTCTTTGACTATGCGCAGGCTATAGGTTATATTGGTGCATGACTCTATCTTCTGGGAAGGAAGTGCTACCATAGAAACCAGAAATCGAGAAACAACTACGACAGCTGAGGAAGGAAAGAAATCTCGCCGAGAGCATATAGAAGGTTTGGCAATCCTCAGCCAAAGAGAATATGGCTAGAGATGAAGATAATGTAGATTTGGCTGCAAGAGAGGCAGCCCAGCAAAGAGAAAACGTTACACGAGATGCTGAGGAAGCAGCTCTTCGAAATGTACAACTTGTTTATGAAGAGGAGAGGGCTCAGAGAATTGCTAAGAATCAACCTTTGGCTGCAGACCAGTTCAAAAATATAGCTCTCGGCACTAGGAGACCACTTGGCTATTATGCTAGACCGGTCTATAACCAAGGCTTATCAAGTGTGAGACCACCTTCAGTTGCAGCTAACAATTTTGAGTTGAATCAGGAGTTGCTTCAAACTCTGCAAAACAGCTGTGTCTTCAGAGGAAAGATGAATGAATATCCAAACAATCATCTGATGGACTTCGAGGAGATTATGAACACCTTTCAATATAATGGTGTGTCACAAGATGCAGTCTACTTAAGGGAATTCTCCTTCACACTCAAAGATGATGCAAAGCATTAGCTTCGAAACTTGCCTAATGGAATGATTAGAGCATGGGATGAGATGACCAGAAAACTTATTGATATATATTTCTCATCAGCTAAGACGGGCAAGTTTAGAAGAGTAATCCACAACTTTTGCCAAAACGAGACTGAAATTGTGTTTGAAACCGAACATAGTGGAATTGAACTCTGGATGCAACTACAGGACTTTTGGGATGGATTGAAACCGGCCTCGCGTGAAACATTAAGCAATGCAGTTGGAGGCCCGTTGATGAAGAAGCTCCAGAGGAGATAGTCACTATTCTAGATGAGTTATCTGAAGATGCAAATTAGTGGCCCCTCTGAGAATGCTGAAAGAAGAAGATCAACTGGTGTTCACCAAGTTGATGCTAACACATCTGTGCAGGTACAACTTGATGGTATGGCCAAAGAGATAAGGAAGTTGTCCTTTGCCTCGATAAAGAGTGAACCTCATACAGCTTGTGATATATGTGGAAGAGGACACCCTACTCATGAGTGTCAAGCTTCAACTAAGGAAGTGAATGCTATGGGGAATTATAACTTTAATGCAATGGGTCAGAGACACCCCGATTTTGATGGAGTTCACTTGGGTGTACTGCAAATGCATGGCAACAAAACAACTTCAGATTCTAAGGGCAAGGAGCTCCTGGCTTCCAAAATCAGCAAAGGCAGCAGTTCCAACCTCTATAATCCAATCAGCCTGGGCTAGAAGATCTGATGAAGTCCTTTATTGTCAAGAAGGATGAGAGTCTAGATGCTCATGGTGTAGCTATTAAAGAACTTGGCACTGGTTTGCGAAACTTGAAAAAGCAAGTGGGACGGATAGCAACAATATTATCAGAGAGAGTCCCAGATACTTTGCCAGCTGATACTGAAAAAACCCCAAACAAACAGTGAATGTTGTGACATTGAGAAGCGGGCAAGTGTTGAAAGATCACACTCCAGTCCTAAAAGAGGTGGTACCTGAAAAAGAAAGTGAGGAGAAGCTCAAAAATAAAGTTGATAAGAAGAATAAAGGCAAGAAGAGAGATGAGAAAAGAAGGAGAAGGAAACTTTAAGAAAGGAGGAATCTAATGAAGAGAGCAAGCACATGCTCGCTTTACCTGTTCCCCAAAAGCTATATAGAGAAAAGCTGGACAAGCGGTTTGAGAGATTTCTAGATATGCTGAGACAGGTTAATATAAACTTGCCATTCACTGAGATGCTCTCACAACTTTCAGCTTATGCCAAACTCTTTAAGGAGATCCTGACAAAGAAGAGAAAGATAGAAGAGACCAAGGTGGTAAAACTCACATAGCATTGCAGTGCAATCTTGCAAAACAAACTCCCACAAAAGTATGGAGATCCAGGGAGTTTTACTATTCCTTGCTCGTTAGGCTCCCTTAATTTTGATAAGTCTTTATGTGATACTGGTGCCACAATTAATTTAATGTCTTTTTCTATTTGCAGGAAGCTGTAGAATGAGATTGGAGAGATAAGGTCTGCATTAATATCTTTGCAGCTGGCAGACCAAACAACTATCATACCTGAGGGGATAGTATAAGATGTCTTAGTTTGGGTAGATAATTTTGTATTTCCTGTATACTTTATAGTAGTGAAGATGGCGGAGAATAAGGAGGTCCCCCTCATTCTAGGAAGACCATTCTTAATGATGGGTAGAGCAATATTATACATACATGATAGAAAACCCATGCTTAGAGTGGGTGAGGAGACGGTGACTTTCGAGATGAATGTAGAGACACGGGTGAAAAAAGAGAAGCCAGCTGCAAGTGTTGAGTGGAAGGTGAAGAGTTCGAGAGATAAGACTCCAGTGATTGAGAAGGATAACTGTGGGGTATACCCCAAGAAGGCTAAGAAGAAGCTGTTTGCATGGATGTGTGCACTAGTTCGGGCACGAAGAATGGAGCCCGACTTCGACTCGGACCCCGACTAGAGATTCAGGAAAGTTTCCTCTACCTTATGCTTTTTAATTGTGTGTCATGAGGAGATTCCACAACTTAAAGCGCAAGGTGGGCGATATTTGCATGTCGTATGTATATTAGTCTTAGTTTGTTCGTTAGTGTAGTAGTTGTGATAGAAAACAAAAATTAATAAAAACCATAAAAATTTTAAAATTTTTGACTTTTCCCGACGATGGATATCAATCAACAGGTTTCTTAAGGGATTAAAGTCGAAATAAAAAGAAACAAAGATTTTCTCTTGTTAGGTGATGTATTAATTCTCCCTTGATTTTTCTTTGTGCCGCTGATCTTTTCAGAGGGTTTTGTTTGAATCGGGTGTAGTTAGTTTTTATTTTTGTTAGGAGTGGAAGCCTTGTGTTGTGATTTGAATGGAAAGCATACCTCTTGACTTTGTTATTCCTTGAGAACAGTGAGTGCTTTAGTTGTGACGCTTAGGCTCAGGTTTTGAGAACAGTGTAAGTACCTTAAACTGTATGATCTTTGCTTAACTGCTTTGACTATTGTGTCTTGATAGTCCAACCTGGAGTGAGTTATGTGCCATGTATGTGTGAGGTTTAGTATTATTCATTGCATTGCATGTGATGTTTAGAACTTGCCCCGTGTGTTTGCAAAGCGAAATAGTAATTCTATTCGGTCTTGGAAGTGATATAGGCATGTCATTGTTGAGCCTATTTGTTTTTACCCACCTATTTGTAATGTATCTTAGTTAACTCCTTTTGAGCCTGTAATCCTGTTTAGTTGGCAACCACATTACAAGCTCTATTTGTTCGAATTGACCATTTATTTGAACCTTTTTCACCTCTCTTGAGCACTTAAATTTGTTGTGAACTTTGTAAAAGTTAAAGTATGGGGTAATGGTTTGGCTTTTGAGTGGAACTAATGAAATAAGAAGAAGGGTGCACTTTTTAAAAAAATAAGAGCCACTTGAATTGAAAAAGAAAGAAAAACATAATTGTATTATCATGAAAAAATATTCATTGATAAGTGGTAACTCTTGATTTGTGCTTAAAGAAGTTGGGAGTAAATATATATTGATGTGAAGGTGGAGTTATGGTTTGACATAAGTGTGGGGTTTTGAAAAGTAAAGTATATGTATTAAAGTGCCTAGGGAAGTGTAGTCACTCTTATATCTAAATGTATCTGACCTATCCCGCAGCTTACATTACAAGCAATTAAAATCCTACTTGATCCTTGACTGAATGAACTCAATTCGTAAAGTAGTAAACTACAGGCAAGCCTATGGTGCATCTTTTGTGGCATATGAATGTTGTTTCTGAGAGTGAGTGAATTCTTTCTATCTTGAGTTCCTAATTGTTCTTAACTTTTATTGTGTATGGAACTACTCTCTACTGTTGTTTAAGGGCGCTTGATTCATGAAGGAAGGTAATGTCGTTGACCTCTATGTTAGAGTAAGTGAGCAGGATGTGAAAAATACGTGGTACTTGTGAGTCAAATCTGGAGGCTAGGATGTTACACTATTGGGCTTAATCTATATTAAATATTCTTGGTATGATGAGTTAGGAGAGTTGTTTAAAAAAGTCGCGCCTTTATAAAGCGTATTTTGATTGCTCAAGGACGAGCAATATTTTAAGTGTCGGGTGTTGATGATAGGCTATAATCTCGTATTTTAGTCGCTCGTTGCACTTTAATTTACTGCACTTTATTTGTGTTTGAGCTTTAATCGCTAGTGTTTTGTACCTATTGTGTGTTTTATGCCTTGTAGGAGTGATTCTGAGCCATGTAGAAGTTATGGAATGAATTCGAGCAATTCGGAGCTTTAAAGTCTGAATAAAAGCCCAAGGGATTAAGCCAGGATCGCGTTCGGGAATCGAGGACTATATCTGGATATCAAAAATCAAGAAAAAAGTTGGACTCTGAGAAAATAACACAGTCGCGGCGCTGTACGAAGTCTGCTGCCTGTGAATTATGATGCTCTCTAAAGATCTCCACTGCTGCCCCGCGTGGTGCGTCGCCCCATGCGGCGCGCCTGCACAAATTTTACAGAGTAATTGTCCAAATTCACGTAGGAGAATGTGTTTTCGTTTTGGCCCAACCCTACTTGGTATATATACATGAAAAAATATTATTTTCTGTACTTTTGACACATCTAAGAATTAAGGAGGCTAAGAATGAGGTGGAGAAGCGAAAGCACAAGGAATTCATCCTTCAATCCTCGCTCAAGACAAGAGTTTGGATCGTTTTATGTTTTTCTTTATATTTGTGATGAATTATTCTATATCTATGGAGTAGTTCTCTTTAGGGAATGATTGATCTGGTATATTGATATTTTTGTGTGAATATTAACTCTAGTTTTTATGTATTCAATCATTTTGGGTGATTTAATTATTACATCTATCTTCACATGTTCATGTAATCGAGAGAGGCATAACTTGTGATATTTTTGCATTATCTTGTTGTTTGAGTTTATTAATTCTTCTTAGTAATCGAAAGAGGCTAGTTGATTCATTGATTAAATCTAGTTAGGAGGATAATCGAAAGAGGTTCTCCTAAGGACCAATCCACTACGAATTCTTGCATATCTTCACCAAGCTTAAATTGGTTCATATTGTGAGGTTGAGTCTTAATCAAGAGAGGAGTTTCTATGAAATATTTGAACTAATAACTGAGTGAATTCGAGAGACTCAGTGCAACTTTAGGAGTGAATTAACTAGAGTTAATCCTACATAATTATCTTGCACCTATCCAATCAACTCCTATTTTCTCCCATTGATATCTTCCTTGCTTACTTTTGTTGCGATTGTCATTGTCAAATAGCTCTAAAATCTTAGTTAATTTTAGTATAAATCACAAGCTTCCCAATTGTTAATCATCTTGTATAGCAATCTCACTACAAACTACGATCATACTGTATAACTACAATCCTTGTGGATACGATATTATATTTTATTATATTCGACTAGCGAGCATATTTAAGTATGTATTCTGCGCTCGTCAAATTACTACATTATTCTTCTACTGGTCGTTGAGAGTAAATTGGATATTTCATTCTATCCGGTCGTTAAGGAGTGTTGTTAGACGCCATCCTTGATTAGTATATTCATGTGATCAATTTACAACCAGCTTAGTATTGAACCTATGGGATTCCACACAAACGAGTTTTCTGATCTTTGGTGAAGTATTAATTACTTTACTATTTAATAATTAAATTATAGAGTTTAATTAGTCAAATAATTTAGTTATTAGTCCAAATGAAATATTAATTTTTTTTTTGATAGCACAGGGGTTATAATTAATATTGTAAACAAATTGATCTTTTCTATTTGGAATAGAAAATTAAATTATATCTATTGGTTGAAATATATATTTGAAATATAAATTTTAGTCTCGTAACTAATATTTATTTATATTTGGGATTATATATGAATGTTAATAAAGATTACTTGTTAAATCCAATTAGAATTGGATTAACGAGTAAAGTCCATAAAAGGACGAGTGACTGACTACTTAAACCCATTAAGAATGGGATTGTATATTTTTTTATTGTAAAAAATTAGTAAGGATTTTACACTCCAATTTGGAATTGGAAAATCGGCAGCAACGAAACCCCTGGAGAATGGGATTTCGAAATTTCCAAAGAAAATTCCACAAAGTTATTTTTGGAATAAATTTTTATCCTAAGTAAATTATTACCTCAATCAAATAGGAAAAAGTTATATAAGTCATATTATATAAAGGATTGTGCAATACAAAGCCTAGAGAGAAAAACTAAGAAAAGTGTTTCTTGTTCTTCTACCTTTGAGTTGAGACTTTCAAGAAGAATTTGAACATAATATTTTCATTCAATTTGTTGACGGGTTTTATGGATCAAAGATTTGATAGCAAGGATCGGTCTCAGCATGGATATGCATAGAATCTTCGCACTATCGAAATTTTTTTGAAACGAGGCTCTCACCAGGTACGTCTTAGATCCGATCTTTGACATGTAAATAAATTTTAAACACGAAAAAATCTTGCTAGGATTGTTATTGTCTTCCGCTGCGTGTTATGAGCATTTATATGCAATCCTTCAATTTATAGGTGCGCCGTAGCTTTATGTAGCAAAACTGTACAACTATTTAAATAGAGAATGGTAAATGAAGAAAAGAGGAAACTTGAAACTATAGAGATTCACAACTAAATTAGAATCTCGATTTCTTTTGAGTTTTGAAACTCCATGAATAAATTAAAAAAGAAAATTAAGAAAAGACAAACAAAAAACCCAAACAAAAACATAAAAATTGAAATAAAAATAGCTCAAAGAGAAAACCAAAAAGAATAGAACAAAAAGGGAAAAGAAATGGAAGAAGATAAAGAAGTGGAAATAAAAAATTGGAACTTAGTGAAAAATAGGCCAAAGAGTGTTAAACGAGTAAAGAACAAATGGGAAAAATAAAGAAAAGAAAAGAAAGAAAGAAAGAAAATATAAAGTAAAAAGATTGTAATTGGAAAAAGCCTAAAAGAAATAATCAAGTCCAAATCTAAAAGAAGATAAAATTACATCGAAATCCAGATACCGCGTGTCTTCACATGTAACGCACGAAGCACCTCGCATCGGAACTCGCGTCGCGAGCTTAAACGCGAGAATATTGTTTCGTGTCGCTTGACTGCTGCTTCGTTTCGTTGTTGTGATGCTTCTTATGTATTCTTAAAGGGTAATATTAAAAAAGCATATTTGACTTTTATCCTTTGTCCTTTGTCCTTTGTCCTTTGGAAGCTTTTGTTGACCATGTTCCTCCATTAATGTTCATCATCAATTTTCTCCTCAAAGCTCACGTATGAATTGAGGTAAAAGTTGGTGATACATGTTTTCTTTTTCCCAATTATCTTAGTGCTCTTATTTCTCAGTATTGATCCACCTTTTCGTCTTCATTTGTACCTTCAATTCAATTAACACCCACATAAATATAAACTCTAGAATCAAGTTAAATTGGGCATATTCAATTTCAAACATATCTAAAAAGCAATAAAATACGAGTAAATTAATATCAGAACATATGAAAATATGTCCCACATCACCATCCCACACTTAAACTTTTGATCGTGTTCTAACAAACCATAACTATAGTAGACGAAACAAAATTAAGCTCCTACCATTCAAAGCACACTACTCCTATTATCATTGTTGATAACAATAATTATTCTCTAGTATATGCTTTCAATACAGACTACCCTTTTACTTTATGCCACACTTCACAAACCAACTCTCACGACTCAAAATGACAACCCGTTGTGATTGCGCCTAACACACTTACTAGGCAAGCCGACAATCACGTAACAACTAATCATTTGAATAAATATGTTTTAATAAACTCAACAGCGAAAATTTCCTCAGTATCTGATACAAATAACTGAAATACTACTACAATCACCCCAAAATCCGATATCAACTAGTACATGAGCATTACTACGTATCAACATAAATCGAAACTCTAGTACAACTGTCTAAGTAATAGAACTGTAACGACCCGATCAGTCGTTTTATGTATATGTGCCCCGTTTTCTTTTTTGATGCTTCACCCATGTGCAATTTAGGTTTCATGACTTGCTGGATTGATTGATTTCATTTCGGTTTATTTAGACCTTTGGTTCTTCGCTTAGTAGCCTAAGTTAGAAATATTGACCAAACTTTGACTTTTGTAAAAACGACTCTGTAACGGTATTTTGATGGCTCTGATTGCTTCATATCGTGATTTCGGACTTGAGCGTATGCATGGAATCTAATTCGGAAGTCCATAGGTTGATTTGTGTTGTTTTGCCGAAAATTAGCAATTTGAGATTTAGAAGTTTGATCGTAGGTTAACTTTTGTCTATCCGTTTGAAAATTAATTTTGGGACTTGGAATAGGTCCGTTATACTACTTAGAACTTGTCTGCAAAATTAGGTACCATTTGGAGTTGATTTGATAGGATTCAGACGCTTAATTGCAATTCTAGAAGTTCTTGAACTTTACTTTGAAATTCATGCGTTTTGGTGTCTAATTCGTCGTTCTAGATGTTATTTTTGTGTTTTGATGGAGTGAGCTCGTATGATGTTCTTAGACTTGTGTAAATTTTTGGTTTGGAGCCCCGAGGGCTCGGATGAGTTTCGGACGTCATTCAGAATATTTTTTACTACAAAACAAAAAATCTGGTGTGTTGGTGCTTTGATGTCGCAGTTGCGAGCACCAGCTTCGCAATTGCGAACATGGCAATGGAGGGTCAAGTATCGCAAATGCGATGCCTTGTTCGCATTTGCGAGGTATGGGTCTGGGTAAGAATCTTCGCATTTGCGATGAAACTATCGTTTATTTGCGAAGGGAACAAGGTTCGCATTTGCGAACCCACAGTGGCACTTGCGAGGTTCCCCTGAGCCTGTCAGTGCCGCAATTTCAAGAAATTCTTTCCTTGCAATTGCAAAACTAGTGTCACAATTGCGACGTCTGCAACTGTACAAAGGATAGAAAAGTGGGGATTTAGGTCTCATTTCTCATATTTTAGAATCCTAGGCTCGGTAGGAGGCGATTTGGAGAGGGGATTTTCATCTACAAACATTGGGTAAGTGATTCTAATAAATTTTGTCACGATCCAAAACTCACTATCGGTCGTGATCTTGTTAGGTGGAGACGTAAATGCGTTAAAGTCGTAGATAAATAAAATTTAGATATTATACAAGTAAAAGTGTATCAAGGTTAAGCAAACCAAAATAAATTCTAGAATATCCCACAATAAGGTGTCACAAGTGCATGAGCATTTGTCCGGAATGTAAATTAGAGAGAATAAAGTAAATAGTATGACGGAGACTCTGTAGGCTGCGATACGTAGCCTGGAATGCAGCTCAACATAAAGTCCCCTCGGGAGTTGTGCCTACGCGCCAAGATGACCACTAATTGAACCTGTCAGATCATGCACATTTAGTGCAGAAGTGTAGCATGAGTACGTAAGTCAACACGTACCCAGTAAGTATCTAGCCTAACCCCGGAGAAGTAGTAACGAGGAGTCGATATCGACACTTATTAGAGGTCCAATAAAGCAATATGATAAGTCATAGGAAAATATGAAGCACAACAGCAATAATGGGGTAAAATAGTAAGTTACATAATCTTCCAAAATTTCTTTTAAAGATATAAATTTCTCAATCTCGTATTCTATCTCAACAGCTCAAATATATTAAGTGCCAGTAACCAACGGATAAGGAACGCCATAATAAATGCCAGACATCAGTGGGAGAAAAATCTCGTGAATATACGGACTGCTAGCTATATAATGCACGATTATGCTGAGGTCGTACGGTCCGATCCCGAATAATGTGTACACTGCCGAGGGTCGAGCGGCATGAACCACAGATGCATCTATTATACTGCCGAGGCGTTCAGCTCCCTCCACAAGAAAGGAAGGAAATCATGGAATTATGGGACACGTGCTTACAATACAATACATGAGCACAAAGTGAATATAACCTTTACCGTTTCTCAAATAACTTGCCAACAACTCAAGGTGATAAGGCTCGGCCTAATATATCTATGTATTTCTAAATCAATTTCATTTACAAATTCAATTAATTGAGCCAGCAGAATGAATTCAAATAATTCAAATATTATATGATAAAGTTCTAAGTCTACCCAGACATAAACATGCTTTAGCTACGTACGGACTCTCGTAACATCGTGCGTACATAGCACCCACAACTAGTAGACATAACAATTACATCACCTAGGGGGTAGTTTTCCCCTCACAAGGTTAGACAGAGACTAACCTCGTTCCAAAGTCCCATAACCTGCTCGAATGCCTCTCTAACACCTCAACTCAAAGTCAAACGTTCCGAAACTAGTCAAACAACGTGCAAATCAATCAAAATATACTCCAATGCTTACAATTTAACAATTTATGATAATTTCCAACTCCACTCGAAAAGTCAATAAAGTCAACCTTCGGGCACATGTGCACGGAATCTGAAAATTATCGAAGATAAACTTTACTCATAACATTACGAATTCAAATATATGATTTATTCCTAATTCCATTTCCAAAATCGTAATCAAAATTCAAAATTATCAAAATTCTACGTTTTTCTCCAAAAATCCCACAATTTCCACAATTTTCATGTTAAAATCCTTGTAGAATCCATGTAATTAACTTGCAATGTGTGGGAGTTGCTTACCTTGCAAAAGATGATGAAAGTCTCGCCTCCAAGAGCTCCAAATATCGCCCAACCAAATGAAAATGTGAGAGACATGGGCTAAGTCTAATAACAGCCCCAGATGTCGCATTTGCAACATGAGGATCGCAAATGCGAAGGCTGACCAACACTGCCTGAGTCGCAAATGCGACAAAAAGCCTTGCAAATGCGAGCACAGTGGCCCCGCGAAAACGACAAATTGCACCGCAATTGCGGAGATGCCTCAATTGCAAATGCAATTAAATTGTTGGATAATGTGAACTCCCTTGCCCAGCCATCTTCGTAAAAGTGAGAATGATCTCGCAAATGCGGCCATCGCAAATGCGATGGAAACCTCGCAAATGCAATAACAGTGCACCAGAACCAGCTGAACCTCTAAAAACTCTTACAGAACGCGTCCAAAAGTTATTCGAGCCCTCGGGGCTCCAAACTAAGCATCCACACAAGTCTAGAAACATAACGCGGACTTGCTCACGCGATCAAAACACAAAAATAATCTCTAGAATCACGAATCGGACGCCAAAACGCATAAAGATTACAATGAACTTCAAGAACTTCAAGAATTGCAACCAATCATCCGAACCACATCAAATCAACTCAGAATGACACCAAATTTTGCAGGCAAGTTCCGAAGGACGAAACAAACGTATTCCAACTCCCAAACCTAAAATCCGAACCCGATAGACTTAGAGTCACACCATGGTCATACTTAGGAAAAACTCTAAACTTTCAAACATTCAAACTTCGGCGAACGCGTACGATTCATACTTAAACATCCCTGAATGAGCCAAACATTACACACAAGTTGGAATCACGATGCGGACCTATTTTAAGGCTCAGAACCCCAAACAGACATCGATAACACCAAAGTCCACTTCATCACCAAACTTAGGAAATTCTAAAACCTTCAAAATGCCAACTTTCCACAATAAGCACTGAAATGCTCCCGAGCGACCCGATACTCAACCCGAACATACGCCCAAGTACAGAATCATCATGCGAACCTATTAGAACCTTCAATCCTGAATCCGATATCGTTTACTTAAAAGTCAAACATTAGTTAACTCTTCCAACTTAAAATTTCTGAATTGATAATTTTCCATCCGAATAAACTTCGAACTTCCCGATATAAAATTTCGACTGCGCGTACAAATCATAATAGATGAAGTGAAACTACCCAAGACCTCAAACCGCCGAACAACGCGCTAGATCTCAAAACGAACAGTCGGCTCGCTACATTCTCCCCAACTTAGACATACGTTCCTCCTCGAACGTGCCAAGAACTATTCCAGAGTTGTCCAAAATCACTGTTTGACACCTCGTGATCCTACTCGTGCCACTACAATCCTTGTGAACACATTAGCTCGAGCCAGATTGAAGATCCTTCCCGCTACCTTAGCCCACAAGCCTTAGAACCAAATTCCAACATCCGAAATTTTCTACGAGACTTGATTCTAGCATACGAACACCATATCAATCTCAACCCGCTGTACCAAATATGATTATACACCCCATGTTGAAACCAAACAATGCACCGCATAATTCGTAGACATCCTCCAACTGTAGAAGCTGCAATTCACTAACCTGATGCCCGTAGTATACTTCATAGGCGCATAATCCCTGATCCAACCCTCTCGATACTGCAACGATGAAAACGGCGCGTAGAAGCTCATAACCACATGCCAAATAAATAAATCATGGAGTCCTCCGCTCAACAAGAACTCTTGCCTCATTCTAAACTAAATAGTGACATTTTCCCTCTAATGTACCTTATATGAATCCGATTGCACTGATTTCAAGTCTAATAATCCCGTCTCACCCAGTACAAGCTGCTGGGGCAATAAGCTACCTCAAACATCGTCTAAAATCTCACATTGCGCCATCAAAGCGGCTATAAGCTACAAGTCGAATATGACCCACAAGGAAGAACGAACTCTAGCAAAGAACCATCCAGCTTGCGTAACGAATAAAACGGCCAAACCGATGTTATGGATCTATCTTAGAGATCAGAAACAAGGCACACAAAATAAGTATAAGGAACCGTGCTTAACATCTCACTGTTACGGCGTGCAACCCTATCCAAATATGATACTGTTGCAGCGTGTAACCCGATCCAAGCATGACATCGTCACGGCGTGCAATCCCGATCCACACAACATACTTGTGGCGGCGTGGCACCCAATCCAAATAATGTATCCGTGGTGGCGGGCCACCCGATCCACACATAATAATCAACAAAGAAACACCTATCAAGCCATAATGCTTATACTTACGAAATGCCCGAATATTGACCACAAACATGCCAAGTGCATAATACAACCGTGGGGAGACGGATAGCGCCATACGCTACAAAACCCAAGCACGACTAAGGTGCAATAAATGACTTGCATATCGAGTGCCATCCTGCTCATATAACACCACAAGCTACATGGGATCACAACACACGCGTGAATAATCAAGCCGTCCCACAACCCACCTGACACAATAGAGTATTACATGGAATAGCTGGTGACGGGAATAACGTCCAATGCTCGAAGACTCCTCCGTAAGCAATTCTTTGCCGAATGAACACATCTAACTTGACGTAGAGCACACATTCACATTAGACTCACCAACGGACCTCAAGCCGATTCTGATCATACCATATTGGGCCACAACCTTCCAAGGATCCTCAATGGCCCTATTCATGACACACACGAGCAGCCGTCCAATCCGGAACAAGCCCCCACACTCCACAACCAAGGAGTAGAGCGCCTTCCAAGCATAAACTCACACATTAGCGATGGTACCATGATCTTCATACTTGGTTTCAGTCCTTAACAATCAGGTGACTGACATGTTACACTTATACGATCTTCCCGTCGATTATACTCTGATGACCTTCAGCACCAGCTAGCAGAGTCTGCACATCCAACACCTCCAACGTATAAATTCTGTACTGCTAATCAAGAATCCGCAAATTAATACACAATGCCTCTTCCACAAAAAATCATTCTCAGGCGACACTGAGATAATACCAGCTTACACTGAACACCTAAATTTTCCCTTACCCATCCGAGCTCTTGACATTTTCGTCAACACCGAGCCACAAACTTGGTCCTTAACTTCCAGTTCTCATGTCGCTTACTGCACCTATCATGCCGCTACGCGAGAGTATAAGAATTCATCATAACCCCTGAACTACTCATAGAATAAACACTTCATTGGCTAGAAACCTTTCACTTAACTCATTTCAAAAGAACTATTGCAACACGCAACTGAATTCCCATAACCGCAGAAAATACAAACCTCAAGTCATGGTCTAAATCGCCGTAACTCTTCCGCAATCCATTTACAGATAACAAGGCCATTATAATCAAATACCTCCCAAATCAATCAAATTATGGTGGCTGTCAAGCCCGCACGTATAATTACCAACCACCTGTATAACTTACGCGCCGAAGGAACTAACCATTGCCACAATCATGCTGATTTAAACCATTACTAACCGACCCCATTTCATTCAATTTACTCTTGACTTGCCTTAGAAATAATAATAGCTCCATTCGAGAACATAACGAAACTCAACAACACTCCACCTGAGTGATCGAATTCACGAGATCACATCATCTCTATACCCATGAACCATCTCATACCCTCCTCATGCGCACAATAGCATCTCAAACTGGTACACCCATTATGAAAGACCTTCTGTGAAACCAAAAATGTTTCTCCCATTTTTCCAATACTGCCCCGCAGACCCGATAATAACATAAAAAATTCCCTAAGTACTCTTCACACTCTGCTGCAAAATCCTAGTCTTCAGCCATATAACGAACCCATTAGAACTACTGTTGAGATTCACCCACTCTGACTTGGTCCCGAATATAAGCCAAACCCTAGTGCGCTGTTAGCACATGAACACTCGCAAAGAAGCAACCAGATAAATTATTTTCCTTGTATATCACATCTACAAGAACCATAAATTCTGAATGTTTATAAAACCTGTGCATTAATCGATAAGGCAAAATATAGCACACATTCTTCCAGTCCTTTACTTGAATTAGCCCTGATGTTTTCTTTTCTTAGTCGTAAATAATCCACCAATGCACCGATAATTGGAAATCGCACAAGCAGACAACCACGCGATCTAATCGTACACGGTGGGTGGCCCCACTTAGCTTTAAGCTACCATCACATAATGTAGAACCCACAAATATTCCTCCTTCTCAATTACCATGATCTCGCACCGGCAACTCGCCAAGTTTCTCGTGGTCCCTTGTTAACTTTCCGTGAACATTTCAAATTATCAGCCATAATGGTATGTTTGACCCTCTGCCGTGTAGTAGGTAGAACTCTTCGTAGAAATTTCATCAAAATCACGCAACTGCTAACCTCCTCATACGAGATAACCCACATGCGAAATTCCATACGTCCAATGACGTTGCACAGGGTACAACTACTACGAAATTGGTAAACCCTCCTGAGCCCATGCTCGTCCACCGGCTGTACAAGCCTGCCCATTCCCCATTGACAACAACTAAAAGTCAAACAATACATTCCAACTCAAAGGCATGATGCATCCAAAATGATGATCAAGTTTTCACATCCCTCTTCATTTCAAGCAAAGTCCTTTATGCCATATTCAATCTTCCTCAGTATGGTAGCCTCCATCCCAAATAAAATCCTTAGACCTAGTCACTTTCCACCATGACTCCCAAATCGCTCTAAACATTCTCAAGGCACGTGGTTATCCTACCACAGAATCCATACGCTACTCTGCCACTCCCACTTCGGTTCAACTATCTCCTTAAGCAACTTCTCGACCTCTATTGTTCACACTTCACCTTCTAGAAATTCAACCACCGTGGGACACCTCCCATCATGTCCTTCCTCCTCTTTTGCTACCAAAATACTACCTCAAATCATAATCCATCTTTGTAGCACCCGAACGGGTAAATTTCCACACACTCTGAGCCTCTTCAAGATCGTTTTTCCTGAGCCATTCAATGTCGCGATCCATAGACGAGCAACCTACCATTTATAACAACACAACACAGTAACAGCACACGAACATCATAATAATCTGTGCATAGCCGCAAAACCATAAGCAATACTGATACAGGCCTGAGATGACAGAACACCCTTCCACAAGAAGACGATAATAACTCACTCAAATACGCAGGAAGAAACATCCTACTCCACGTCTGTAGTACCACTACAATTCATCGATTCCCAATTGACACGAGTGCTCAACATTGTATAAGAATGAGTACGAAGAGATTGAAGGCATAAGATTCAAAGGAAATCAAATCACACGACGAGGAATCAAGAAATAAAGTGCTCCCAACAGCCCTGTAGCCTCTCAAAAATAAGTACAGACGTCTCTGTACCGATCCAGAAGACTCTACTTGATTTGCTCATGACCCGTGAGCAACCCAAGTGAACCTAGAGCTCTGATACCAAGTTGTCATGACCCAAAACTAACTATAGGTCAGGATGGCGCCCAATGTTGCCGTTAGGCAAAGCAAACGGTGGACTAACAACTTAGTTATTCATTTTATTATTTTTGAAATCATGAATCTTATTAGGTGAGGATGTATATGTGTTAAAGTCGTAGATAAATAAAATTTAGATATTATACAATTAAAAGTGTATCGAGGTTAAGCAAACAAAAAATAAATTCTAGAACATCCTAAAACCCGGTGTCACAAGTGTATGAATATTTACTAAGGAGTACAATAATACATCATCTATCAGGAATGTAAATAAGATAAGATAAAGTAAATAGTACGATGGAGACTTGTGGGCTGTAATACGTAGCGTGGAATGCAGCTCACCATAAAGTCCCTTCAGCAGTTGTGCCTACGTACCAAGATGACCACTAATTGAACCTGTCAGATCCTGCACAGTTAGTGCAGAAGTGTAGGATGAGTACATAAATCAACGCTTACCCTGTAAGTATCTAGCCTAACCCCGGAGAAGTAGTGACGAGGGGTTGATATTGACACTTACTGGAGGTCTAATAAAGCAATATGATAAGTCATATGCAGATATGAATCACAACAACAATAATGAGGTAAACCTGTAAGTTACATAATCTTCCAAAATTTCTATTAAAGATATAAATTTCTCAGTCTCGTATGCTATCTCTACCGCTCAAATATATTAAGTGGCAGTAACTAACGGATAAGGAACACCATAATAAAAGCCAGGCATCAGTGAGAGGAAAATCTCGTAAATATTCGCACTGCTAGCGATATAACGCACGATTATGCCGAGGTCGTACAGCCCGATCCTGAATAATGTGTACACTACCGAGGGTCGAGCTACACGAACCATAGATGCATCTATTATGCTGGAGAGGCGTTCGGCCCGCTCCATAAGAAAGCAAGGAAATCATCGAATTACGAGACACATGCTTACAATACAGTACATGAGCACAAAGCGAATATAACCTTTACCGTTTCTCAAATAACTTTCCAACAACTCAAGGTGATAAGGCTCGGCCTAATATATCTATGTATTTCTAAATCAATTTTAATTATAAATTCAACTAATTGAGCAGCAGAATGAGTTCAAATAATTCAAATATCACGTCATAAAGTCCTAAGTCTACCCGGACTTAAACATGTTTTAGCTACATACGGACTATTGTCAGCTCGTGTGTACGTAGCACCAAGAACTAGTAGCACATAACAATTACATCACCTAGGGGTAGTTTCCCCCTAAAATGGTTAGATAGGAGACTTACCTCGCTCTGAAGTTCCATAACCGGATCCAACGCCTCTCTAACACCTCAACTCAAAGCCAAACGTTCCAAAACTAGCCAAACAACGTGCAATTCAATCAAAACGTACTCCAATGCTTATAATTTAACAATTTATAATAATTCCCAACTCCACTCAAAAAGTCAATATAGTCAACCCACGGTCCCACGTCCTGGATTCCTAAAATATTCGAAGATATACTTTATCAAATTCTAGGTTTTTCTCCAAAAATCCCACAATTTTCACAATTTCCATGTGAAATCCTTATAGAATCCATGTAATTAACTTGCAATATATGGGAATTACTCACCTTGCAAAAGATGATGAAATTCTTGCCTCCAAGAGCTCCAAAAAGCGCCGAACCAAATCCAAATGAGGGAGAAATGGGCTAATCCCGAAATTAAGTCTTAATAACAGCCCCAGATGTCGCAATTGCGACACGAGGATCGCAAATGTGAAGGTCGCAAATGCGAAATTGCCATCACAAATGCAAAGGCCGACTAACACTACCTGAGTCGCAAATGCAACAAAAAGCCTCACAAATGCGAGCACAGTGACCTCACAAAAGCGACAGATTGCACCGAAATTGCGAAGATGCCACAATCGCAAATGCGATTAAATTGTTCACAAATGCAAACTTCCTCGCCCAACCCATCTTTGCAAAAGCGAGAATGATCTCGCAAATTCGGCCATCGCAAATGCGACAACATTGCACCAGAACCAGCTGAACCTTTAAAAACTCTTCTGGAACGCGTTCAAAACTCATTCGAGCCCTTGGGGCTCCAAACCAAACATCCTCACAACTCTAAAAACCTAACGCGAACTTGTTCACGTGATCAAAACACAAAAACTACCTCTAGAATCACAAATTGGACGCCAAAACGAATAAAAATCACAATGAACTTCAAGAACTTCAAGAATTGCAACCAAATGTCCAACCACATCAAATCAACTCCAAATGACACCAAATATTTTAGGCAAGTTTCAGAGGACGAAACATACCTATTCAAAGTCCCAAACCCAAAATCCGAACACGATAGCCTTAGAATCACACCATGGTCAAACTTAGGAAAAATTCCGAACTTTCAAACATTCAAACTTCGACGAATGCATCCGATTTACACTCAAACATCCCTGAGTGACGCTAAACTTTATGCACAAGTCACAAATCACGATACGAACCTATTCGGAAGCTCGGAACCCCAAACGCACATTGATAGCACCAAAGTCCACCTCAAACCAAACTTAGAAAATTCTAAAACCTTCAAATACCAACTTTTCACAATAAGCGCCGAAATGCTCTCGGGCGACCGATACTCAGCCCGAACATATGCCCAAGTCTAGAATCATCATACGAACCTATTGGAACCTTCAAATCTCGATTCCGAGATCCTTTACTCAAAAGTCAAAGCTTAGTCACCTCTTCCAACTTAAAACTTTCGAATTGAGAATTTTCCATCCGAATCAACTCCGAACTTCCTGAAATTCAATTCCGACTACGCGTACAAGTCATAATACATGAAGTGAAATTACCCAAGGCTTCAACCTCCGAACGACGTGCTAGAGCTCAAAACGACCAGTCCGGTCGTTACAAATTTCCAACTAAATTATATCTTAGATCTAACATCAAATTATGCGAATCAAAGTGAAAAATTTGAGAAATTTTGCTTAAGTTTTTAAAAATGAAAATTTGAATTTTGAGAGTCGATTTGGACTCATATTTGAAAACTAATCACATATGTGGACTCGTGGGGTTATGGTTAGTTGGAATTACAGTTGGACCCGTGTTTTGACTAGGCGAGCTCGGGGTTGACTTTTGTTCACTTTTTTGGAATTTTGTTAAGAACAAAGGTTCATCTATTGTAATTGTTTTCACTTCTATTGTTTGATGATATTAAGTCACTTTTGGTTAGACTTGATCCATGTGGAGTCGCATTTTAGGGGAAAATCTATATTTGAGGGTTTAGTTGGCCTAGTTGAGGTAAACATCTTGCCTAGCTTTATATGAGAGAACTACCCCTTTGGATTTGGGATTGATTGTGCTAAGCGTGTTATGTGAAAGACGTGTACGCAAGGTGATGAGTGTGTACACGGGCTATAAACTCTTACATGTGTTAATTTACCCTTATATGTTTTATTTGACATCGTTAACACTTGTTCTACCTCTCACTTATTATTTTGCTCTTACCCGCATTAGTTGAAGTTATTGCCTTCCTTATTGTCTTGTTACCTCATAAATTATTGAATTAAATTTACTTGAAATTGTTATTTGGTGGAATATCTTCTTATTGAGTTACTGGTATTGAAGTTGTCGAAGTCGTTGTCACATTGAGGTGAAGTTGTTAATTATTGAGGTATCTTTCCTATTGAGCAATTTGCATTCATTTTGTAATTGTTGAGATTCTTATACACATTATGGTTGAGCCATGGGCTATTTGTTATGGAAGCATTGGTATTGTTGATTCATTTAGCAAGTTATGGCATTTGGACACTTGTGGTGCTAGTTGTGATTCTGTTGTGACATTGATACGCATAGCAGTGGAATAAGACTAAGGGTTGATACACATGTAGTGAGATAATGTGGACTTTATACGCGTGTTGCTAGTAGGAGAACTACTTGAAGCTAAGCGGTGAGATAAGGTGGGCTAAACGCTAGTAGCTATTTCTGAAAAATTAATTTTCAAAATTAAATGTAAGGCTCCCGCGGTGATATAAGGAACGAGTGTGATTGAAATTATGAAACATAAATACGAGGTGGTATGATTCTTGATTTTGCACTTCATATTGATAAGAGTTATTGGTTGAACAGTTCTTGTTGTTTTTATTCTTCCTTGTCTTACCAGTTTTGTCCGTGTTTGATTATTTATGGTTCTCATTATTTGCTTCCTTCTTGTTGCCTTTATGCTTATGATTTTGTCATTCATTATGTTATTGAACTACTTTGTTATAATTCATTTCTTTGCTTTCTATTACTTTCCGTTGTTATATTTTTGTTCCGTTTATCTTGTCCTAGTAGGTGTCTTGACCTGGCTTCATCGCTACTCTACCAAGGTTAGGCTTGATACTTACTAGGTACCGTTGTTGTGTACTCACACTACGCTTTTGTACACTTTTGTGTAGATCAGGTACGTATGCCTGTGCTGGACGCTAGTGATTGGTTGATTAGCTGCTTTCGGAAGACTTCAAGGTATACCTGCTCGATGTTCGCGGACCTCGAAGTCACCTTTTGTTTTTAGACATTCTACTGTTTATTTCTTGTTCCAAAATTGTATTGTATAATGAGACTATTAGTACATTCTTTTAGAGCTTATGACTCTGTTCCATCGGTTTTGGGAGTTGTTGTCAGTATATTGTTGAGTTCTATTATGTTAGTTACATGGTTTACTTTGAAGTTTTATTTTTTATTTCCGGTATTTCTCTATGCATGTTAGGCTTACCCAGTCTTAGAGACTAGATTCCATCACGACATCATAAGGTAGGAAATTAGGGTCGTGATAAGAACAGTACTAAAGAAAATAAAAGCAAAGAGATTCAAAGTCTGCGGATGTCGTAGAAACTACCTCAAAATCTCCGAGCAGGTACTAGCATAAATATAGCAATCATCACGTCCAGATGTACCTAGACCTGCACACGAAGTGTAGAGTGTAGTACGAGTACAACCGACCCCATGTACCCAAAGAGTAATAGAACTAACCTTGGGCTGAAAGTAGTGACGAGCTCAGAAAAAGACAGTCAGATTTAAATATAATGACAACACAGTTTAAATTATGACAGAAACAATAAACAACTCAGGGAAATTATCATAATCAACTCGTTCATGTTATAGAAATTTAGACATGGTTTCAAGTTCATCAATTAAAGGCCAATACTGATAGGAACATGTCAATTACAACTAGCATGAGGAATGTCACTTCTCTATGCCTACATGTCATATATGCATGTTCAATGTATGATTTTACGATGCTACCCCCAAGTACTCACACTCTCAGAAATACTCAATCTGACTGCCAAATGCCTACACAATCCACAAAATGTCACTCAGCACTGTACGGGTGACTGGTATCAATGCCCCTCACAAAAGAACGTGTATATATATCACCGTGCCGGTGCTCACTGCTAGTATGTCAAAGTCCGGATGGGCGGATCCTTCCCAAACACTAATATGAAGACTATAAAGCCTGTTGTGACGTGCAACCCAACACACATGATAATAGTAAAACCAACATGGCCTGCTGCGGCGTGCAACCCGATCCACAATAACACTCACAACTCGGCTCTCAGGCCCACCTCAATCCTCAATCTCTCAAGTATCAAGGGCTCACTATCTCGTACCACTTAGCCCAATAAATGATAACATGTGATGTAATAGCGAATGATAAACAGAGACTGAGATATAATATGCAAATGAAGAATCATGACTGAGTATATCTTTACAATTAATTAGAGCATATAACTCTAACAATAACATAACCACAATAGATCTCAACCGTATGAGCACATAGCCTAAGCATGATTTCTAGATAATTCACAGCTAATTTACTCTAACAAGTAAGAACTACACCTATAAAATAAGACTAGATAACAATACAACACAAAACAGTCAAACCGAATGATGATTACCATGGTGCACGCCCACACGTTCGTCACCTAGCATGTGCGTCACCCCAACACAACACAACTAACATGTTTTCCAGGGATAGATAACCTCAATTCCAAGTTTAGAAATCTTACTTACCTCAAAGCTTACAATGTAATGCTCCAACAAACCCTATCCACGCGAATCAGCCTCCGAGCGACTTTTAATCTAGACAAAGCAACTTAATTTCACCAATTATAGCTATAGGAAATGATTCCAAAATATAAAGCTCAGGTCCTTAACCAAAACCAAAAAGTGAACCCTGGTCCCACACCTCGCAACCCGACAAAATTCACAAACTCCGAACACTCATTCGATAACGAGTCCAACCGTAAAAAAATCATCAAATTCCAACCACAAATCGACCCTTAAATCCCCATATCTCACTCTCTAGTACATAGTCCAAAATTCCCCAAATTTCACCTCAAACACATATAATCTAGGTGTAAAAATCAATGGGTAAGCAATATTTACCAATAAAAGTGATGAATCTCCACTCACCTCTTGAATTGAAGCCAAAACCCTCTCAAAATTCGTCCCCAGCCGAGCTTTACAAGTCCAAAATTAGAGAAAAACTCGAAACCTTTCATTTATAAGAAACTGCCAGGCATTTTACACTTGCGCTCCTATTTTTGCTTCAGCACTCAAAATTGTGCATCTGCGCTTCCCACTTAAACTTTGCCCTACCGTATCTACGGTCCAACGCTCGCACCTACATGATCGCACCTGCTGAACTTCTACACATCTGCGGCTCCTGCTCACCCAGTCACCTTCCGCTTATGCGTACCTTCCCTCACATCTGCGGATATGCTTCTACGCACCTACGTCTGCTTCTACGGACTATTGTGCCCAGCTCATCCTCCGAACCTATGGTCATCTGCACGCACCTACGGCCTCGTAGGTGCGATACAAACTTAGTCGAAGCCTCAGATCACATCAAACAACATAAAAATCACGAATTGCTCCCCAATTCAAGCATAATGAAACTACTGAACTTCCAACTTCTAAAACTAATGCCGAATCATATCAAACCAACTCTGATTGATCTCAAATTTTTCTCACAAATCATAAATGACACAACGGACCTATTCAAACTCTTGGAACAAAAATCTGAGCCCGGTATCAACAAAGTCAACTCTCGGTCAAACCTCTCAGCCCTCCAAACCTTCAACTTTCCAGCTTTCGCCAATTCAAGCCAAAACGACATACGGACCTCCAAATCAATATTCAGACATTCTCCTAATTCATAATTTACCATACGAAGCAATCACAACTATCAAAACTCCATTCCGAAGTCGTCTACACAAAAGTCTAAATACGGTCAACTCTTTCAACTTAAGCTTCCAACCTTAGGACTAAGTGTCCCAATTCACTCCAAAACTTTCTCGGAACCAATCCAACCACTCCGAAAAGTCACAAACCCACAAATGAACATAGAAGAAGCGATAAACAGTGATACGGTGCTACAATACATAAAATAACCGGCCGGGTCGTTACATTCTCCCCCTCTTAAACAAACATTCGTTCGCGAACGGAAGTCTCAAATAGGTGTAGATATCTACTCTATAGCTCCAGCTCAGTCTTATGTAGCCTCCTCGACTGGCTGACCTCTCCACTGAACTTTCACTAAAGCTATATTCTCTGATCTCAACTTTCAAACCTGCTGATCCAAAATGGCCACCGGCTGTACATCATAAGTCAAACCCCCATCAAACTGAACCGTGCTGAAATCTAGAACATGAAACGGGTCATCATAATACTTTCAAAGCATAGAAACATGAAACACTGGGTGAACACCCGATAGACTAGGTGGAAATGCAATCATGTAGGCCACCTCTCTAATCCTTTTAAGCACATCAAAAGGGCCGATATACCGAGGGCTCAACTTGTCCTTCTTCCTGAAGCTCATCACAACCTTCATGTGTGAAACTCTACGCAATACCTTCTCCCACAATATATGCAACATCACGAGCCTTTCGATCAACATAACTCTTCTACTAGACTGTGATGTACGAAGCCCATCCTAAATCAACTTGACTTTCTCCAAGTCATCCCGAACCAGATCAATGCCCAGCAACATAGCCTCCCCCGGCTCAAACAAACCAACTGGAGATCAACACTACCTCCCATATAAGGCCTAATAACGAGCCATCTGAATACTCTATTGAGCGATGTTAGTGTAGGAAAACTCTGCAAGCGATAGAAACTGATCCTAAGAACCCCCGAAATCCATAACACAGGTGCATAGCATATTCTCCAAGATCCTAATGGTGCGCTTGGACTGTGTGTCCATCTAGGAGTGGAATGCAATACTCAACTCAACTCGTGTGCCCAACTCTCACTGCACAACTCTCCAAAAATACGATGTGAACTGTGTGTCTCGATTAGAAATAATGAACACTGGCACACAATGAAAACGAATAATCTCATCGATATAGATCTGAGTCAGCCTCTCTAAATAATATATAGTCACAGTCGGAGTGAAATGTGCGGGCTTAGTAAACCACAATCACCCAAACTGCATCAAATTTCTTCAGTCCGCGGGAGCCCTACAACAAAGTCTATGGTAACACACTCCCATTTACACTCGGGGATCTCAAGTCTCTGAAGCAAGCCGCCCGGCCTCTGGTGTTCGTAATTCACCTGCAGACAGTCAAACACCGACCACATACTCCACTATTTCTTTCTTCATTCTTCTCCACCAGTAGTGTTTTCTCAAGTATTGATCCATTTTGGTGGCACCCAGATGAATGGAATATCGCGAACTGTCGGCCTCCTCATGAATCAACTCACGCAACCATCGACGTTGGGCACACAAATATGACGTTGCATCTGCAACACCCCATCCTCCCCAATAGAAATCTACTTAGCATCACCGCATCATGTCCTTAATTACAAGAAAATGGGGGTCATCAAACTGATGCGCTCATACAAAGAAGACTGAGAAACCACACAAGTAAGAATATGGCTAGGCTCTAAAACATCTAACCTCGCGAACGAATTGGCCAAAGCCTGAACATCTGATGCTAGCGGTCTTCACCAACTAGAATATATGAAAGGCTACCCATACTCACAGCCTTTCTACTCAAGGCATTGGCCACCATATTGGCCTTCCCGGGATGATACAAAATATTAATATCGTAGTCTTTTAACATCTCCAACCACCTTCGCTGCCTCAAGTTTAGATTCTTTTGCTTAAATAAGTGTCGTAGACTCCAATGATCAGTGAATACCTCACAAGACACACCGTAGAGGTAGTGCCTCCAAATCTTCAATTCATGAATAATGGTTGCCAACTCTAAGTCATGAACAAGGCAAATATTCTCATGGGGCTTCAGCTAGCACGAAGCATAAGCAATCACCCTACCCTCATACATCAAGAAACACCTGATGCCAATCCTCAAAGCATCACAATAAACTGTATATGAACCTGATGCTGATGGAAAAACTAGAACCGGAGTTGTGGTTAAGGCAGTCTTGGGCTTCTGAAAGCTCTCCTCACACTCATTAGACCACCTGAATGGGGCACCCTTCTAGCTCAATCTACCTAAATATGCAGCAATTGATGAGAAACCATGCACAAAACGGCGATAATATTCGGCTAAGCTACGGAAAATCCAAATGTTAATAGCTAAAGATGGTTTGGGTCAACTCTGAACTACCTTAATCTTCTTTGGATCTACCTTGATCCCCTCACTGGATACCACGTGCCCCAAGAATGCCACAGAATCTAGCGAAAACTCACACTTGGAGATTTTAGCATATAACTTCTTCTCCCTCAATGTCTGGAGTACGATTCTCAGATTCTCCTCATGATCCTCCTGGCTGCGTGAATATACCAAGATCTCATCAATGAATATGATGACAAATGAATCAAGATATGGTTGGAATACACTATTCATCTTATGGATAAATGTTGGGGCATTGGTCAGCTTAGAAAATATCACAAAAAACTCTTAGTGACCATAGCAGGTCCTGGATGCCTTCTTCAGAATGTCAAAATCTCGAATCTTCAGCCGATGATACCCAAACCTCAAACCAATCTTTGAAAACACTATAGCTCCATGAAGATGGTCAAATAAGTCATCGAAGGGCGGGAGGGGGTACTTTTTCTTAATTGTAACATTGTTCAACTTCTTGCATTCAATGCACAACCGCTAAGTACCATCCCACTTCTTCACAAACAGAACCGGTGCACCCAAGGCAACACACTCGACCTAATGAATCCCTTATTAAGTAGCTCATGAAGTTGTTCTTTCAATTCCTTCAACTCGGCTGGTGACATACGATATGGAGGAATATAGATGGGCTGAGTGACCAGCACTAGGTCAATACTGAAATCAATGTCCCTGTCAGGTGGCATACCCGGCGAGTCTACAAGAAGCACATCCGAAAAGTCTCACACAACCAGAACGGGCTCAATGGTAGAAGTATCAGCACCAACATCCCTCACAAAGGCCAAATATGCCATACATCCCTTCTCAACCATCCGTTGAGCCTTCGAGTATCAAATCACTGTACTAGGAAGAGAACCTCTCCACTCAACCGTAGGCAAGCCCAGCATCGCCAACTTCACAGTCTTAGCATGACAATCCAAAATAGCGTGACATGGTGACAACCAATCCATGCCAAAAATCACGTCAAAATCAATCATTCGAAGTAGTACAAGATCAACTCTTGTCGCCAATCCCCCAATAGTCACCACCCACGACCGATACACACGGTCCACAATAATAGAGTCGCCCACCGGAGTAGAGACATGAACATGCATAACTAGGGAATCACGGGGCATATCCAAATAACGAGCAAAGTACGATGATACATATGAATAAGTGGAACCAGGTTCAAATAATACAGAAGCCATCCCTGTGGCACACTGAAACAACACTTGTGATCACAGCGTCTGAAGTGACTGCCTCTTGCCTAGAGGGAAAAGCATAGCATCGAGCCTTACCACCACTTGATCGACCTTCCCCTCTAGGGCGACCTTGAACTGCCTGAGTTCCACCCCGAGCTGGCTGAGCAGGTGGTGAAGTAACCGGTGAGGAAGTCATAGCCTGACCTCTCTAATGAACCGAACCTCCCATAAGACAAGGGCAATACCTCCACACATGTCCCAACTATCCACACTCGAAGCAACCTCGACCCAAAGATGGCGGCGGGGACTAATCTGAACCCCGAGAACCCGAATAGCCACTAGAAGAACCTGGTACTAACTAACCCGATGGAGCACGGGATGAAATTTGAGCTGGGAGGGCACTGAAAGATGACTGACCCTGATGAGCATTGTATGAACCATGACTAGCAGATGCACCACGATGAACCGGATGAGCCATTTGAGCGGGCTTATAAGGACAACCCTTGTTGTGATATGACTGACCTCTAGATGAGGTATCACTGAAACTACCTAAAACATAGTGCCTCTTGCCCTCCCATTCCTCATGCTCAAGCCTTCGAACCTACTACAAGCGCCTAACAATATTGACTACTTGCTCAAACCTAATATCTGTCTCGGCCTCTCGGGCCAAACTGAAGCGTAAGCCATAGTTGAGGCCATTAATGAATACCTCCTGATCTTCTCTCTCTCTCTCTCTCTTTCTCTCTCTCTCTCTCTATGGGAAAAAACCGCACTGCATGACGAGACAGATCTACAAATTTCATCTCATATTGAGTCATTGTCATACCCTCCTAGCGTAGCTGGTAAAACTGCCTACGCAACACCTCTCTACGAGTCGGGGAAACAAACTTCTCTAAGAAGAGAATTGGGAACTCATGCCACATAAGTGGTGCTGCGCCAGCTAGCCTACTCAACTCATAAGCCTGCCAGCATCTGTAGGCTACCCTGTCAGCTGAAATGTAGTGAATCCAAACCCATTGGTCTCCAAGATACCCGCCGTGTGGAGAATATGCAGGCACCTATCTACAAAATCCTGAGCATCCTCTGACTCTACCCTAATGAATTCTGGAGCTTGAGCCTCCCAAACCACTCTAGTCTCTTTTGCTCCTTATCACTCATAGGTGGGCCAACCTTGGCCCCAGCAGCAGCAACTGGATGGGCTGGTAGTAACCCTGGTGTATGGAGTCCCTAAGCTGTCTACGCTGGAGTACGGGCAGTGGGAGTCTAGGCACCTCCACCGGCCTATAAAGTGGCTGGTGCAGCTGGAACTGAAACCACCTGATCAAGGCTCGTGCATACAATCAAAATCTGGGCCAAAGCCTCCTAAAGGCCTGGGATCACAATGAGCACTGCAGGCGCCTGAGCTGGTCCCATGTCATGACCCAAAAATCCCACCATAGGCGTCATGATCTCACTTAGTCTCTAAGACTAGGTAAGCTACTTACAACAATTAATATAGTGTAATAACGATAATTTAAAACAGAGTTTAATTACCAAATCAAAAGCGAAATGAGCCTATGCGACAATAACCATAACAACCTCCAAAGACTAGATAATACAGGGTCACGAACTCTAGCTGTATACATGGAAAGATCTCAAAGATCGATACAATACTGGTCAAATAACAAGCCGATAGTACAATGAAAGGAAAGGACTCCAAGGGACTCCGACGACCAAGTAACTCTACCTTGAATCCTCACAATCAATAATCTAACTCTGCTCGAGCCCGATATCTCCAATACCTGGATCTGCACAAAGGTGTGTAGAAGTGTAGTATGAGTACACCACGATCGCTACTTAATAAGTATCAAGACTAACCTCGAGATACCTACTAGTCAAAATAACTTGTGCAGTATAAAGGTGTAAAGTTAATAATGAAAGCAAGAATCAGTAAATGGAAATAAGAATCAACATATGACTTAAACATTAATGTAACAAGAACACTGTAAGGTACCAACGAGAACATATAAAGGAAACAAATGTCAACCAACAAACAAGCAGATCCAACATAGGTCTCACAAAGAATTACTCCGAGATAACTCATCCCATAATCACAAGTCACGAGTCTCAACGATAAATCATATGCTCACGGCACCTTGTGCCCACATTTTTAATCACAACCGCACTGACAACTCACGTGCCAATATCTAAATCCGCCAGGTATGATCACAAGCTCACAATCACATTTCGCACGGCGTGATCATAGGCTCACTATCACAATCCACCTGTTTTGGTCACAAGCTCAATATCACATGAAAGCAGATAATACAAGAATACATGGGCATGATCAATAAATTTTAAGTTTCATACTCTTGAACTAGTATAAGTGGCATGCTACGGTGTATGCTTGTGCGAGTGTACTAGTACAACCCAAGTCAACAAGTAATAGCACAGACATCGAGTAGCTCATTGAAATCAGCAAAACAAGTCACGTAAGGTGTATGACATACACAAGGAAAATCATACTATCACATGAATATTGTCAACATAATACCCCGAGACCATTACACATCATCCCTGACATTGGCCACCCTTATCTCTTCGATAGCCACTCGTATCACTTCGCCCTGACAATATCATTAGCCACCTGTATCACTCCGCATGATAGCCATCCTTATCGCTCCGCCCGGACAAATACACAATAGCTACACATATCACTCTGCACAATCAACAACAGTGAGATGCCACCCTCATGCCCCATATAACAATAATAGTGAGATGCCACCCTTATCCTCTGCGTAACAACCAACACACAACAATTTACATGTGCTAACATCACAACAATACGATATATCAACTCGTACCACAAGTGCCCATAGGCCACAACATTTCCAAAAGAACCAACAATATCAATATTTCCACAACAAATAGCCCATGGCTTAAGCACGATGTATATATAATTTCAATAACAACAAATGAACGGAAAGTAACTCAACTATGAGCAACACCCCCTTTAAGCACAATTACAATTAAAATATATTAATGACTTTCAATAACTCCAACTTCAATTAATTACTTAAGGATAAACTGGATAATGAAGGTATTTCTATGAAATGAAAAACTTCGGATTCTAGTATATGAAATAGACTAACAATGAAAGAGATGGCACGAACTAGCAACTACATCTAAATGTATGAGAATAACCTGGCAACAAAAGGATATCATGTAACAACAATTTCATTTATGAGTAACTCAACAGTGAAGGAAGTCACATAATGATAAAAGAGGTAACAACTTCAAATAAAGCATATGAAAGTAAACATGACAAATAAAAGACATAACATGTGCTAACTATTTCAAATAATTACATAAAAGAAGCCTAAGGGTCTAAACCGGTCAATTTTCACATATAAGCTCAAGTACGCACTCGTCACCTCGTGTACCCGGGTTTCACATAACACAATTAGCACACAACTCAAATACAAAGGGGTAGTCCCCCACACAAAGTTAGGCAACATACTTACCTCGAAGAAGCCAAATCAATACTCTAAATGACATTCTCATGTGAAACGGACCTCAGGACGGCTAAAATCTAGCCAAAATAACTCAATATCATCAATAAAAATCATAGAAAACAATTCTGGATAATAAAGCTTCGATCTTTAATAAAACTAGAAAGTCAACCCAAAACGTCAACCCCAAGCTCGCACCTCAGAACCCGAAAAAACTTATAAAATCTGAACATCCATCCCGATATGAGTCCAACCATACCAAAATTATCCAATTCTGACATTATTTTGGCCTTCAAATCTTCATTTTACCTTATAGAATGTTTTTACAAAAATCCTTCTCCAATTCAAAACACTAATTAAATGATAAAAACAATGATGAAATCATAAAATAGAACCAATTCCGGGTCAAGAATACTTACCGCAATCAAAATGGTGAAAATTTCCTCCAAAATCACCCAAAACTGAGGTCTACAACTCAAGACGTGACAAAAATAGCCAAACCCTCGATATATAATGAAGATGCCTGGGGATTCCGCATTTGCGGACCAAAAATGCACCCTCGCACTCTCACTTTTGCGAGCCATCTCCCGCATCGCGGCTTCCACTTACCGGACCAGATTTCACACCTGCCCAAAAAGGGGTCGCACCTGCGACACCGCAGAAGCGCCCTCATGAACGTAGAAGAGGGACACAACGCATCTTTAATCACTAAGTCGCAGAAGCGACCATCGCACCTGTGCTCCTCTACCCGCAGAAGCAATGCTCCTGCCTAGGCCTCAATGTCACAACATTGACATAAAATGCGCAATAGCGGCCCCGCACCTGCGCTCCAAAAATGAGCAGGTGCGAAAAGCCAGAACCAGACTTGCTCAAAAACATAGAAATGATCTGAAACTCGTCCGAAACATATGCGTAGCCCCCGAGACCCCGTTCGAACATACCAACTAGTTCCATAACATAACGCGGACCTGCGCGAGGCCTAAAATCACATCAATACTATGAATTGCACCTCAAATCAACTTTATGAACTTATGAACTTTCAACTTTTACAACTCGCGCTGAAGCATATCAAATCAACCCGGAATAACGTCAAATTCTGCATGCAAGTCCCAAATGACACAACGCAGCTACACCAACTCCCGGAATCACAATCCAAACCCGATATCAACAAAGTAAACTCCCAGTCAAAACCTCTCAACCTTCCAAACCTTCGTATTCACAACTTTAGCCAAAATCACCATACGAAGCTATTGGAATCATCAAAATACCATTCCGGAGTCATCTACACAAAAGTCAAACTCCGGTCGACTCTCGCCACTAAAGCTTCTAAAATAAGAATCATTTTTCCAAATCAATCCCAAATCATCCAAAAATCGAACCCGGCCACACACGTAAGTCATGATACAGAACATGAAGATACTCAAGACCTTAAGCCACCGACGAGATGCTAGTTTTCAAAACAACCGATCGGCTCGTTACATTCCACCGACTCGACATCATCTGATATCTACGTCGCAGCTGGAGCAACTGGTGGCTCCACAGGTGCGGCTCTAGCTGTAGTACCAGTCGCATCTCAGCCTCTACCACAGCTCCGGCCACCTGCAGACTAATGGTCGTCCGCCTGATTTGGTTGTACATGTCCTCACTATTTGTGAGTTAATAGAAGAGTAGAAGTTCAGATTCCAGAATTATAAATCCGCATGACAAGAATGCAAGAAAGTGAAGTTTTCTAATGGTTCGGTAGCCTCCCGAAGATATGTATAGACGTCTCTATACCGATACGCAAGATTCTACTAAACCCACTCATGATTCGTGATACCTAAATAACCTAGTGCTCTGATACCAGCTTGTCGCGACCCAAAATCCCAACCCTTCGTGATGGCGCCTAATATACTTACTAGGAAAGCGGACAATCACATAAGATCTAAATATCTGAGTAAACATGTTTTAATAAACTCAACAACGGAAATCTCATCAATATCTAATACAAATAACTGAAATACTATTACAATCACCCCAAAATCTGGTGTCAACGAGTACATGATCACTACTAAGTATCAACATAAATTAAAACTCTAGTATAATTGTTGAGTAATAGAATAATACTGAAGAAAATAAAAGGAAAGAGATTCAAGATGTGCGGACGTATAGAAACTACCTTGAAGTCTCCGAGCAGGTACTAGCATAAATCTAGCAATCACCACGTCCAGATGTACCTGGATCTGCATACAAAGTGCAAACGGTAGTATGAGTGCAACCGATCCCATGTACCCAATAAGTAACATGACTAACTTTTGGCTGAAAGCAGTGACGAGCTCAAATGAAGACAGTCAGAGTCAAATATAATGACAACACAGGTTGATGACAGATACAATAAACAACTTGGAGAAATTATCATAATCAGCTTGTTCATGTTAGAAATCTGGGCATGCTTTCAAGTTCAACAATTAAAGCCCAACACTAATAGGCACATGTCAATTATAGCTAGCATGAGGAATGGCACGTATCTATGCCTACATGTCAAATATGCATGTCAAATGTATGATTTCATGGTGATACCCCAAGTACTCACATTCTTAAAAATACTCAATCTGTTTGCCAAATGCCCACACAATCCACGCACAATCACTCAGCACTGTACGGGTGCTTGGTATCAATGCCCCTCGCCAAAGCACGTGTATATATATCATTGCGCTCACTTCTCGTATGTCAGACTTCAGAGGGGCAGATCATTCCAAAGCGCTAATATAAAGCCTATAAAGCCTGCCACGGCGTGTAGCCGGAACCACATAATAAATGGGTAAAGCCAATATGGCCAACTGCAGCGTGCAGCCCGATCCATAATAACACTCACAACTCGATTCTCGAGCCCACATCAGTCAGCGATCTCTCAAGTCTCAAGGGCTCACAATCTTGTACCACTCAGCCCAAACAATGATAACATGTGATGTAATGATGAATAGTAAATAAAGACTGAGATATGATATGTAAATGAAGAATCATAACTGAGTATATATTTACAGTTAGAGCATATAACTTACAACAACAAAATAACCTCAATAGATCTCAACCTAACGAGCACATAGCTTAAGGATGATTTCTAGCATGATTCACAGCTCATTTACTCTGACAAGTAAGAATTACATGTATAAAACGAGACTAGATAATAACACAACACAAAATAATCAACCCAAATCATGATTACCACGGTGCACGCCCACACGCTCGTCACCTAGCATGTGCGTCACCCCAACAGAACACAACTAACATGTTTTTCCAAGGATGGATACCCTTCATTTCATGTTTAGACATGTTAGTTACCTCAACACGCGCAACTCAATGCTACAACAAAACCTTGCCACGCGAATCGACCTCCGAGCGACTAGAATCAAGCCAAAGCAACTTAATACCACAAATAATAGCTATAGGAAACAATTTCAAAGATAAAGCTAAGGTCTTTAACCAAAATAAAAAAGTCAACCTCAGACTCACATCTCGGAACCCGACCAAATTCACAAATTCCAAACACCTATTTGATAGTGAGTCCAGCCTTACCAAAATAATCCAATTCCAACTAAAAATCGACCCTCAAATTCCCAAATCTCACTATCCAATACATAGTCCCAAATTCCCCAAATTTTACCTCAAACACACATAATTCAGGTGTAAAAATCAATGGGTAAATAACATTTATCAATAAAAGTAATGAATCTTCACTTGCCTCATGAATTAAAGTCAAAACCCTCTCAAACATCCCCCCCCCCC
>MCJB01021181.1:93077-173709 GCA_002018475.1 Nicotiana obtusifolia
CCCCCCCCCCCCGCCCCGAGCTCCACATGTCCAAAACGAGAGAAAAACTCGAAACCCTTCGTTTATAAGACACTGCCAGGCATTTCACACCTATGCTCCTATTTCAGCTTCTGCGAACCGCTTCTGCTATCAAAATTGTGCATCTGCGTGTCCCTTTTAAAATCTGGCCTACCACATATGCGGTCCAACGCTCGCAGCTGCGGCTCCTGCTCACCCAGTCGCCTTCCGCTTCTACGGACCTTCCACGCATCTGTGGACACGATTTTCTGTACCTACATCCACTTCTGCAGACTACCATGCCCAGCTCATCCTCCGCACATGCAGTCACCTGCACGCACCTGCGGCCTCGCAGGTGCGATAAATCCTCGCATCTGCATATCTTCCCCTAATGTTGTTTGCTAAAGCCAACAACATTTCTCTAAGTCCAAACCTCAATCTGATTTCAATCCAAATCACACACGAGGCCCCTAGGACCCCATCCAAACAATACCAACACGTCCTAAAAGCTGTACGAACTTAATCAAAGCCTCAAATCACATGAAACAACATAAAAATCACAAATCGCACCCGAATTCAAGCCTTTCAACATAAGCTTCCAAAATTAGGACTAAGTATCCCAATTTACTCTGAAACTTCTCCAGAACCAATCCAACCACCCCAGCAACAGGGTCACAATACACAAAATGAGCGGTCGGGTCATTACACAAACTCAATGTCACAATGCACTCATGGCTTGAACACTTAATATGGTAGAAAAGTCTAATAACGTTATCTATCCATCGTGAAACATGTGCCGTCACAAAAAGAATAAGAGAGTAACTTGAACTCACATATTCGAATCTCATGATCAAATATAATTTAAGGACACGCACAGAGGCTTATCCAGGAATTCAAGAGGATGGGTAAACTATTACTTTTTTTTCTTTATTCTTATGTGATGTTAGTTACCCATTTTAATTTGCCGTTTGATTATATTATCATGCTAGAGCTTGACGGGTAAACTATAGTTTAAACGATTATCATAAATAAATATTATTTTATTTTCAACCGTCCTTGAATAGTTTTTCTACATTAGAAATGACCAATAATAACATTATTATCTATAGGTACATCTTAGCTTTATGTAGCAAAACTCTACAACTATTCAAATGGAGAATGGTGAATGAAGAAAAGAGGAAACTTGAAACTATAGGGATTCAAAACTAAGTTAGAATCTCAATTCCTTTTGAGTTTTGAAACTCCATGAATAAACCATAAACGAAAATAAAGAAAAGGAAAACAAAATATCAAAATAAAAATAGGAAAATTGAAATTAAATTAAAAATAGCTCAAAGAGTAAACCAAAAAGATTAAAACAAAAAGGGAAAAGAAATAGAAGAAGAAAAAGAAATAGAAAATTGGAACTAAGTAAAAATAGGCCAAGGAGTGTTAAACGAGAAAAGAACAAATGGGAAAAATAAAGAAATAAAAAAGAAAGAAATGAGACAAAATAGCCTCGAAATCCAGACACCGCATGTCGCCACGCGTAACTCACGAAGTACCTCACGTCGAAACTCGCTTCGCGAGCTTAAACACGAAAATATTTGTTCGCGACGCCTGACTGCTGATTTGTTTCGTTGATGTGATGCTTCTCATGTTTTCTAAAAGGGTAGTATTACAAATGCATATTTGACTTTTGTCCTTTGTCCTTTGGCAGTTTTTTTGGATCATGTTCCTCCACTAATGTTCATCATCAATTGTCTCTTCAAAGCTCACGTATGAATTGTGCTCAAAGCTGGTGATACATGTTTTCTTCTTCCCAGTTATCTTAGTGCTCTTGTTTCTCAATATTTATCCACTTTTTTATCTTCAATTGGACCTTCAATTCAATTAACACCCACCTAAATATAGAACTCTATGATTAAACAAGTTGGTCATATTCAATATTAAATATAACTATCAAAAAACAACAAAATTACGAGTAAATTAATATCGAAACATATGAAAATAAGCCCCACATCACCATCTCCCACTTAAACCTTTGTTCGTACTCGAACAAATCATAATTATAGTAGTCGAAACAAAATCAAGCTCCTATTATTCAAAGCACATTGCACCTATTATCATTGTTGATAACAACAATTAAGCTCTAGCATATGCATTTAACACACACTTTTTACTTTATGCCACACTTCACAAATATTTACAACAAAGACAACATGCTCATAACAATCATACTCTCAAAAACCAACTCAATGTCACAATGCACTCATGGATTGAACACTCAACATCGTAGAGAAGTCTAATAATATTTCCTAAACCATGTGCCGTCACAACAAAAACAAGAGACTAACTTGAATTTACAAATTCGAATCTCACGATCAAATATAATTTACCGACTCACTCACTCACATATATATGAAAGAAGTCTCTTACTCTCACAAATAAGTCACATGCATGCAAAAGGTACCATAGGCTTGCCCTTTATGTAAGCATCTACTAATGTAGACTCGCTCGATCTAAAATCAACTAGGATTTTTTCATGGTTATAATGTGGGCTAAGGGACGGGTAGGATATATTTAAGAATGGTAGTTCACCCTCTTAAGCACTTTAACACATCACAAAATTATTTTAAGAGCTAATTATTCAATCTCGACTTCAATTTCACAAGTAAGGTCACTCCCAACAATGTTCCCACTTTCTGCAAATACTATCTTAATTCATATCCACTAGCAAGAACTAATATCAATTTATAAATCCTATTTTTTTTTTCTCTTGTTTCTTTCTCTTTGTTTTTCTTTTCTCTTATTCAATAACTATTTGCTCTTCTTCTACAATCTTTGCTAGTGGTTTAATCCTTTACAAAATAAGTACACATTTTTTCTTTCATTGGTTCCACTCAAAAGCTATCCAAGTTCCTTCCTTACTTCTTCTAGCACTCAATTTAGAAGTTTAGTGCATTAAGAAGTACAAGGATCAAATAATGTCAATTAAGTATAAAAAGGGATGCCGACTTGTAATGTGGGTGCCAACTAAAAGTCTATGAGCTCAAAAGGGTTAAATAGTGATATATTTTATTTACGAAGCATTTAAGCTCAAAAAGATCAAGAAAGCCAAAAATCATTTTTCAAAATGAGCATCAACTAAAATTTCGCTTCAACTCACAAGCCGAGTAAGTTGTAGACACAAGAACAATGACATGGACTACACAAAAAATCTCACTTCACACATGGCACATGTGTCACGACCCAAAATCCTTCCTTAGGATTTATGATGGCACCTAGTCTCTAAGACTAGGTAAGCTAACACTTACTGAATTAATAAGTGGTTTTAACCAATCAACTATTAAACATGGAACAAAAATTTCTATATATAGCCGACAATCCCAAGGGGATATACAACATTCCAAAATCGACAGTACAAGTCATAAGCTCTACTGAGTTCACTAGAAAATCTCTAAGTACAACTATTCTAGAATAGAAATAAAAGGTGACTCTGAGGTCTGCGAACGCGATGGCAGGTATACCTTGAAGTCCCCACAATAATACTCGATCAACTATCTAATGACCAACACGCTCCAAGGTAATTGGATCTGCAAAAAAAATTGCAGCAAGCGTAGCATGAGTACACCACATCGATACCCAGTAAGTATCAAGACTAACCTCGATGGAGTAGTGACGAGGAACAGTCAAGACAGCTACTACACATAATAACTTGTACAAGTATGAATATAAAACTAACAGAGAATAATATAAAGCTAAACATGGTAAAAATAATGATACAATACTTGCTGTAAGAACTAGATACAACAATTAACCACAAGGATGAAACATGTAATAAAAGGAAAACAAGTAGCAACCCAATAAAATAACCGCTTTCACACAAGGTTTATACTAGAATTTATCCCAGGTACAAAACCTCATAATCACAAATCACGAACCCTAATCACTTGGAATCTTGTGCCCACATTATAAATCACAACCACACGGATAACTCTCGTGCTGCTCGGACAACTCACGTGCCAATACAATTAATACCTCATATCTGCACGAACAACTCATGTGCTAAGAGAGTAACAATATCCCACGTCCGTACGGACAACTCACGTGATAGCAGTAACAATATCTCATAACTGCACGGACACCTCACCTGGTAACAGTAACAACATCTCATATCCGCATCGACAACTCACGTGCTAATGGTGAAACACACAAGAATACATGTAAATGATCAATAAACATCAAGGTTCATCTTCTTGGACTGATATGAGTGAATAATTACGGTGCATGCTTGTGCAAGTGTTCTATCACAGCTCGAGTCAACAAGTAAGATCAGAGATAACGGATGGCACATAGGATACAACACAACAAAACCGAATTATGCATGACTCACACAAGGTAGGCAGATCACTGCACAAATATCATCAATAACAATGCCCCCAGGTCATCACAAATCATCCCCCACATAGGCCCCTTGTATCGCCGCGTACGCAACAATAAATTAAATGCCCGCCTTGTCTCGCCATACGCGCATATAACCATCTCACCATGTCTCGCCACAAGCGCAAACCCACATATATAGCCCTCCTTGTCACGCTGCATGTGCAATTATCAAGAGTAACAATAGCACAAACAATCCACGTGCGAGCACCTCGACGATCCACTCAATAATACACATGTACTAAAAACATAACAACATAACATAACAACCCGCACCACATGTTTTCATACACCAAAACGTTTTCACAATAACAATTCCAATACCACAACCACATATAGCCCACGTCTCAACAACACCAAGTACAACAAGAACAACAATAACATGAGGTACAACAAGTAATTCAACACAAGAATGACAACAATGCAATGAAACAAAAAATTAAGCTCAATTGATGAAAGACATACAAGTACTAATGACTTCACGTAAGAGTAGTTCAACAATAAGAGAAATAACATGTAACATCGACTTCAAATAACGATGATCAATTTTAGAAGAGATAACATGTGACAATAACTTAAATTAAGGATAATCAACTACGGAAAAGATAACATGTAAAAATAACTTCAATTAAGACTAATCAACTACGGAGGAGATAAATGTAACAATAACTTCAATTAAGGATAATCAACTATGGACGAGATAACATGTAACAGTAAAGAGGCAATAATTACAATTAAAGCATGTAAGAGTATATTTGGCAACATAATATAGGACATGAACCATCAACTTTAAATAAGGCATGTAAGAATGAATTTAACAGTGGTGGACATAACATGATAGAGCAACTTCAATTTAGTGTACATAAGAATCCTAAGAGTCAAAACCGGTCAAATTTCTACATATAAAGTCGTGTACACACTGGTCACCTCGAGTACTTGTCTTTGACGTAGTTAAAATAGTGCAAACAAACAAACCCCTACGGGGTAGTTCCTCCACACAAGGTTAGGCAAGATACTTACCTCAAAAACCCTCAATCAATACTCTAAAACAACTTTTCCTTTACAATTCACCTCCACTCGGCTAAAATCAAACCAAAATCGACTTAATAACATCAAATAATGCAAGAGAAATCAATTCCAATAAATAAACCCATGATCTTTACACAATACCTCAAAAGTCAACCCCGGGCCCGCCCAGTCTAAACCTGGGTCCAAGGGTAGATTCCCAATACCCATAACCCCATGAGTCCATATATGTATTTTGCTTTAAAATTCGAGTGCAGATCGACTCTCAAAACTCAAATTCTCATTTTTCAAAATATCGACAAAGTTTCTCAAAATTTCACTTTGATTCTCATAAGCTTTATGTTAAAACTCACATGTAGTCATGTAAAATAGATGGCAATTGATCAAAATCACTTATCTAATGATATTAGATGAAAATCACTCTTCAAATTCGCCTCCTATCGAGTCTAAGGTTCATAGATATGAAAATCAAACTAAAATCCCATCCCTCAGGTTTTATGTCCAGGCGCAGGTGTCGCAAATGCGACCTGGGGTTCGCAAATGTGTCCCCGCAAATGCAAGCAAATACTCGCAAATATGAAGTACCTCACACCCTTGTTATCGTCGCAAATACGACGATTTGTTTGCAATTGTGAACAACGGACACATCGCAAAAGCGACCTATTGATCGCAATTGTGATCACTGCATATCCCAGATACCCATCGCAAAAGCGAACAAAGTGTTCGCAAATGCGAACCTAGTAGACCCCCAGCCAAATCTCGCAAATGCGATCCATATCTCACAAATGCGAGACCTGAAGCACCTGCGCAAAAACCAATAGAATTTAAACTCTGTCAAACACTCCGAAACGCGTCTGATACTTACCTGAGCCCTCATGGCTCCAAACCAAATATCAATACAAGTCTAAAAACATAATATTAACATGCTTGCACGATCAATCATCAAAATACTATCCGAAACCATGAAGTAGACCTCCAAAACACATGAAATCAACATGAAACTCAAGAGCTTCTAAAAACACAATCATCCCAGGTTCAGGAACTTGCTCTACTCAATTCTATGTGCATTTTAGAATTCTCACTTTCGGGTTGAATTCTAGATTCATAGATAATATTCAATTGATGATTACACAATCAAATAATTAAGCACAATATTGAATAAATAAACCAATATAATAAATCAACAAATCTAAGTTAATATTCGAATTATAATATTCATGGAAGAACCACAACCCTAGAACGTAAAGTTTACCTCCATCTAGACATGGTAACAAAACAAAGAAATCATCCGAAGAAACATAAAAATTACTAACATTTGGTGGAAAAGGTGAAACCCGGCCTCCACGACGGCTCTATGATCTCCCTCGATCAAACATTGTATGTAAATTGTATTTAATGACTATTTATAGGTGTAGGAAAAAGCCTAGACGAAATAATCAAATCGAAAACCAAAAAAGAGACAAAATAGCCTCAAAATCCAAACACCGCGCGTCGCCACGCATAACACGCAAAGCAGCTCGCATCGGAACTCGCGTCGCGAAAACATGAGAATATTGGTTTGCGCCTCCTGCTGCTTTGTTTTGTTGTTGTGATGCTTCTTATGTCTTCTTAAAGGGTAATATTAAAAATGCATATTTGACTTTTGTCCTTTGTCCTTTGGCAGCTGTTTTGACCATGTTCCTCCAGTAATATTCATCATCAATTGTCTCCTCAAAGATCGTGTATGAATTGAGCTCCAAGCTGGTGATACATGTTTTCTTCTTCACAATTATCTTGGTGCTCTTATTTCTCAATATTTATCCACTTTTACATCTTCAATTGTACCTTCAATTCAATTAAAACTAACATAAATATAAAACTCTCTAATAAAGCTATGTTGGACATATTTAATATTAAATATAATCAAAAAACGATAAAAATGTAAGTGAATCAATATCGAAACATAAAAAAATTTGCCCCACATCACTTACCATCTTCACCTTTCTTGTAAATAATACCATTGCCAGGTGTACCCTTGACATATTTCAAAATCCTTCAAATTGCTTCCAAATGAGGCTTCTTTGAATTTTCCATGTACCAAGTCATCACACCAACAACATGCCACGACCCAAAATCACATGGCCGGCACCCGACACACTGCTTAACCTAAATGGAATAACCCGTACAAAAACATCCATCTATATGCTTAACATACATGAAAATAATATAACCATTATTTTCATGAAATATAATCATTAAAAAATAATTGAAAATACACAACAATAACAATATTATTTAAATACATGCCATATGAATAGCTCTCGATTACAACTCAAAAACATAATAATTATCTGTGGAATCTCTAAGACATGAAAAGAATAAAGACTTGGGATAATTTCCAAATTAAAAGAAGGTAGAAAAAAATAAGATAACTACCATAGAATAAAGTCGATGCCTCATAATATACCTCAGAAAAAGAGTCATCCTAGCATGTTCGCTCATCATGTATCACACCTCATCCTAAAACATATAAAGTAAACATGATCCTGGAAATGAGCCCTTGAGGGCTGAGTAGACCACCACGGTACTCTAAGTGTCATAAACTCTCTCTAACTCGAGTTCCTGGGACAAGGCTTTACAAAACATATGCAACCAACATTTATATAAAATGGTAAATAATTACATCAAATCATACTCCTTATCACTTTAAATAAAAAGGCTAGTACAATGTAACCCATGATCCTAATAATAATTATACCAAATTATTTCAGTATCATTAAGTCATTGAAATCACTTTCGGTTCCTAGGCATAAACGTAAGAAAAATCAGCTTTTACCTTTCACTAGGAGTGTTATATTATCACCGACACAAGAAGGTCAACTAGGTTATGTACCTAGAAACATGTATAATATGCCCTACTTGCTCAGATCATCTTATTGCAGTCCCTACGAATCGGCTCAGGCATACTATTAATAGCACAAAATAGTACCTTCTCAATGTAGTTTACTCTGCAGAAGTCTATACCACTAAGTTTCCATCTATCCCTATGCCGGCATATGTAGTTTTATGGCATGAACACGGTATATCCAAAGCCAATATCAGTAAACACAAGTAACTCTCAAAATATTTGATACTCCAAAAATAAATTCATAGCCAAATAGCCTCTAAGTATCTAATTTATCTGTATGTTAACAGTAATGTGGAGGAATTCCTTGTATATTTTTTTAATAATGTAAGAGGTTTATATACATATACACTAGCTTCTAATTAATGAAAAGAATAAAAGACGATGTCGTAAGAATATGTACATATTTCCTAGACTATATACTTAATCCTAGATATAGTCTCTGTTTAGTTTATAATACTCCACCTCAAGCTGGAGCATACATATTGATCATGTCCAACTTGTTACAAAAATAATCAACTCGAGTTTCATTCAACTCCTTTTTGAATAAATCCGCTAGTTGTTCTCCTATCTTTACGTAGCCAGTAGAAATCATATTTTCCAAAATCTTCTCATGAATGAAATTACAATACATTTTAATGTTTTTAGTTCTTTTATGATGCACTAGATTTGAGACAATATGAAGAGTAGTTTGAGTATCGTTCTAAATTTTTGCTTGTATTGGATGCTCCAGCTCAATTTCAGTTAAAAGATGATGTATCCATATTAGCTCGCACGTAGATTGTGATATAGCTCTATACTCAGATTCTGAACTGGATCTATATATAACACTTTGTTTCTTACTTCTCCACGATACCAAGTTCCCTCCAACAAAGACATAATAGCCTATAGTAGATCTTCTACCATTTAGATCCAACCCAGTCAATATCTGCAAAACACTCAATACAAGCACGACCGTTTTCTATACAATATCCCAAGTCTAGGAGATCTTTTCAAGTAATATATAATCTGATCAATAGCTACCCAATGTTTGACCATACTTGTGAACATGAACTAGGAAACAATGCTTACAGCAAAAGTATTATCCAAACGAGCTATAATGAAGTAGTTTAACTTTCCAACTAATTGCTTGTATCTCTCTGGATCATCGAAAGGATCATTATCATCTTTGATAAGATGCACATTAGGAACTATTAGAGTACTACATGGTTTGGCTACTAACTTTTCATTTTCTGCAAGCATGTTAGGAATAAACATTCTTTGAGACAAAAGAAATTCCTTCTTACTTCTATTTACTTCTACTTCCAAAAAGTATTTCAACTGGTCCATGTCCTTTATATGAAATCTAGTATGCAGGAAAGACTTGAGTGAAATATCCCGGCATAATCACTTTCTATGATGATAATATCATCAATATATACAACAAGGAGAATAGTGTTAGATACAGATTGCCGGTAGAAAACTAAGTGATCACATTTGCTCATTTTCAACCTAAACTCTTGAATTACTTAAGCAAAATTGCAAAACCAGGCCCGAGGATTATGCTTCAAGCTATACAAGGACTTCTTCAAATGAATGACTTTTCCATACTCCCCCCTGAGCTACAAAACTGGGTAGATGCTCTATATACACTTTATCTCGAAGATCGAGCAAGTGTTCAAGAATTTACCTTTGTAGAGAAATCCTAGCTCTTTTCTCGTCCTTGTGTTCTAGAAGAATTTTTTGTTGCATCCAAGTTTAAGAATTAAAATCAACTCAAAATTACCTAAGAATTCTAACATTATGTGGACACAATATGACTTAGATCGACCCCTCTTGAAAGCTCCTAGTGCAAATGAATATTGGACCCCTCTTTCTCTCTCCCCAAAGACCGAACTGTTGAATCCAATCTTGTGTGTCGCACTATTAGCATCGCACAACTATTATTGCTTAAGTTATTCTTCATGTGCTTTTATTGTATGATGCGCAACTCCGTGTTTTCTACCAATAGATGCACTTGCTCCTAGCTTGGCCCATACTCATGTGATAATTATGGAACCACATCTGAGCACTATCGATGGTGTGTCTCATACCAGCTTCAAGTCCCATATAGGCATCGATATGGTTTCTTAATATACCTCTCTCGATTATTCATCGGTGCCTCTCTACGTCATAGTTTGCATGCTGATGAGGTATATTATGCCTTCTTGTTTCCTCCAACTGTGCCTGGATTGAGCATGTAAGTGAACCTAGTAGGCCCTATCTCTGTCTAATTGAGCCCTTTATTTATCGAACTCAACTTATTGCTGGTACATAGCATTTTCGATAATTCTCAAATCTTCTTGAAATTTTTGGATCTCGGAGCATCAGTCTCTATCAACTCTTCTTCAAGTCGACTCAACCATAGCTTCCAACTATCCCTCTAAACAGTCCAAATCCTTTTAAGCATACCTTAGATCTTTATTCATAACTTCTAAGCACCCTAATAATCCTTTTCAATCTCTGACATGGCTTGTATGATACTTTCTTGATCTTAGGCTTGCTGCTGGGACATGGTTGCCTTGGTATTCTCTAAGTTCTTCTTCAATATATCAATGAAAAGCAGATCACTCATTCTTCTGTTGCACCCCTCGAGCCTCTCTCTCGATAATAGAGGGTCATGAAACCGTATAAGGTACCCAAAGACTACTTTCCTCTATAATGGTTTTCCAACATTTATTCCGCTTGCATCCAAAGTGAGGAATAGTTATTTCCAAACATTAATTGCCTTTATTAAATCACACCCTTCAATCCTCTTCTCATGGTCCTTGACATAGTTGCTCAATTTATCGCTGAAGTCCACAATGGTAGGATGATGGTAGAAGTGCTCCAAGAACCACATTTGCAATAGAATATTGCAACCTTCAAAATATTTCTTACCTTCTCTATAATTGGTTAAGGCACGGAAGCCACTCGAAAGACTCATGGTGACATGAGTAGGATCATTCATGTTAGTTAAAGCTTGAAGTACGCCAGCTAAATAAATGTTAATGTGACTCTCTGTTACACCCCGCACTTCCCCCACCCCCCACACACATGAAGTTAAGGATTAATGATGTTTTTAGCATACCCAATCTACTGACGCCACGTATGGGGGCAAAGGGTATGATTACGACTCATTAGAATGTGCCAGCTACCCTACCGGGTACGGTGGCCAATGCGGGGTGACCCATTTGGCACATGGGGCGATGAAACTTCTGGATCTACTATGTAAAGCGGTATATCTTTCTCCTCTTTCATTTTTTGCACTACCTTGCTAGCTTTAAGCTTTTCCCCAAACGCTCTCAAGATCTCTCTAAGAACTCTCAAACGATGCAATACTAGAATTTAAGTTGAACTTGGTAAGGATTAGCATAAAGAATGTCGTTACCATCACCGAACCATCTGTTTTCTTGTTGTACTGATTTTGTGGATTCCTTGGAAGTGAAGATAACCACTATAGAAGCACAAGAGTTCAGGAAGCATAGTTAGTTCTTCAAAACGCCATGTAAGGTAACCTTCTTTCATTGGCATGATGCAAGCATTCCCTTCGTGTTCTTAGGCATTCGTTACCAGTGTCATTTTCTTTCAAGTGCGAGAGGTTCTCGGATGGTATTGTGAGGTTGTAGAATGTGGTTTACTCTGAGTCTAATCTTGATGTCCTTTGTCATTGACCTTGCATTTCACTTATATATATGTATTTTATTTTACTAAGCCCTCTATAAGACCGGGTACAGAATGATATGTTATGAGGTATTACCAAGCCCTTTTGAGATCGGGTACGATCCAGACCTCACGAGGCTAGGTGTGGAATGATGTGATAAAGATATTAGACTTTACCGAGTTCTTTTTGAGGCCGGTATAGTATGATATGATATGATATTTCCCAAAGAGAGGCTGAATGTGATATGATATGATATGTCCAAAGAGTGGCTGAATGACCTTATATTATATATATTAATGCCTGGCCCTAACAAGTGGCTTCATTTTTACAAAACTTGCATGCATTTACGATTCATGGTTACTATAGTATATGCCCCTATTGGCTTGTCTTCGATATTTAGGTGGAAGCTAGGTATTCATATTTCTTATTTTATGTCGTTCTTTCACTTACATCATTAACCTTACATATTCAGTATTTTTCTTTCGTACTGACGCTCCTTTCTTTTGGTAGTTGTGTTTATGCCCACAGGTACAGATAGACCCGGTGATGTTCCTCCTCAGTAGGGTGCTCGCTTTAGCTATTTGTTGTCGTGCTCCACTTCTTCAGAGTAGATGTATAGAAGTTAATAGGTACCAAAGCGTGTGTTCCAATTGTTTTGGGTATGGTGGGTCCTTGTCCCGACCAAGTTGTATATTAAGGTACTCTTAGAGGCTTGCGAACTAGTATCCAGTATATATATAAATACAATATGACTCTGCTGACACATATTTATACGTATATGTTCAATGTTAAGATTTTTTTCACTGTCAGTTGTGAACCTTTTTAAATCTGGTATTATATTTGGAGGCTTTGTTGTCCCAGGTTTCATAATGAAATGTCTAAGTATGTACCCTGGTTCGCACGGGCCTTTAGGCGTCATGTGCCGGTCACACCTCCCGAGGTTGGGGTGTGACAAACTTGGTATCAGAACAGGTTTGTCCTAGGGAGTCTATAAGACATAACTAATAGAATCTTATTTATGGGTATGACGTGCACCATATGTATAAACAGGAGGCTACAACATATTTAGGATGGATATCTAGAACGCGCAATAAAGCTGAGTCGTAAGTGTTCACTTCTATCCTTCATCTAGCCTATGTTTATTGTGATGCCTACTATGGGACGCTAGGCAGTTGTTCGGAGATTAGATGAAGAGGTAGGGGAGGGTACCAGTCGGGTGCCACCTGCCCATATGGATCAACGAGCATCATGATGAAGCTGATACTCCACTATCCCCCGACCATCATAGGGAAACTAACGTACATATGATTCCTTCTCCAGTTTCGCCTGAACAGAATTCAGATATGAGGAATGCGGTACAGTTTTGGACTCAATTAGTAACCTCTCAAGCCTAGCGTCAGGCCACTAGAACTTCAGTTAGAATGGGCAGTGCGATAGTTCGGGATTTCATTAATTTGGACCCCTCGGTATTCAAAGGAAAAGATTCAAATACAGATCCCCAGAACTTCTTAGATCAGATGCCGCAAACATTACGAGTTAAGCACACCACATATATAGAATCTGTAGAATTTGCTTCTTATAGATTGCGGGATGTTGCTATGGGTTGGTATGTGACTTGGGAACTATGGCACCTCTTGCCCCACCAACGAGGTGGAGGGAGTTTGCTAAGGCTTTTTTGCAGTAGTATTTGCCTATTGAGCTCCGCCGAGCCAGGAAAGATAGATTCTTACTTATGGAGCAAGGTAATATGAGTATCCGGGAGTATAGTATGCAATTTAACTCCTTGTCTAGGTATGCTCCTTCAGTGGTGGCTGAAATGAGTGATAAAGTACATCGATATGTAGGTGCTTTGGGACGACATTTGATTAAAGAATGCTCCATTGCTTCTCTGAATCCGATTATGGACATTGCTCGTATTCAATCCTATGCACAGAACATGGAGGATTTAAAAAGGCAGCAGGAGAGCCGCTCGAGAGCATGATCAGGGCCAGCATTAGAGATCCCGGCCCAGAGGTGATATAGGAGTGTCACGACCCAAATTCTCACCTTGAGGATTGTGATGGAACCTAGACTTAAAAACTAGGTAAGTCGCTCACTTACAACAATCAAACCAATAAAACATGATATTATGAAGCAAAGATTAATACAAATATAGAAATAAAGGTGATACAAGACAACACGACTATAATCACAACAAATCCCTGAGACTAGGTAGTATAGAATCATGAGCTCTAACTGAATACATACAAATATCTCAAAGTAAAATACTGCTCGTACAGGGAATTGACAGTACAAGTGTAAGGAAAGGACTCCAAGGGACTGCAACAAATAAAGCAGCTCTGCCTTGAATCTTTGTGATCAAAGATGCTCTCACAACCTGGAACCACTACCTCCAATACCTGGATCTGCACAAAAATTTGCAGAATTTTAGTATGAGTACACTACTGTAACGACCCGACCGGTCATTTTGAGCTTTAGCATTCCGTTCGGTAGTTTAAGGTCTTGATAAGCTTCATATTATGTATTACGACTTGCGTGTATGGTCGGTTTCGGTTTTTGCGCATTTCAGGATTGATATGGAAGAATGATTCTCATTTTAGAAGCTTGTAGTATGAGTTTATCGGAATTTGAATTTTGTGTAAATGATTTTAGAATAGTATTTTGATGATTCCAATAGCTTCGTATGGTGATTTTTGACTTAGGCGTATGTCTAGTTTAGAATTTCGAGGTTCGTAGGTTCATTTGATGCTTTTTGGCGAAAGTTGGAAAGTTAAAGGTTTGGAAGGTTGAGAGGTTTGACCGAGAGTTGACTTTGTTGATATCGAATTCGGATTGTTATTCCTGGAGTTGGTATAGCTCCTTTGTGTCATTTGGGACATGCATGTAGAATTTGAGGACATTTCGAGTTGATTTGATATGATTCGGGCACAAGTTGTAGAAGTTGAAAGTTCATTAGTTAGTTAGGATTGAATTATGGTGAGATTCGAAGTTCTGATGTTGTTTGGTGTGATTTGAGGCCTCGAGTAAGTCCGCACGATTGGTTGTTTGTAACGACCCGACCAGTTATTTTGAGTATTGTAGCTCTATTTTCCCATTTATCACTTTTTGTATGTTCATTTGTGGTTATGTAATTTGTCGGGGTGGATGGTTTGTTTCAGGTTGGAAGCTTAAGTTGTAAGAGTTGACTGGAATTTAACTTTTGTGTAGACTCATCTGACAATTTACGAAGATATACGACGTACTATATATCAGCGTATGCTTGATCCAATTGTTATCCTTGAAAATCAGGAGAGGTGGCTTTTTGAATTTGTAACTTCTTCATTACATTTTTTTTTAATTTGTATATGTACATTTCTAAATATATTTCATACTAATGATTATTTTGACATCTCTTTCCTTCATGTGGACAAATTCATGAAAAAAATCATATATCTATTATACTCATTTCTCTTTTTTGAATCTTCAAAATAGACCAAGGAAATAAATTAAACCGGAACCTTGTTATTATGATTGTAATGTATGAATACTAAATCAACATATGCAAGGAAACAAAAGTCCAACACCGTACTTCAATTGATACCAAGTAATGCAAGTTACTTTTATTTAACATGCAGAAAAAATAGTTAATACTTATAAACAATACAAAATTACGAACACGCAGCATGTGCTGAAAGTAAATTTAACAACCCTGTCGTTTGTTTTGGGGTGGTTGGTTCAGTTCCGGGATGTTTCGGAATGAAATGGGGCACTTAGTCCTAATGTTGGAAGCTTAAGTTGAAAAAGTTGACCGGATGTTGACTTATATGTAAACGATTCCGAAATGGAGTTTTGATGGTTTTGATAGCTCCGTATGATGATTTTGGACTTAGGAATGTGTCCGGATATTAATTTGGAGGCCCGTAGATGATTTTGGCTTGAAATGACGAAAGTTGAAAAACAATTAGAAGGTTACAGAGTTGAGAAGTTTGATCAAGAGTTGACTTTATTGTTACCGAACTCGAATTTTGTTCCAAAAGTTGGAATAGTCGTTGTGCCATTTATAACTTGTGTGCAAAATTTAAGGTCAATCGGAATGGATTTGATAGGTTTTGTCATCGACTGTAGAAGTTACAATTCATTAGTTTTCATTAGGCTTGAATTGGGGTGCGATTCATGTTTTTGATGTTGTTTGATGTGATTTGAAGCCTCGACTAAGTTCGTTTCATGTTTTGGGATGTGTTAGTATGTTGGTTGAGGTCCGGGGGGCCTCGGAAGTGATTCAGATTGAAATCGGATTGGAATTTGGACTTAGATGCATGTTGTTGCTGCTGATATCTGGTTCAATCACACCTGTAGCGTATCTGTCGCAGGTACAGAGCCGCAGAAGCGGCAAAGGGGTCGCAAATGCAGTTTTGGGTGACCTTGGGGATTAGCATAGGTGCGAGGGGAGTTTTGCACCTACGAGGTTGCAAATGCGGAAGGAGGATTGTAGAAGCGAAATGGGGCTGGTGAGGCAGGTCCGCAGAAGCGGAATTTTCTCGTAGAAGTGCACCAGCAGGTGCGGGCTAGAGACTACAGGTACACGAGGTCGAGTGTCAACTGTAACTCCGCAGATTCAGAGCTTTGACCGCAAAATCGGCTAAAAAGTTTGCAGATGCGAAAAGCCTGCCAGTGTTTAAAAATTGAAGGGTTCCGAGATTTTTTCATTTTGGACTTTGCAATCTCAGATTAAGGTGATCTTCGTGAAGGGGTTTCGAGTGATTTATTGGGGTAAGACACTTTTGATCATCTTTATTAAATAATATTGATTATCCATTGAATTACCCACCTAGTTCATCTGTTTTTAAGATGAAACTTTGGGAGTTTTAGGCTAGGTATTTGGAGAGTGAAATTTGAGGATTTGAGTGAAGATTTGGTGTCAGAATTTGGTAAATTTGGTATGGTTGGACTCGTGATTCAATGGGCATTCAAATTTTGTAACTTTTATTGGATTTTGAGACGTGGGCTCAGGGTTGACTTTTCAAGTTTACTCTTTGACTTTTGATTAAGAATTTAGCTTTTTCATGTGGAATTGATTCTTATAGCTTGTGTTGATCGTATATATAGTTGTTTATGGCTAGATTCGAGGCGTTTGGAGGCCGTTTTGTGAGGCAAGGGCTTGTTGGAGTAGAGATTTGCACGGTTTGAGGTATGTAACACTTCTAAACTTGGTTCTGAATGTATAAATCTCTACGTGTTATGTGATTGGTAGTGCGATGATGCACATGCTAGGTGACGGGCGTGTGGGCATGCACCATTAAAGTTGTGACTCCGTCAATTCTGTTGAACTGTGTAGTTAAATAATCTTATTGTTATCCGTATATTCTCCATGTTTTAGAGAAATTGAGTTGTGATTCATGTTAGAAATTATGCTTAGGCCATATGCTGGTACAGTTGGGATCCACAAAGGTCGTGTTGCTGTTAAATTACTTGCTTAATTTGCAATTATGTACTCAGTCACAGCTATTATTTGCATATCATATCTCAATATTTGTTGTCATTTATTGGTAAATCATACCATCATTGTTTGGGATGATTATCATGATACTTGTGAGCCCGAGAGACTGGAGAGATTGATGACTGAATGAGGCCGACGGCTTGATTATGAGGATGTTTATGGGATCAGGTTGCACACCGCAGCATGCTTTATTGATTCATGTCAATGAATCGCTTATTATAGCCCTTGGGCAGGATCCGCCCCTCCAGAGTCTGACTTATCAGCAGTATGTGCTGGTACCTACTGAGTGCGAGTGCAAGTGATGAGTACGAGTACCGAGTGCTAGTGCCGAGAGCGAGTGCCGAGCGATTTGGAGGAATGAGTGAATGTGAGGAATGAGTGACTGTGAGTATTGGAGGAATAAGAAAGTATGCATATGATGTTATCACTGTGCTGCACTTCAGTTGGCATGTACATTGACATGTAGATATAGAGACGTATCATTCCTCATTCAAGCTGCACTTGGCATATATTATCTGTCTGAACTTAAACTTTTGAACTTAAAAGCATGTCTACATTTCTGTATTGTTATTTCTCTATACGAACTGTACCTTTTGAGCTCGTCACTACTTTCAGCTCAAGGTTAGTCTTGTTACTTATTGAGTTCATTGGGTCGGTTGTACTCATACTACACTCTGCACTTCGTGTACAGATCCAGGTACTTTCGTGTACGGTGGTTGCCGATCTTGGAGCTTTATCTGTTCGGAGGTTTTTGAGGTAGCTGCTTTGGCGTCCGCAGACCTTGACTCTCCTCCTTATCTTTTAGTATTTATCTACGTTGTTCTATCTTCCTAGATAGTGTTTCAGACCATGTTATTGTATAGATGCTCATGTACTCAGTGACACCCTGATTATGGGATAATATTGTATTGAGTCACGATATTTTCATATCAGTATTTATGATATTTTACTTTTAAACTTAATTTTATTATGTTTTCAAACTTAAAGAATGTGTAGTTTATTGTGGTTGTCGGCTTGCCTAGTATTGCAATAGGTGACATCACGACATCTGGTATTTGGGTCGTGACAAGTTGGTATCAGAACCTAGGTTACATAGGTCTCACGAGTCATGAGCATGTTTAGTAGAGTCTAGTGGATTGGCACGGAGACATTTATACTTATCTTCGAGAGGCTGTGAACCATTAAGAAAACATCACTTTCTTGTATTCTTATCGTGCGAATTTATTGAATTCAGAAACTACACTTTTGTTATCCTATTCTCTCACATAAGGTGAGGACACGTGCTATCGAACCGTACAGACAGCCACCAGTACCACCAGCTAGGGCCACGAAAAGCCTGGGCCGCGGTAGGGGCCAAGGTGCAGCTCGTACAACAGCTAGAGCAGCACCTGCAGATCCACCAGTTACTCCAGGTCAGGAGCAGATTCCAGATGTGGTGGAGCCGATGGGACAAGCTCATACACCAGCTATGCCCATTGTGATTCCAGGCCTTCAGGAGGCTCTGGCCCAGATCTTGATTGTTTGCACTAGCCTTGCTCAAGAGATTTCAGTTCATGCCGCAACAGCCACTTCTCAGGCTGGGGGAGGTGCTCAAACTCCCGCAGCCCATACTCCAAAGCAGGTGATGTAGAGACTTCAGATACCAGGGTATTACCAGCCTAGCCGGTTGCAGTTGCTCCGGCCCAGGTGGGTCCCATTATGAGTGATAAGGAGTAGAGGAGACTAGAGAGATTTGGGAGGCTCAAGCCTTCAACATTTGTGGGGCCGAGTCTGAGGATGCTCAGGACTTCTTGGATAGGTGCCAGTGGATTCTTCACACGACGGATATTCTAGAGACTAGTGGGGTCTCATTTACTACTTTTCAGCTGAGGGGGGCAGCCTTTAGATGGTGGAAGGCCTATCAGCGGAGCAGGCAGCCGATGCTGCACCACTTTCATGGCACGAGTTCACCATTCTCTTTTAGGAGAAGTTTGTACCACGACCCCAGGGAGAAGTTGTGTAGTCTGTTTGAGCAGCTACGCCAGGAGGGTATGTCTCTGACCTAGTACGAGATAAGATTTCTATAGTTGGCTCGTCACGTGGTCTGGTTGGTTCCCACAGAGAGGGAGAGGATTAGGAGGTTCATTGCTGGCCTCGGCTATCAGTTGCGTTTTGTTATGACTCGAGAGAATGCATCAGATGCTAGGTTCGACGAGGTGGTTTATATTGCTTGGTTGCTGGAGTTGGTCCGTAGTTAGGAGCGTGAGGAGAGGGAGGCCAAGAGGCCTCGTTGTTTGAGTGGTCTTAGTGTTGTTCATTCTTAGGGGCAGTCCAACCACAACAGGGGTCATCCTTATAGGCCCGCCTCAGATGGCTCATCCGGTCCATCGCGGTGCATCAACTAGTCATGGTTCATATAGTGCTCGTCCAGGCCAGTCATCTCTCAGTGATCTCCCAACTCAGAGTTCATCCAGTGCTCTATCGGTTCAGGGTTCATCTATGCCAGGCCTTTCTAGTAGTTATAATAGTACTCGGGGCCCGATTCAGTCCCTACCACCAGCGGGGAGTTGCTTCAAGTGCGAGGAGTTTGGAGGTCTAGTTCAGCAAAGGGTTCAGGCGGTGACTTTCGCACCAGTTACTTCACCACTCATCCAGCCAGCTTGGGATGGGGCTCAAACAGCTAGAGGTCGCCCTAGAGGGGAAGGCCGATCAGGTGGTGGTCAGGCTCGATTCTATGCTATTCTTGCCAGGCCAAAGGCTATTGCTTTAAATGCAGTGATCATAGGTATTGTTTCCGTGTGCCACAGAGATGCTTCCACATGATTCGAACTTGGTTCTACTTATTCCAATGTATCATCCTATTTTACTCGTTATTTGGATATGCTCCATGAGTCCTTGGTTTCACCTGCTCATGTATCTACGCCGGTAGGCGATACTATTGTGGAACGTGTTTATCGGTCGTGTGTGGTGATTGTTGGAGGTTGGAGACTAGATCTAATCTCTTATTATGTAGTATGGTTGATTTCGGCGTGATTTTAGGTAAGGATTGGTTGTCTCCATGTCATGCTATTCTGGATTGTCACGCTAAGACCATGACGTTGGCAATGCCAGGGTTGCCAATGATCGAGTGGAGAGGTTCTCTGGATTATGTTCCCAGCAGCGTGATTTCATATTTGAAAGCCAAATGGATGGTTGTGAAGGGGTGTTTGTCATGTTTGGCCTTTGTGAGAGATGTTGCTGATACCCCTACTATTGATTCTATTCTGGTAATGCGAGACTTTTTGGATGTGTTTCCTGCTCACCTACCGGGCATGCCATCCGATAGGGATATTGATTTTGGTATTGACTTAGTGCCGGGAAGTCATCCCATTTTCATTCCTCCATATCGTATAACACCACTAGAGTCGAAGGAATTGAAGGAGCAGCTTCAGGAGCTTCTTGATAAGGGGTTTATTAGGCCTAGTGTGTCACCTTGGAGTGCACCGGTTCTGTTTGTGAAGAAGAAGGATGGTACTATGTGGATATGCATCAACTATAAGCAGTTGAACAAAGTTACGATCAAGAACAAGTATCCTTTGCAACACATTGATGATTTATTTGACAAGCTTCAGGGAGCGAGGGTGTTCTCTAATATTGATTTGAGATCTGAGTATAACAAATTAAAGATTCGAGACTCGGATATTCTGAAGACGACATTCAGGATCCGCTACGGTCACTATGAGTTCTTTGTGATGTCTTTTGGACTGACCAATGCCCAACAATATTCATGCATCTGGTGAACAGTGTGTTTTAGCCATATCTTGATTCATTTGTCATAGTATTCATTGATGATATCCTGGTGTACTCATGTTGCCAGGAGGAGTATGCCCAACATTTGAGGATTGTGCTACAGAGGTTGCCGGAGGAGATGCTTTATGCCAAGTTCTCCAATTGTGAGTTTTGGCTTTATTCGGTTGGTTCTTGGGGCACGTGGTGCCTAGTGAGGGGATTAAGGTGGATATAAAGAAGATAGAGGCGGTTTAGAGTTGCCTAGATTGTCTTCAGCTACTGAGATTTGGAGTTTTCTCGGCTTGACCTGATATTATTGTTGCTTCGTGGAGGATTTCTCGTCCATTGCAGCGCTTTTGATCAGGTTGACCCCAGAAGGGTGCACCATTTAGGTGGCCGGATGAGTGTGAGGAGAGATTTCAGAAGCTCAAGATTGCCTTGACCACCACTCAAGTTCTAGTTTTGCCTTCACTGTCAGGCTCTTATACAGTCTATGGTGATGCTTCTCGGATTGATATTGGGTGTGTCTTGATGCAGGAAGGTAGAGTGATTGCTTATGCTTCGCCAGTTGAAGCCTCATTAGAAGGGCTACCATGTTCATGATTTGGAGTTGGTAGCAATCATTCATGCATTGAAGATTTGGAGGCATTATCTCTACGGTGTGCCTTGTGAGGTATTTATGGATCATCGGAGTCTCCAGCACTTGTTCAAACAAAAGAATACGAATTTGAGGCAGCGGAGATGGTTGGAGCTGCTAAAGGACTATGATATTACCATTCTGTATCATCCCGGGGAAGGCCAATGTGGTGGTGATGCCTTGAGTAGAAAGGCGGTGAGTATGGGTAGCCTTGCATTCATTCCTAATGGTGAGAGACTGCTTGCATCAGATGTTCAGGCCTTGGCTAATTAGTTCTTGAGATTAGATGTTTCGGAGCGAAGTCTGGTTCTAGCTTGTGTGATTTATTGATCGTCCTTATATGACCGCATCAGAGAGTGTCAGTATGATGATCCCCATTTTCTTGTTCTTACGGACACGGTTCAACATGGTGATTCCAAGGATGTTACTATTGGAGATGATGGGGTGTTACGGATTTAGGGTCTGATTTGTGTGCTCAATGTGCATGGCTACGTGAGTTGATTCTTGAGGAGGCCCACAGTTCGCGGTATTCCATTCATTCAGGTGCTGCGAAGATGTATCAGGACTTGAGGCATCACTATTGGTGGAGGAGGATGAAGAAAGACATAGTGGAGTTTGTAGTTCAGTGGCTAAATTGTCAACAGCTGAAATACGAGCATTAGAGACCGAGGGGATTGCTTCTGAGGCTTGAGATTCTGGAGTGGAAATGAGAGTGTATCACCATGAATTTTGTAGTTGGGCTCCCACGGATTTCGAGGAAGTTTGATGCTATTTGGGTTATAGTGGATCATTTGACCAAGTCGGCGCATTTCATTCCAGTTGGGACTACTTATTCTTCAGAGCGGTTGGCTGAGATCTACATCCGCGAGATTATTCGCCTTCACGGTGTGCCTATGCCTATCATTTCAGATTGGGGCACGCAATTTGCATCACAGTTTTGGAGAGTAGTGCAACTTAGTTAGGCACATGTGTTGAGTTGAGTACAACATTCCACCCTCAGACGGACGGACAGTCCGAGCACACTATTCAGATATTGGAGGATATGCTACGCGTTTGTGTCATAGATTTTGGGGGTACTTGGGATCTGCCACTTTCTGAGTTTTTTTACAACAATAGCTACCGGTCGGGCTTTCATATGGCACCGTATGAGGCTTTGTATGGGAGGCGATGTCGGTCTCCGGTAGGTTGGTTTGAGCAGGTTGAGGCTAGGCTATTGGGTACCGACTTGGTTTTGGATGCTTTGGACAAGGTTAAGTTGATTCAAGATCGGCTTCGTGCTGTGCAGTCTAGATTGAAGAGCTACACCGATCAGAATGTTCGTGATGTTGCTTACATAGTGCGGGAGAAGGTACTACTTCGAGTTCCGCCAATGAAGGGTGTTATGAGGTTCGGGAAGAAGGGAAGGTTGAGCCCTCAGTATATTGGCCCGTTTAGGTGCTTGAAAGGTTTGGGGAGGTGGCTTACAGGCTCGCATTGCCGCCTAGTCTGTCGAGTGTTCATCCAGTGTTTCATATATCCATTCTCCGGATGTATATCGGCGATCCGTCTCATGTTCTGGACTTCAGCACGGTTCAGTTGGATGGTGATTTAACTTATGATGTGGAGCCGATTGCCATTTTGGATTGGCAGGTTCGAAAGTTGAGGTCAAATAACATAGCTTCAGTGAAGGTGCAGTGGAAGGGTCATCCAGTCGAAGAGGCTACTTAGGAGACCGAGCGGGAGATGCAGAGCAAATATCCACGTCTATTTGAGGCTCCAGGTATGATTCTAGACCAGTTCGAGGACGAACATTTTTTTAAGAGAGGGAGGATGTAATGACTCAGTCGGTCATTTTGAGTGTTGTAGCCTCGTTCCCCCATTTACGGCTTATTCTATGTTCAATTGCTGTTATGTTACTTGCCGGGATGGTTGGTTTGGTTCTGGGGATGTTTCAAAATGAAATGGGACACTTAGTCCCAAGGTTGGAATCGTAAGTTCAAAGAGTTGACCGGATGTTGACTTGTGTGTAAACGACTCCGCAATGGAGTTTTGATGGTTCTGATAGCTCTGTATGGTGATTTTGGACGTAGGAGTGTGCCAGATATGATTTGGAGGTCCGTAGGTGATTGTGGCTTGAAATGGCGAAAGTTGGAAAAACATTAGAAGATTGGAGAGTTGAGAAGTTTGACCGAAAGTTGACTTTGTGATTACCGAACCCGGATTTTGGTTCCGAAAGTTGGAATAGGTCCGTTGTGTAATTTATGATTGTGTGCAAAATTTGAGGTCAATCGGAATGGATTTGATAGGTTTCGGTATCGATTGTAGAAGTTGGAATTCATTAGTTTCCATTTGGCTTGAATTGGGGTGCGATTCGTGTTTTTTATGTTGTTTGATGTGATTTGAGGCCTCGACTAAGTTTGAATCATGTTTTGGGATGTGTCGTTATGTTTGGTTTGAGGTCCGGGGCCTCAGGAGTGATTCAGATTGAAATCGGATTGGAATTTGGACTTAAGTACATGCTTTTGCTGTTGATATCTGGCTCAATCGCACCTGCGGAGGATCTGTCGCAAGTGCGGAGCCGCAGAAGCGGCCAAGGGGTTGCAGATGCAGTTTTGGGTGAGCTGGGGGATTTGCGCAGGTGCGAGGGGAGTTTCTTACCTGCGAGGTCGCAGATGCGGAAGGAGGATCGCAGAAGTGAAATAGGGGGTGGTGAGGCAGCACCGCAGAAGCGTACCCGCAGGTGTGGGCTAGAGCGCGCAAGTGCACGAGGTCGGGTGTCAAGTGTAACTCCGCAGATGCGGAGCTTTGACCGCATAAGCAAAACCGCAGAAGCAATTAAAAAGTCCGTAGAAGTGAAAAGCCTGGCAGTGTCTAAAAACTGAAGGGTTCCAAGACTTTATCCATTTTGGACTTTACAAGCTCGAATGAAGGCGATTTTTGAGAGGGGTTTCGAGTGATTTCTTGAGGTAAGCCACTTTTGATCATTTTTATTCAATAATATTGATTGCTCATTGAATTTCCCACCTAGTTTGTGTGTTTTTAAGGTGAAATTTTGGGAGTTTTGGGCTAGGGATTTGGAGAGTGCAATTTGGGTATTTGAGTGATGATTTGGTGTCGGAATTTAGTAAATTTGGCATGGTTGGACTCGTGACTGAATGGGTATTTGGATTTTGTAACTTTTGCTGGATTCTGAGATGTGTGCCCGGGGTTGACATTTTGAGTTGACCTTTCGACTTTTGATTAAGAACTTAACTTTTTCATATAGAATTGATTCCTATAGTTTGTGTTGATCGTATCATGTTGTTTGTGGCTAGATTTGAGGCGTTCAGAGGCCGGTTCGCGAGGCAAGGGCTTTTTGGTGTAGAGATTTGCACGATTTGAAGTAACACCAGTAAACTTGGTTCTGAGGGTATGAATCCCCGAATTACGCGTTATGTGATTGGTGTTGAGGATGCACATGCTAGGTGACAGGCGTGTAGGCGTGCGCCGTATAAATTGTGACTCAGTCGATTCCGTGGAACTGTTTAGTTAAATAATCTTGCTGTTATCCATATATTCTCCGTGTGTTAGAGAAATTGAGTTGTGATTCATGTTAGAAATCATGCTTAGGCCATATGCTGATACTATTGGGACCCACAGAGATCGTGTGGCTGTTAGATTACTCACTTAATTTACAATTATGTACTCAGTCACAGCTATCATTTGCATATCATATCTCAGTTTTTGTTGCCATTTATTGATACATCATATCATCATTGTTTGGGCTGATTATCATGATACTTGTGAGCCCGAGAGACTGAAGAAATTGATGACTGTGTGTGGCCGAGGGCCTCATCGGGCTTTATTGATTCATGTCATGATTGGCTTATTATAGTGGGATTCGCCCCTTCGGAGTTGATTTATCAGCAGTGAACGCAGGTACCTACTAAGTGTGAGTGCGTGCCGAGCACGAGTAACGAGTGCGACTGCCGAGCGATTAGGAGGAATGAGTGACTGTGAGGATTGAGTGAATGGGAGGACTGAGTGAAATTGATACTTAGAGAGTATGCATATGATTTTACCACTGTGTTGCACTTCAGTTGGCATGCATATTGACATGTAGATATATAGACTTATCATTCCTCATTCAAGCTACGCTTGGCATATTTTATCTGTCTGAACTTAAATACTTGAATTTGAAAGCATGTCTACATTTCTGTACTGTTATTTCTCTATTTGGACTATACCTGTTGAGCTCGTTACTGCTTTCATCCCACGGTTAGTTTTGTTACTTATTGAGTATATTGGGACGGTTGTACTCATACTACACTCTGCACTTCGTGTACAGATCCAGGTACTTCCGGGTGCAGTGGTTGCTGATCTTGGAGCTTTATTAGTTTGGAGATTTTTGAGGTAGTTGCTTTTGAGTCCGTAGACCTTGACTCGCCTTCGTTATCTTTTAGTTTTTATTTAGACTGTTCTATCTTCCTAGACAGTGTTTCCGACCATATTATTGTATAGATGCTCATGTATTTTGTGACAACCAGATTTTGGGAGAATATTATATTGAATCGCGGTATTTTCGTATCCCTATTTATGAGATTTTACTCTTAAACTTATTTTTATAATGTTTTCTAACTTAAAGAATATGTGGTTTATTGTGATTGTCGGCTTTTCTATTATTGCGATAGGCGTCATCACGACATGTGAGATTTGGATAGTGACACAAAAAAAGAAAGCCACGGCAAAGAAGAATAATAGCAAATAAATAGACTTTCATTCATATTCACCGTAAGACATGGCAGTGAGACAAATTTATGAAAAAAGAACAGTGACAACATGAGCATAATTATGAAAATTATTATTTGCTTTTTATATATCACGGTGATTGATGGAGTCAAATTAAAGTCATTTCTCAGAAGGAAGAAAGAAACTATCAAAGTTTCCGAGGAGGCGCGACCCTGTAATTTTTTGCAATGTTTAACATACTTAGGAGATAATCTACATTCTCTTTCCTAGCCATGTGACTATGATGACGGCATTATCGACTGATAATAAGAAAAGATTCAGGTTGCTTTAGATCAACAAAGCCATGCATATTTAGTTTGATTGGAAAATACTTCTTTGGTGAAAAACTCATCCACATTTTTTCTTTGGGACTCGTACATTGTAAAACACCTTAGGCACTCAAAATAACAAGTTCTTGACATATTGGAAGTCATCATTGCTTAATCATTTTGTGAGCGAATTTGTAACAGTCTGTCGGCATGTTATATCCTTTTTCATTTCAAAAACCATTAAAATGGCAGTTGGACGAAGTAAAGGAACATGTGCCCTCTTCAATATACTATTATACTACATAAGCCGTTATTTTGAGATAATTTGCTTTTGAAATTGACCAATTATATTGTTTTGTAGTTACTCTCTAAAAGGACACAACTTTTAGAAGAGGCACTTCAAAATAATTTTATTTCTTATTATGTAAATATTTTTTCAATGATATTGTTAAATATATAAACAAAGTATTTATATACTTAATAATAAATATATTGTGTATTTAGTGTTGTGAGCTTCTTTAAGAATAGCATGTCTCAACCCATCTACGTCTGCTACACAGCCTGTCACCCATTCGAAGAACACCATCACTTTCAACAATCATATCCTTGCTTTTACCAGCTAAGACCTCATCTCTGTATTTACATAATCGTTCATCTTCATATTGGGTGGCCTTAACGCGCTCAACTAATGAAGACTTAGCCTGAGCACAAGCCAACAATGCCTCTGAATTTCCGACACTAAATCTGATACATGTATCTTCTAGTCTCTGAATATCTTTGGCTAAAAGTCTCTTTGCAGGGGCTATATGTGCCAAACTCCCCATAGATTTTCTACTCAATGCATCAGCCACCACATTGGCTTTTCCAGGATGATACAAAATAGAACAATCATAGTCTTCGAGTAGTTCCATCCAACGACGCTGCCGAAGATTTAGATCTCTTTGCTGAAAGATATACTTCAGACTTTTATGGTCAGTATAAATCTCACAAGTTTCGCCGAATAAATAATGCCTCCAAATTTTTAGAGCAAATACCACTGCAGCCATCTCCAAATCATGTGTAGGATAGTTTTGCTCGTGCTTTTTCAATTGTCTCGAAGCATAAGCTATAACACGACCATTTTGTATGAGAACGCATCCTAATCCCACCCTCAAGGCGTCGCAGAATACTGTAAATCCTCCAGGACCTGATGGTAAGGCTAATATTGGTGCACTTGTCAGACACATTTTGAGTTTCTGAAAGTTTTGCTCACATTCCTCCGTCCACTGAAACAATGCATTTTTCTGTGTTAGCTTGGTCAGCGGCGATGCTATTCTGGAGAATCCTGCACGAAACGCCTGTAATAGCCTGCTAAGCCTAAAAAGCTGCGAATCTCTGTAGGAGAAGTAGGTCTGGACCATTTCTGCACAGCTTCAGTCTTCTTAGGATCTACCATAATTCCATCTTTAGATACAACATGCCCCAAAAATGCTACCGAGTCTAGTCAGAATTCACACTTCGAGAACTTACCATAAAGTCGATGTTCTCGCAATGTCTGCAACACAGTCCTGAGATGATTCTCGTGTTCTCTTTGGCTACGAGAATATATCAGTATGTCATCAATAAATACTATTACAAATCTATCCAGAAACGGCTTTTGAACAACCTATTCATTAAATCCATGAATGTAGCTGGAGCATTAGTCAGTCCGAAAGGCATCACAAGAAACTCATAGTGCCCCTATCGAGTTCTGAAAGCAATCTTAGAAATATCTTCATCTTTGATTCTAAGTTGATGATAACCAGAACGGAGGTCAATCTTTGAAAAGTGGGCAGCTCCTTGTAACTTATCAAACATGTCATCTATACGAGGCAAGGGATATTTATTGCGTATTGTTATCTTGTTCAACTGCCTGTAGTCAATGCACATTCTTAGGGATCCGTCTTTCTTCTTTACGAATAGTACCGGTGCACCACATGGTGATACACTAGGTCTAATAAAACCCTTATCTAACAAATCTTGTAACTGTTGTTTTAGCTCCCTCAACTCTGCTGGTGCCATTCGATATGGGGGTATCGATATAGGCTGTGTGTCAGGTAGAAAATCAATACCAAAGTCTATTTCTCGTACTGGAGGCAATCCTGGTAAATCCTCATGAAATACATCAAAAAATTCTCTCACTACCGATACATTTTCTATACTAACTGTTCCCTTTCTTTTGTCATTTACAATAGCTAAGAGACCCAAGCAACCTTTCTTCAGAAGTCGTTGAGCCTTCATAAAAGATACAATTTTGCAAGTCTCTGGAACCTGACTCCCTCTTAGAATTAAACTAGGTTCTTTTGGTATCTCAAACTTAACTATCTTTGCATGACAATCGACTATAGCATAGCAAGAAGATAACCAATCCATTCCCATCAGCATGTCAAAGTCAATCATATCAAGTACAATAAGGTCAGCTAGAGTATCTCTACCCTCAACCCGAATCTGACAAGCACGATACACGTATTCAACTAATAGAGACCTCCAACAGGTGTAACAACTAGAAAAGGATCATTCAATAGCTCGGGCTGTCTACTAAATCTCAAGTTATCTCAACGCACGATCAAAGAATGAAAGAAGGGAAAACATTCCTAAATGTTTAGTAGCCTCGAGCTCACAAGTATGGGCGCCTACATACCCATGAACAAGACTCTACTAAACATTGCTCCATGACTCGGGACTTAAAGCCTAAGCTCTGATACCAACTTTGTCACGACCCAATTTAGGATTTGTGACCGGCGCTTAGGAGCAAGTGCTCCCAAGTAAGCCTCATCGGAAATTTTACAGAAAATCGGACAGAGTTTTCCCTGTTTTTGGACCATCCCAAAAACATTCCTGTCTCAAATCAACTACCAAACATCCTAATATTATACCAAATAATTGACAACTTGTCAATTAACAAATACAAGTCTCCAATAACCAAACCACCAACTAACCACTAGAAATACTAATTCATCTCCAACTTTGATAAATGAGAACGATACTCAACATAAGACTATAATAACGAAAGAATATGCATGACACTAAAATAATGACTATGGAGCGACTCTAAGAGTTCAATGAAAAGACCATAACAATAAGAAAAATCTCTGCCCACGCGAACAAGTGCGAGGCTCACCGAGAAATATCAACCTGTGCGCTCTAATTAACTAGATCCTCGCCTGCGTCAACTGCTGTCTCTGTAAAAAAAAATTAGCGGGGAATGAGTCGCTAGCTCAGTGAGTAATAACACTTAACAACAACCATTTTTATTTGGGGACAAGTCAAAAACATGCTAGTATCTCAAAGAGAAAATAACATAAAAATGCCCTTTCAGAAACAATAAGTAATATTCAGCCTCATCACGCTTTTTTGGTGGTAAAATATAATTAACAATTCAATAATAAGCTCGGTAACCACTGTATAATATCAGTATTCACATTTTGGGAGGTTTCAATGAACGGATCATGTAATCGGTATAACTGTGGACTTCTTTACCAGAAGTCATTTATAACGGTAGTCCCTACTCGAGAGAAATCGATAACGGTATGCTAGCTCTACCTTCCCACTAGCGAGGGCTATAACGGTAATCAGTAATTACAAGGTGCACCAGGTCTAACGAACCCGCCGTTAGCTACGGGACCTTCAATGTCTACTCCCATTTATACTTGTCTCTGTAATCCGTATATACTCGTAGAAACTATTTTAAAACAATATAAGGTATTTCAGTTCTTATCAAATCATATAATTTCCTTTCGATAACAGTAATTCAAGTAACGGTAAAACAGATCTAGTGACAATGAAAATTTTTAAAATCACGGTACTCATCTCAAATAACTATTTCGATTTCATATCGAGTAAACGAATTGTCCCACATGCAACTCAAAATAATCGGTAACATATTCATATTAAAAATTATGTGTAAATCATGCAAGTTATGAAAACATAAATTGCGGTAAGGTTACTATTCACAGTACTCGTGCCGAATTACCCAAACGCGTCACCTCAAGCAATATGTAGGACTTCCTTCGATCGGTCTATAATCACATCATAGTAATCTAATGTTAACTTCCTTGTTTAGACTAATCCATAACTAATTTAGAATACTCAACTCTCAAAGTTTCATATTTGACCATCAATTTGCCAAATTATATTTATCCATTTTATGAGAAATTCAACTAATCCATAATCTATAAATTTATTTGTTCATATAATATATTCTGTAATTCATGGAAAGTCTCATGAATATCTCCAAATTTTCTTAACTTTATCTTTTAAACTCTTAGTTCAGTCCCGACCTCATATCTATTCAGTCCCATAAGGAATCATGTAAATAGAATAATCGTGTTTCTAAAAAGGGAAGAATATATGTAATTACCTTATCACTGAGACGCAAGAATATACAATTATTTTTTTCAAGTTGGGTGTGAGTTTTTCGGTACCAAGACTGCTCCAGCAACCCTTCTGATTTTTATTGACTAAAGGATTCTCACCAAATCCTTTCTGTGCTTTCTTTTCCTTTTACCCGTACGAGTCCTCTTCTTCCTTTTCTCTTTTCCTTCTTTCTTTTTTTTTTCGTTTTATCCTGAAGCTTTTACTTCAATCGCAGCTTATGTGATGCGTTCTTTTCCCCCAAAATCCCTTTTCTTTTAGTTCCAGTGGGCTTTGCCCTTTTGTTTTAGTTTGACTAGATTTTCTTCTTTTTGTTTTATTAGTTTAATTTTTTCCTTTATTTTTTCCTTTTTGTTTTGGACTTAAATTATTTTCTAAATGTCCAATATATCCTCACTTAAAATATTGGGGTATTACATTCATAACATGGAGAGTTAAATAAGATTTAATGGATGAATTTCGAAATTGAATAAGGAGTGCAATTACGAATTTTTAGTGGAATAATTCGTAATTAATTATGGTTGATATTAATTTCGAAAATTATAAATTAATTTCATAATTGGAAGCCTCGTTAATTAAATTATGTGGTCTCTTTTGTGCCTAAATAAAAGGAAATAAAGGAATCATTTTTCTGGTGGAAAAGAAAACCTAACAGGTTTTGGAAAAGGGTTTTAACCCTTAAAACTTGTGCTATAAATACATAAGGTTTTCCACCTAGAGGAAGAAGAGATAGTGGCTGAAATTTTCAGCCATATTTTTCTAGAAATTTCGCCCACACGAAATATCTATTTCCGATGTTATTTGGGTAACACAGTAGAAGACGGTGGAACGTTCGAGCATCATGATTGTGCTGGTGGTGGAGATTCCATTGAGACGTTATGGAACTGAAGACTCACGTGATAGAAGAACTGTCTTCATGCTAGTTGTCTAGATTACGTATGATTTTGATACTGAGATTGCTTCCGCTGTTTATAATAATCCAAAAGATGACATCTCTTTACACTCAACGATAACAACTCGCCTCAGCCCCAAACAAATTGAGATCGGCAATCTCTTTACAATTCAAAAGATACATGAAGAAGCTTAGAGCACACGAAAGCATCAACAGTGAAGACTTGGAGGTCACCAAAGAAGTAAGCTCTTTCTTATATGTTCAATCTGAAAAGGAGTCTAGTGATGATTTTTATGTTGTCAAATAGAAGATTGAGGTGAAGAGTCGTCTCATCAACTCAAAAGGAGTACCCTCGGAGCATATTCCAAGTCTAATGAAGAAGTGTCACTTGTTCAGAATCAAATGAGTCTTCAAGTGGTGATCACTCTGTGCCCATTCCCACACCTACTGGGTCGTTCACCAGTAGTCAAGCAAAGGAGTTACAAGTACTTAGGATGCTCATGATAAAGTGGATTGGAGCTGAAGAGAATAGCTTTGTAGAAATGAAACCGGCGGCAATCTGTGATCGCAAGGTCACATGTTGTACGTGATCGTGGATATGGAGATTCCACTGAACACCGCGAGTGAGGAGACAAAGCCGCGACCGTGGATAGCAGTCAATGTCAACAAGGTCGCGAGTCACCTGATCGTGATAGTGAAGAGACTTGAGCTGAGCTAGATTTTTAATGACGTTTTATTGCCTATCTTAAGGTTATTTTGGGTAACGTATGTAATAATTAGCTAGAGCATAAATACTCTAAGACAGCACATTTTTTCACTTTTTGATGAATATTGATATGAATTTGATAATGAACACTATTAAGGTTAAGAGGTTATCACTTTATTGCTTTCTTGACTTTACCCTCAGAATTACTTGAGTTAAATCCTCTTGAGAATCCTATTAGCTTTGGTTCTTGTTTTAAGGGATAATTTGGATTTAATTCTATTTATTACAAATATTTCTTCACCATTTGTGTCTAACTTTCTATCTTTGAACTTGCTTTGCACTTTCAATTCCTTGTTTTATATGTTTTTATTATTATCTTGGTATGAAAGCACGGTTTACGGAATTTTCCTACCAATTACTTGTTTATTGCATTGCTTTCCAAATTAGAAAAAAATTCCAAAAATTCGAGTTCGTCGCTGTTCGGATTGCTAAGTCGAAAATTTTCAAAATTTGGTTGCTAATAGGTGTTGAGAATTGATTTCTAAGTGAATTATTGTGATAGTGTAACGATCTGACCGGTCATTCTGAGTTTTAACATTCTATTTGGTGGTTTGAGACTTTGAATAGCTTCATATGATGTATTATGACTTGAGTGTATGGTCAGTTTTGGTTTTCGATCGTGATTGATTTGGAAGAATGACTCTTGTTTTGGAAGCTTTAAGTTGAAAGAGTTGACCAATATTTGATATTTTAGTAAATGGACTCGGAATCGAGTTTTAATTGTTCTGATATGTTCGTATGATGATGTTGGACTTGTACGTATGTTCGGATTTGGTTTCGGAGATTCCAAGAAGAATTTGACGCTATTTGTCGAATGTTGGCAATTTGAAGAACATAAGAGTTCATAAGTTTGACCAAGAATTGACGTGATGTTATTGGACTTCAATTGGTGTTGGAGACTTTGGATTGGTCTATATAATTGAATTGAACTTATGTGCAAAGTTTAGAAGTAATCTGAAGTGTTTAAGTATGATTTAGACACTCTTTTGAAAGAATGAAGATTTAACAACATAAAAAAAATTCTATTCGGTTTGAGCCTTGATTCTTTGTTGTGATATTCTCGTGGGTGTTTTGAGGCTTTGGATAAGTTTGGATAAGTTTGGATAATATATTTGTACTTGTTGGCATGATTGGATGGGGTCTCGAGAGGCTCAGGTTATTTTTTGGATCATTGGTTGAGAAACTAGTTAAGTTAAGTATTTGGAATTTGACAATGGTTAATACCGGGTCAATATGGCTTCTTTTCGGTGTTTTGAGTGCGCGAGTAGATTCGTAGCATATTTTATGATTGAAATGCATATATGGTTTGTGTCCGGGAGGTCCCAAATGAGTTTTGGGTGCTAAAACGAATATTTTCTTATTGCTGATTTTTTTTCTGGTGTAAATAATTATGAAAATACCATTTTTATGTCCCTGAAATTGAGTGATTCAAAAAAGGTTATCTTGGGTGTAGTCTCACAAGGATCATGTTGGGCTTATCAAACATAAATTTCAAGATCATCTAGGATCTGATTCGGGTTGGGACATCTGCTATGTTTTTACTTCTTTCGGAATTTAGTTATAATTCACTTACAAGATTTTGGAGCTCGGTTTTAGGCGATTTTAAATGAAATTTTCATTACTTGGACTAGGGTAAGTGTCTTTGACTCGGATTATTTATATTTTATGATTCCAACATTGAATTTAGTGATTGATCGATGAATTGAATTGAAAACATTGGGGATTTAAGTAAAAACTTTTCTAAATCATAAATTGATGATTTGAAGGCCGATTAGAGGTTAGAATTGGATGAAATTGGTATGGTTGGACTCGTATCATAATGGGTGTTATGAGTTTGGTCAGGTTTCAGGGTGCGGGCTTGGGGTTGACTTTTTGGTTGACTTTGAGTATTTCGTTAAAGATTCGACCTTTATCGTTTGGGTGTGTTTCCTATGGTATTATTTGATGTTTTCGAGTTTTTTTGGCTACTTTCGAGCCGTTCGGAGGCCGATTCGAGCATGATGGCATTTCTAGAGTATTATTTTGGCTTGCTCGGTATTGATTTGGCTTGTTCGCTGTAAGTAACATATCTAAACTTGGATTTAAGAATAATTATCCTTGAGGACTGTTTGATATTTGAAATGTGTTGGGGGTGACACATGTGCTAGGTGACGTGTGTGTATGCGTGCACCGGGGTATTCATGATGCGGATAGTTCTTAGGCTATTATATGCCTTGTTTTGTCATCATGCTTCTTTTATATCATGGTTTTCTCCATTTGTATGATTACGTGAGTAATATTCATGCTAGAAATCATGTTTAGGCAATCTGCTTTATTGTTTGAGACAGGATAAGGATATTGTGCCATGTTGAGCTATTTGTCTTAGTCGTAGTCATACTGTTTAGTCATGATAGTTATATCCGCATGTTATATCTCTGCCTTTGTGCATTCTTGAAATGCTATCTCACATGTTTATTGGTGTCCTTGTACGTGGCACGAGTTTGACCTGAATTTTTAGCGCATCGACCTATCCCGTGTTGTATTATTGGCTGTGTTGCTGTGAGATGTTGGCATATGCAGACTTGAGAGGATTGATGACTGATGTAGGACATAGAGTCGTATTGTGAGTGATATTGGGATCGGGTTGTACGCCGTAATGGTTATACTAATATTGAGGTAATGCGTACGCCAAATCCCACATTGGGCTACGTGGAAGTAATTTTGAGGCTACGCGTGCACTAGGCCCCACGATTGGGCTATGTGATATTGATTAGCGCTTGGGCCAGGATCCGCCCCTCTAGAGTCTGATATTACAGTGAGCACAGGCACAATGATATACACGTGCTTTGATGAGGGCCATTTGTGCCATGCACTCGTACAGTGCTGGGAGTGATTGTTTGTGTGATCGTGAGGGGCATTTGAGCCAGACACCTTGAGTGTGCTAAGAGTGAGTGTACTTGATGAGTTCACTATGATATTATTGACTTGACATGTATGTTTGACATGTAGGCAGGGAGATGTATTTTTCTCATGCTAGATGGCAACATGGTGTTATTTATTTGATATGTATACTTGATATGTAGGCATAGAGATGCATTTTCCTCAAGCTAACTGGTAAACGAAACATTTCAGGAAATCAGCCTTATTGTGGCGATCAAAGTCGCTACAAAATCCCTGTTAGTCGCTGCTAAAAGGTATAAGTGGCGACTTTTGTATTGCCACAAGTACAACCGTAACTGAAAGTTATTTGTGGCGATATTTGAAGTCGACGCTAAAAGAACATATTTTGCGACGACATAGTTGCCACAAAGGTTGAAAAAACGCTACAAAAAGTTGTTCCATATATTCACCTTTAGCAGGGACTAGCATCGCCACAAAAATATTTATGTTCAGTGGCAAGATTATGCCGCCACTATAAATGGCTTTTAGTAGCGACAGGCGTCGCCAAAAATATTAAATCATGAAAGACACAATGTTTTCCTGTAGCGATTAAAGTCATTGCAAAAGAAATAAACCTACAGTGGCAACTTTTATATCGCAACAATTACTAATTTTTTGTTACAAAACTATGTCGCTACTAAAACTTATTTTCTAAGCAATTATAACAACCAAAATTATATACATTTCCATGCCAGTAGGAACCTAATTCTCTAATTCATATAGGGATATTCATATCAATTGACTGCCAATATTAAAGCAACCAATAATGTTTAACAAACACCAAAAGAATTTCTCAAGCCGAAAATATTATAAATATTATCATTACTAAAAAGTCAATTACATATAAACTACCCGACACTTCATTGTGCATTGTAATTGTACGCATATACATATCCCAAAAAAGACAAAATGTTAAGTGCCCTGTAACTGCTCCTTGCTCGACACTATCCTTGAACGATACAACTATTTAAGTGCCTTGACCTTACTGGACAAAAGTAATACATATAAGGAACATAATGAGATTTGTTATATCCAAAACCATTCATAGACGAATAAAGTACAAGCTAATACATTAGTATAACACAAAGTAAATTTGTTTTATGCTATTTCAATTGTGAAATCAAATGGCACAAGTGTGAGAACATAAGTTTTGAGGCAGCAAAAGAATGAGAATACAAAAGTTGCACGAAAGCCGGATAAAGTAGAGGTATTGGACAATGCGAGGAATAGAAGCCTCTTCTAACTTAAGCTATACCCCTGTCCTAGCATTAATTACCCAATTTCATGTGCTTAAATTTTTCATTCACTGGACTTAAATAACTAATCTGCATTAACAACCAAGACAGTCCAAAACTGCCTGAACACTAATCTCAAATTTTTGTTACTGCATTCTTGCACATGCACTATCAGTTAAATAGCTACAAGAACTTTAAAGAAATGGCTAGGAACTTTTCTATTCAGGTAAGCCAAGAAAAGGATCCCACAAGGACCAAAATAAATTTTAAAAGACCAAGAAAATTGCCAACTTGCAAATGCAATATTAATCAGAATATAGAAATAAATCCGAAAAAGGTATATCTAGTTTGCATCAATTAACATCAACATTGAACAATAAAACTTAAATGTGTCCAATAGGAGAATAATATTTTATATATTCAATCTCCTAGAGTAACTCAATCTAATCACACTTATTTCCTTGTCGTAATCAGTCTAATTAGCAAAGAAATCAAATAAATTCTTCAATGGGAGGCTAATATTATCTGCAGAAAAATTATCCTTTAAAACATTGCTGATGCTTGCAACGATATTGGAAAACAATAGCTAACATTAAACAGCTGTTGCCTTTAGTTTTATAAAATAGTGGTATGAAGCCTCTTCTAATCATTCACTCAACTTTGGTAGCTTTTAGAAGAAAAGCCCAGATCCTAAAATAGACAAGTAGAACGAAAATGTATGATGTCACCCTTTAAACAAATATCCACAATTCATGACAGACGTGTCTGGAAATAATTATCGGTAGATTCACAGAATCTAGGCAGATGCTGCTCTATTCCTCAATGTGAGACAATGTAAACATATCTTCTTTCAGGGAGAGGTAGCCCAACATTTATGGTTCTTTATTGGTGGAGCATGGACACCAGAAACAAGGCACATAGTTTGCTACTACAAGTCATGCCAACATATGCTAGGAAATTTGGAAGGGGTCATGTACCTATAAATAGGGTGAGCAACAAACTCTCAGTTCAAAAGATGAAGCACCAGATATTTTGGAATATGAAGGCTGCTATAGACTTCCCATCATGTGAAAATCCTATTTCATAGCCTGAATGATGTGTTTTAGTAGAAAGTCTTAAGCTTATTCCTAGGTGGAAGCTTGTCTGCTGGAATAAACCAACTCATGAAGTTGTGAAAATAAATATCGATGGTAGTTTCTTGGCAGAATTACTCATAGAGATTATGAGTAAGGAAAAACAATCACACTCAAATCTTCCAAGCAAATTGCAATCATGACAAGTAGTCGTGAAAGAATAGCAATATTGACGATTACTTTTATAGGAAGTGTAGAATCAATTCCCAGACAAGATATACCAAACGGAGAACTAATTCCTGAAACATTCAGATTCTCTAATGTGTTCTTGCAAAAGATAACACCCAATAACTTGCGGTTAAAGCTACAGTACTATTTTAGAAGACTTTGGGCTCGAAAAATTCAGATTTCACATAAACAAAAAACAGAAAGATGATGAAAGTTAAAGAAGGAGAAGTTGAAAAGAAGATAGGGAGCAAGTGACAGAAGAATTATCAAGAAAGAAGAATTGTGTAGAAGGAAGGAAGAAGAAATGCCGAGAAGGAAGAAGAATTGTTAAGAAGGAGCGGAGCAAGTACCTGTTGCATTCTGGTCATGAAACTAGCAAATTGTTCATGCATCCTCTTGTCCACTTCTAGATGGATCCTCTTGTCTACTTCTACATTTGCGTGTTCACGCTCCTCTGCCAACTTCATTTCCAACTTAATTTCCATATTTCTTCGCAGCTCAGCAGCCATTTGTTCACGTTCTTCTTGTAACTTCCTATCCATCTCGGCTTGCATCTCTTGACACACAATATTCATAGCAGAAGACACGCTGGCCTCTATGTTTGCCTACTGAATGTTACTCTTTTTAGGAGACTTCTTTTCGTATCCTTTTCCACGAACATAGCCTGCTCTCTCACCAAGAACGGAGGATAAAATCTCATCTCTAATCATGGGATGCTCGATCTCTTCAAATTGTTGCTGAGCGACAACTTCCTGGAGTTGACCCTCCATTTATGCATAATCATTTACATCAAAAAATAATTAAACATATTAAATGTAACTTACAGAACAGAAATATAATAAGTCTTTTTAGATATTTACATGAATTTTTTGGGATTGTGAATCCAACCATATCAGTTCTCCTCTATCATCCTTACGTATATGTTGAATCTCCCAAACTTTATCTGGTATGTCTATTTCTCCAGTAATAGGATTTCTCTGCAATATAGTTCCGGAGAAAAAATATATAAGTAAATATATAAATATGTAAATAACAAAGAAGCACATGTGATAATAGGGGACTAAATATATTTTTATCGTAGATTCCACTACTTCTGCAAAAGACTTTATACCACAAGTATGCTTAGTTAATTGCTTTTATCTATTTTTTAGTTCCTCTAACTTACAACCAGTAAGTCAACTGATTAACAAATCACTATTCAATGATGTGCATGGTTCCCTTTGGTTGGCAGAATCTTCAGGTATTAAGTTAATACCTTAAATTCATGACTTCCAAAATATTGTATTAGGTATTTTCAGTCCTCAAGCTCAACAACTTCATGTTGATGAGATAATCTTTCTTCAATAGTACTGTACTTAGAGTACATAATGCTGAGTCGAGCTTTCCATGCTCTAAAAAGCCTTTGGATAGTGCCAATTACAAAAGCCTGAAACCTTGCTCTCGCGCCCGCTACAAACTTCAAATTTATCCTGACAATAAATGTAACATTATATTCAATATCCTAACCACATAAATAAACCTTGGAACATAAAGTCAATACAATATTGAAAGTAACTATTACCTTCACCTTTAACCACATTGCTTCTCCGTATTTCAGTAACTATTTTTTGTGAATTTCCATCTTGGAACGAGATAGTGCTCCTCATGATCAAACCACAGTAATTAACAATATCTCGAGCCCCAGAACCTATAACTCTATCAATACCATCTGGAATCATAATTTTGATTTTGCCACCAAACTTAGTTTTTACATCTAAACTTTTAGATTTGTATTTTCCTCTTCTTTTTTTATTGCTGGAAGAAACTGCAAAGTAAGAGGATACTATTGTTCATTAGTAGCCCCACTCAATCAGTAAAAATAATTTTTACAAAACAACAAAAAATAAAAGACTAACTTGCACGATTTTCAACCTCTGGAGAGCGAGCACAATTTCTGCTACATTTCGTGATGATTGTGTTTCTAAAGAAGGTATTTGGAGAGAGTTAGTACATACTCATACGGTCTGTAAAGGTCCTCGACTCGGGTTACAAGGTTGTCCTATCTCTATAGATGCACCAGATACTCGTCCTGTCTATATGTGTGGCTAAGATGTCGCTCCAAAATTACCGCGTCCTTGAACATTTTCACGACCACAGCACGTTTCGCCTCTCCCACTTTTCCTCGTCCAGTTCCTTTCATTTCCTGCAACATCACATAAAAAGAAAATGATTGATCGGACTAGAGAAAATATTAATTCACTAATTTTACTTCACCATAGATTAAGCGATGAAATTAAAGCTTCAAACATTACGAATTAGCTTCATTCAGTCTAATTATGACAAAAATACAGAGAACTTTTCAAAATAAGATGTAGACATAAAGGTACAAGCATCACGAACTAATTTGATTGTCAGTCTAATAAGGACAAACATATAGAGAACTTCCAAAAATGAGACATAGACATAAAGCATCAAGCAGCTGAAGAGAACCAAAAAAGAAATATAAAGAAATTTTAATCAAGATCTGTTAAGAGGCTCTAAACATGGGAGGAGAAATCTTTGAATGACTAATTCAGATAATCTCTGGTTCATTGACTGTTCCAAACATATATAGGGGGTAGTATAAACTTATGGTAAACCAAGAAAGTTGTCAGTCTTTTCGTCATAGCAACAAACTAATTTCACTGTTAGTTTAATATGGACAAAAATACAGAGAATTTTCAAAACAGGATGTAACATCTATATCATCAGTCTTTTGCTTCTTAGACTTCAAGAGGATGTATCAGTATCCTCCCCCTCATCATCTTCAAATAACTCTTCTTCGCTATCTTCGCCCTCTGATATTTCTATGTGATTGTCATTAATGAAATCATCTTCCTCATTATGCACATTCCTTCAAGCTTGCGTACTTGCATGATCGTAGTAAATACTTTATGGTTCAACATTATCCCTACGTAGAAACACCTCAACAATATTTTCTTGGTCATTGGTGCACGAAGTATTAAATTTAGCTTCCTCTTGTTGATAAACTTCTTCATTTTATGAGCTATTTTCTTGCCTCCGTGTTCTTCGGACTTCCATCTAGACTTACCATACTTAGGACATGCTTGGACATCAGCATAATCACGCCAATATAAAATACAATTATTCCGACATGTATCTATTTTGGTGTACCCCAACCCGAGGTCACAGAGAACTTTCTTTGCTTCATTGAAAGAATTTGGCATAAATGACCCCTCGGGAAGAACTTCTTTAAAGAAGCTCAATAATGCATTCATCGATTTGTTGCTCCAATGGTTAAGACACTTCAAGTGAAGTAGTTTAACAACAAAATACAACTTCGAGACTTTTTTAAAACCAGGATAAAGTTCTGGCACAACATCTACTAACAATTTGTAGAACTTTGTTGCATGTACATTTGGCTCTTCATTATCTTCCGAATTATTATTATTATTATCCTCCACATTCGTATATCCACAAGCATCTTGAATCATTTTAGTAATATTATCCTCTTCAATGCTATCATCTTCTGCTTCATCACTAACTACAGTTTTAGAAGTTTCAACTCTAACTAACACTTCTACATGCAAGTCCCACACTTTATAAGAATCCCAGAAACCCTTCCTCAATAAATCTCCTCTTACACCAGCCCTTAGCTTGAACACGATATTCATACACTCTTTATAAGAACATCAAGTCATAGTGTTCACCGTTGGTTGACTGAATGCCCAATTAAGAAAGCTGTCTACTCCATCTCTATACCTTTGGTCGAATCTATTCCTAATATTCAACGAACTTTTATCCATTATATCTATTTTAAAAAATTAATTAATTAATTAACTAATTAAAAGTGGAAGGATGATAATAATAAAATATATATAATAATTAACACACCAGAGAAAGATGAACAAATCAAATCATTTACAAATTAAATGAGAAGGACAAAAGTTGTATGTATCATAATGAAAAAATTGAACCATGCTATTTCAGTTCATCCATCTATTATGGTGGCCAAGATGTTTATTCTCCAAATAGCCCAGAGTATTTGGATTGCATACAAGAATAACACAATAAAACAGTATACATTATTGAAGACTAGTAAGACACACAAACAAGGAAACAGATGCATAGGGCAAGGTTAATCACATACTTATACTACCTCTCAAGTACCGTTAACAATATAGAAAGACCTCTCGAGAACCACAAGAGACTCTAATTTCACCACATCATTCGCAAAGAAGTATTATATTTTCTTATAACTATACAATAACATATGCATGCCTTATAAAATTAAAAATTGCATGTCTACTGATTTAGGCACATAACCATATAAGAACAAAATAAGAATGGAATGCCGACATGTTAAAGGTCTCTCAAGAAGAAGATTTTAACTTGCCCAGGAAAAGATATAGCTGAAATTCTGTCGAGACCGAGAATCGGTAATAACAACACCAAATACGCTTCAAATGATTTTTTCTGTGTGATATTTTTTTTGTATTCCTGTAGATTATCAAATGGCTCAGACAAATTCGAGATGAAATCTGAAAATACAAATATGAAATTGCTGAAAAAATAATTATCCCTAACTGCATGTTGAAAATCTTTTCTTAGAGAATCATTATAAAATAATACCCAAATGTAAATAAAAATCTACGGTATAGGAGCGGCCAAATCACTGTAAGAGAGATTTACCAGCGACTTTCCAAAAGTCGCCACAAATATTGGAGCCAAAATTTTATTTTTAGCGGGACTGAAAATTTCAGCCACATCAGAGGCGTCCTAAAAAAAGTCGCTGCTAAACATTAACCATCTGTAGCGACTTTTAAAGTCGCTGCTAATAATATAGCTGCTGCAACAACCTATAGGGTCGCTGCTATATGTCGTTACTAATAATCCAATTTCTTGTAGTGAAATGTCATATTTGTTGTTGAAAGTTTTGAAAAAATCACAGTTCTTTGATAAACTCATATTTTAGTGATTTTGGTGAAAGATTTGGGCTTTAACTATTGTACTTGTAAAACTTGTCTAAGTTCCCGTATTTGTAATCGAATTAACTATGATGTCCTGTGTTATCATTGATTAATGGTGTTGGACATTCACCTTCTTTCGAGCTCGTCACTGCTTTCAACGTGAGGTTAGATTGTTACTTATTGAGTACGTGTAGTCGGTTGTACTCATACTGCACTTCTGCACCTTGCGTGCAGATCTTGGAGCTGATGTTGTTGTGTACGGCGGTAGCCGGCATTGGAGATGTACGTGCTTTCTGGATATAGCTGCCACTTGTCCTTCATAGCTTTAGAATCGTAATCTGTTTATGTACACTCTAAACAAATATTATATTTATTTTTCTACGGCCTTTGTAAATCTAAGTTTTAAGTGGCTCATAACTTGTACTACCAATCATTGGTTTCTTATGTGGAAATTAATTATTTTACTTATTGATTCGTATTATTCTCATTTGATTTGTGTTGATTGTTAATTAGCTTACCTAGCGGGATGGGTTAGGTGTCATCACGACTAGATTGATTTTGGGTCATGACAGAAGATCGAGAGTAGACTAGTGCACAATACAATTAGAAAAGAAAAATAACATAAGGATTTAATGAGGTCCGACTAGGCCTCGTCAAAGCATAAATAGAGAGAATTTTTTTACTATGAATGAGAAAAGAGCACAATACAATCTATAGAATCCCCAACTACAAATCATATATATAGATCTTAAGCAGTCCTAAAACTATAAGAGAAAGATTTTTCTAATCATACAAGGAAAGTAAGTTTTTCTATTCCAAATCTATTAGAACAATGGGCCACCCAAAATTATAGGGACTATGAGTTTTCTAAATATACGAGAAAATAAATTCAAGTCATAAATAATAAATCTTTCCCATGGTTTGAATACTATTTATCAACAGGAACAACGTGTCTTTGCCTTGTCCTCAACCCTCGTATGGGCTATATCCATTATCGCATACATCAGTCAAGTGTGGGCAATGCCTAACCTAGTTAAGAGACCCAATCTCTTCAGTTATAGCACCAATTAATTGATCTGCTTCTACATTCGAAATAACTTCTAGATAGCTATTATACTCAAGCACATCAATGGGCCAAAGAATATCCCACAAAATTTAAATATCCAAGAAGATTCACATCAACTACGTTTGCAAACCTTTATGGTTGGTCAATCACTCTCTTCTCTCTTCCTACTGCAATGTTACATGGTTGTTGTTGCACATGTGCATCAAGATTACATCTTGATTAATATTTTGTACCTCATCCTCTTCCTCTACTTCTGAACTACTGGCGGAGCTGGTGGAGATTCAAATTCTAGCTCTATGCAATCATTGATCCACAATCTGTTTCTACTATTGCCTTCTCCCTTTAACCAAAATTTGACGAGCTCAAAACACACTTAAATTATGCTCGCTAATCAAATATAGTATAATATCCTATCCATAGAGATTGGATTTAAACAGTATTCTCGTAGTTCAAGCTTTGCTGCTATAAAAAAGAATCAACAATTGAGGTTTATATGATTTCTAACTCATATTAACTAAGAATCTAAAGCTATTGACTAATGACAATCGAAACAAAGATAAGCAAGGAAGTTATCAGTGGGAGCAAAAAGGGTTGATAGGATAGGTGCCAGATAATTATTTGGGACCTAGCTCTAGATAATTCACTTCTAATGTTTAAGTGAGTCTCTCGAATTCACTCAATTATTAGTTCAAACGTTTAGCAAAAACTCCTCTCTCGATTAAGTCTTAACCTCACAAGATGAGCCAATTTAAGCACGTGAAGATATGCAAGAATGCGTAGTGGATTGGTCTTCAGGAAAACCTCTTTCGATTATTCTCCTAGGTTTAATCAATGATTCAAAATTACTAAGAAGAATTAATGAACTCAACCAACAATGTAATGCAAAGATATCACAAGTTATGTCTCTCTCGATTATATGGACAAGTGAATATAGATGCAACAGTTAAATCATCCAAAAACGCTTCAATACATAAAACTAAAGTTATAATCCACAAACAATCATCAATACACCAAATCCATCAAACCCTAAAGAGAACTACTCAATAGACGTGGAGTAATTTATCACAAATAAAGTTAAAAGATAGAAAAGCATAAATTCAATCAAAACTCGGGTCTTGAGTGAGGAAGGAATGATGAAATCCTTGTGCTTTTGTTCTTCAAACTCCTCCTTAGTTTCCTTAGGTTAAAAGTATGTCCAAAGTCCAGAAAATACCATTTTCCATGCATTTATACCAAGTAGGGTCGGGTCCAGATGAAATCATCTTCTTCTAGCCGAAATAGGATTTTTCACTCTGTAAAAATTGCACAGGTGCACCACATGGGGCGACGCGCCATGCAGGGCATTAGTGGGAAAATCCAAAGAGCTAGTTCTGACAGGTCGCATGAAATTTGTACAGTCGCAGCGCGCCACTCGCCGCCCCACGCGCTGCACTAGTGCACTTTTCTTAGAGTACAGATAGAATCTCGATTTTTAACGTCCAGGCTTGGTCCTCGACTCCCCAACACGATCCGGTTTAATCCCTTGAGCTTTTACTCAGACTTCAAAGCTTCAAATCACTCGAATTCATTCCATAACATCTGCATAGCTCGGAATCACTCCTACAAGGTATAAAACATACAATTAGTGCAAAACACTATCAATTAAAGCTCAACCACAAGTAAAGTGTAGTTAATTTGAGTGCAATAAGAGACTAAAACACGAAATTATACCCTACCATCAACACCGCACACTTAATCCATTGCTCGTCCTCAAGCAATCAAATTACACTTCACATAGAACATGACCTTTTTAAACAACTCTCCTAACTCATCATACTAAGAATACTTCAAATAGATTAAGCACTCTAACGTAACATCCTCACCTCAAGATTTGACTCAAAAGCACCACGCATTTTTCACAACCCGCTCACTTACTCTAACACAGAGGTTAACAACATTGCCTTTCCTTCATGAATCAAGTGTCGTAGTTCCACACACAATAGAAATTAAGAACAATTAGGAACTCAAGATAGAAAGAATTCGCTCACTCTCAGAAACAACATTCATATGCCACAAAAGACGTACTATAGGCTTGCCCGTATTGTACTACTCTACTAATTGAGCTCATTCAGTCAAGGATCAAGTAGGTCTTTATTTGGTTGTAATGTAGGCTGTGGGATGAGTAAGATACATTTAGATATAAGAGTGACTACACCTCCCTAAGCACTTTAATACATATACATTAACAATTCAAACCCCATACTTATGTTATACCAAAACTCCACCTTCACATCAATATACATTAACTCCCTACTTCTTTAAGCACAATTACATCAAGAGTCACTACTATCAAGGACTTTTTCTTTTTGTTGAAATATATAGTTTTTTATTAATCAAAACAAAATAAAGTAATGGAGAGGGACATAAACCTTACCTCCCAAAAGAAAATGCATGTACTCTTAGTCATCCTAAAGTGATAACTAATTGTACCTAAGTAGTGGTGAGGAGTTAGACCTATGGTAATGTAACAATTATCTATTTTGTAGTGATAGACAATTATATGTATAAGAATATAGTGAAATTTTTCTAGGTCAACTATACAAAAATGTACTCTTTTTCCTAGTTCTACTGAGTAGATGAAGCGTATGGTCCCTTTTATATACATCTGACATCTATCAGAGGTGTCGAGAGTTCCCAAAAAAAGTGATAAAAATATGAGCTATCTTCAAATTTGCTTTGGTCTTGCGAGCAAGGAAATCCCAGTTGAAGATGACTATCAGAACATTCCATGTGTCTGGACAGTGGTGCTGTTTGTGTCTTAAATTCTTGACAGCTAAATACTGTGTTGCTTTCATCTTCTAGTTGAGCTTTGATTGTTGAGTTGGCTGTTTGTGACTGTCAAGGTTGTGTTGCTGCTACTGGATGAGTTATTTTTTTGTGCTGACCGCTGCTGTTGGTTTTGAAGTTGGAGTATTGAGCTAAGTGCTGTGACTTCTGCTGTCGAGTATGTGTGTATCATGTTTCTTCTTTTGAGTTGTCTGTCTAGTTTGCTACTTCCGAGAGGTTGTGTTCTTTGTGCTTGTAATTGTGAGACCGACTGTGAGATCAATGTGTTCAGTTGATGTGGCTTTCTATGGTGTATGTGTTGGCTGGTAGTTCTGTCTTCTTTAGGGTCAGCAGTTAAGCGTCTGACTAGTTTTTTGTTGTTGTGAAGTTGATGCCTCTTGATGGTTCTGTGTGTGTGCTGCTTCTGTTGGTCATCTAGTGTTTGTGTTTGTGTGGCTTGTGACTTCTGCTGGAATGATGGTTGCCTGTTTCTGTAGCTGCTTCTGTGAAGTTGCATGTTTATTGGATTGTGTTTGTGAGGTTATTGCATTTTGATTGATCTGCGATCGAGGGTATGAGATAAGGTCCTTGATGATTGTTGTAGCTGCAATAGGATGAGCACTAACAGTGCTAATATCATACATTGCAACTGCAGCAATGATCTGGACCTATCCAAGCTGCCTGAAGAGTTTGCAAGTTTGTTGGCTTCAAAGGTGACTTTGGTGATTATATCTTCTTTTCTGGTCCTTTGTTTCTGAGAAGTGAGACTGTTGCTACTTTGAATGTGTCTCTCCTGCTGCTGGTGTGACTGTTAGATTTTGTGCTGTATTTTCTGCCTTGAGCATTTGTCTTTTTCTAATTTGACAGTGATGTGTGTTGAATTGCCTGGGTTGACATTGAGCTGGCTGACTGATCTGATGTTATGATGAGGTTGCAAAGTGTGATTGGGGTTCAGTATGATTACCAAAATAACAGTGGAATGAGCATTAGAAATGCTGATACCACACATTGCTTCTTTAGCAATAAACTAAACTGGACAGTGTACCATTTGCTATGAGTGACTGTTCCAGATGAGTTGATGATTTGGCTGTTGTTGCTTATGGAGGGAGATAGGCATGTGTTGGCTGATGCTTGCTGTTGTATTTAAGTCCAGAATGGGGGGGAGATGGTGAAGGTATTAATGTGTATGGTTTCATGGTTATGTGTTTGTGTCCTTTATTCTTGGTGGCTTCCATATTTTGGTGTGTTTGAGTGTTGGAAAGGGTGTGCAGTTTTTTGTAGTTGTAGGTTTGAGATGCTGGAGGATAGAATGGTATGCAGTTGATGTGTTTTTGGAGGGTTAAATGTTTGAAGCTTTGTTGGTGGCTGGCTATGTAGTTTGTTTCTTGTGTAGTGCTACTCCGTGCGAGCCCATCTTCAGAGGTTGTTGAGGAGATCCCAGCTGATTGCTGCATTTGTAACAGGTACTGCAGTTGCAGTAATAGGCTAGTCCTGTTCTTCTTACCTGCATAAAACAGCAAACAAGTTATGTAGAATCTGGATGAGGAGTTGACATATAGAGTTGGTTTCTCCAGTGTTATCCTTCTCCCTGTTCCTCTTTTTTTTTCCTTTGCTATTTTGCTACCTTCACTCTTATGTAAGGGCATTGCATTTTGTCTTCATTTACAATCTTCCTGCCTTGTGAATCTAGCTGCCAGAAATCATGACATTCAAGTCTCCTAGACTCAAGGGCATAATTTGCTAGATGGTCAGCTAGTTTATTTCCCTCCCTGTATATATGTGATACCTTGAATGTGAAGTCTTCTTTCAGTTGCATTATCTCCTCCAATTTGATCAGCTATACACCAAGGTGGCTTCCATGTACCATTGATTATGTTTTTGAGGAGCATGGAGTCTGTTTGGAGCCATATGTGTGTGTAGTTGTGGGATTTGCAGTGCTTCAGGGCCTCCACAATAGCTACTGCTTCTGCTGTTGTGTTTGTTCCTTCTGTGATTTCTTTTCCCAGTGTATATCTCAATTCTCCAGCTTCATTCCTTACACAAAAGCCAATTGCACTCCTTCTTGGGTTTCCTTTAGATGCTCCATCTGTATTTGCTTTAAGCCAGCCTTCCATTGGTAGTTCCCAGACAATTTTGTTAAACTTCAATCTTGGAGTGTAGTTTTCCATCATGTGTAGTAGATCTTGCCATTTGTGAGGTACATTAATTCCTGACTTTCTGTGCTGAAATAAAGCCTGTAGTGTTGTGGAAACCTTATATATAACTCTGCTCGCAGACACTGTTTTTCCATATTTGTAACTGTTCATTTTTCCATAATTCTCACAGAATGCAAGAAGGGACAGCCTGCAATATTGGCTTGAGTCTAGGGACTGTTTGTGCCATCCAGCATTTGGTGATTGCTTGGTGAAATGTTAAGTCTTCACATGCTATTCCTGCTCTTGATAGGAAGTATTGCCAAACTCTGGCTGCTGCACTGGATGTATAGAATAAGTGGACTAGTGTTTCCTCCCTTGGTTCTGCACAACACCAACATCTCGATGGCATGTGATACCCCAGTCTTTTCATGAAGTCATCTAGAGGCAGTTTAGCTTTCCAGACCTTCCACATAAAGAAGGCTATCTTAAATGGTAGTCCTTGCACCCATATCATTTTGTAAGCCATTTTAGGTTCATCCCTCCTTCTGAGATAGTCCCAAGCAGATTTCACAATGAAGTGGCCTTGGGTTTCTAGCATCCAGTATGGTACATCTAAAGTATTCTCGCTATCTGGAGGTCTTACAGTTTCAATTATGTGTGTTGCAATATCATCAGGTAAGATCTCAAGAAGTTTGTCCCTGTTCCATGTCCCTTCTTCCAGAACATCATACACATTGTGTATGGATTCATCTATCTCAAAATCAATTGGCACAACTCCATACAGTGCTCCCAAACCAGTCCAGTTGTCAAACCAGAACAATGAGGATCCCATTTTTGGATGCCAGGTAATTCAGTGTTCTATGATGTTCTGCATTCCAACATATTCCTCCAAGTATGTGATCCTCTTTTCCATGGTTCTGAAGTTCCACCATAGTTTCTAGAAAAGAGCTTTAGATACATCATGTAGTGATCTGAAGCCTGTTCCACCCTCATCAAAGGGCATACATAAAGAATTCCATGATGACCAATATCTACTGCATCCTCCAATTGTGCTGCTCCAGAAGAATTATGCAAATAGCTTGTGTAGTTTGTTGATGACATAGATGGGTGGGCTGACAGCGGAGAGCAGATGTATTGGCATGCTCTGAAGTACATTTGAGATCAACACTGCGCTGCCTCCTATTGAAAGTAGTTTTCCTTTCCAGGACTGCAACTTATCAAGTATTTTGTTGATTAATCCTTGATAGTATTCCAACTTCCTTCTAGAGTAGAAGATGGGACATCCGAGGTATGTAAAAGGGAAGTCCTGCCTTCCCATGCCAGTGATCCTTTTCACCTTTGTAACTACTTCCTGGTTGGTAGAATGATGCATATATACTACAGATTTGGCTTTGTTTACCAGCTACCCAGAGGCAGTCTCATATGAATATAGTACTTCCATTATCAATTGTAATGAAGTGGCATCAGAAGAGGAGAATATGATTATGTCATTTGCGTATGACAGGTGGTTTATTTTTGGACTCCATTTAGGCAGTCCAAAGCCACAGAAGTATAATTTTAGGTGCAGAGCATCCAAGCCTCTAGATAAAGCTTCAGCAGCAAGAATGAAAAAGGGTGGGTAATAATGGATCACGTTGTTTGACCCCTCTTGAAGATTTGAAGAAGCCATGTATCTGTCCATTTATGAGCACTGAATACCAATTGTTTCCAATAATATCATACACTATTCCAATGAATGTCTCAGAGAATCTAATTTTCCTTAATGTGTTTGTCAGGAATAACCATGATAATCTGTCAAAAGCTTTTGCCATATCTAGCTTGATTACAACATTTGGCCTAGCTTGTGTTCTTAATCGAATGTCTGTGATGATTTCTTGTGTTAAAAGTACATTTTCAACTATGGTTCTCCTTTTTATAAAACCTGCTTGTTCTTGAGATATCAAAACAGGCAGTAGCTCCACCAGCCTTTCATGTATCACTCTTGAGAAAATTTTGTTAATGAAGTTGCTTAAGCTTATGGGCCTCATGTCAGAGAATGTTACCACCTCTTTTTTTTTGGGAGAAGTACCAAGTTTGCATGTGTCACACATTTTGGTAACTGCCTCCCTGAAAAAAGTGCCTTAACCATGTCAAGAATGTCTTCTCCAATGATCTCCCAGCATGAGTGATAGAAAGCACCTGTGAATCCATCTGGTCCTCCTGCACTGTCTCCATTTAAGCAGAAAACAGCGTGCTTGACTTCTTCTAGTGTAGGCTGTTTGATTAGTTCCGTATTCTGCTCCATGTTTATCAAAGGAGGAATATTATCAAGTATGCTGAAATCAGTTGGAGTTGCATTTTCAGTAAATTGTTCTTTATAAACATTGATAGCTTCTTCTGCAATTTGTTCCTCTTCTTCAATCTAGCTGCCAGAGCTATTTTGAATCCTCCTCAGTTGTAGTCTTTTTCTTCGACCATTTACTTGGGCATGAAAGAGCTTGGTGTTTCTGTCTCCATCCTTGAACCATGACATACCTGCCTTTTGTTTCCAGAATTCTTCCTCAATTGCTAGGTGTCTAATAAGTTGTGCTTGTACCCTTTGCAATCTTTCTATGTTCTGCTGTGTTGGCCTTTGTTCAAATTGTTTTTCATGGACAAGAACCACTTCCTCCATGCTCGCAATACTTTGAAATATGTCTCCATGTGTTGCTTTACTCCAGGAAGACAGTGCCTTTTTGAGTTTCTTGATTTTGTGATTGAAAAGGATGAAAGGGTCAGCGTGGAAATCTGCGTGCCAATTCTCTCTCACTACTACTTTAAAGGTGTCATGTTTGATCCAGAAGTTGAGAAATTTGAAAGGCTTCTTGACTGGCATTGCTTCAATGTCACATTTTAACAAGAGAGGGTTGTGATCCGAGCCTATCTTAGATAGATGAGTGATCTCCAACCTTGGGAAAGTTTGCTGAATTCCATGTTAGCTAGGCATCTATCTAATCTTTTAAAGATACAATATTCCTCTGCTTTTCCATTCCACCATGTGAAGATGCTACCCTTGAAACCTAGATCAACAAGGTTGCAAGTGTTGATGTAGTGTCTGAAATCATCTACTTCATTAAGGGTACTGGTAAGCCTCCAAATTTTTCTTCTTCATTCCATATCACATTGAAATCTCCCCCTACCAGCCATGGGGATGTCATGTCTTGAGCCATGGCATACAAAGAATCCCACTGTTCTATTCTCTCAATTGTAGTACACTTGGCATATACTAGTATGAGGATAAACTACACATGTGTATCTGTATGGAGCAGCCTCAAAGTTAGTTGTTGTACCATGTCATACAGAATTATGATTTCATATATATCATCAATGAAAGCCCAGATTTTGTTCGAAACATCAACCACAGCTTCAGAAAAGCCAATCTTCCTTTTATATCTGTCCATATTTTTTGCTTGCTGCTTTGGTTCTAGAATGCCAATGAATTCAAAGTGATGTTTTTTGTGCAGTGTGATGAGCCTCTCAAAAGCTTACATTGTATTCACTGATCTAATATTCCATATGATTGAATCCATTATAGATTATTGGAGTGAGTTAGAGTTCTTTGTGTTTGAACACCTGTTACAGAGGTATTGTTGTAGTCTTTGTTTTGCTTCTTTCTGCCTTTGGTTGCTGATTTCACCTTAGTTATCTGTGTTGGAGAGAGGATCCCTTTGTTTAGCAACATTTAGAAAGTTCTGGGTAGTAGATTCTTCATCTAGATCTTTGCCAGGATGTTCACTGTGATCTATTTCATCTCCCATTGTTGCTGCAATGCTGGGGTACTTTAGTTTAACTATTGTTGATTTATTTTTCTCCTTGCTTCTTGGATGAGTTAGTTCCAGTGAAGCCAAAATTCCAGATTCTCCTTGTGCTTGATTCTTCTTATTGGCTGAACCTACTTTCTCTTTTAGCTGTGCCTCGATTATGTCTTTCCTTACAATTGATCCAGGATCAATGCCAGTCTGATCATCTCCTTTTTGAAATTTAGCTTCTGCGTCATGAGTTACAATGTTAGCTTGTTTTTGGCTGGTGTTTTTCAGCATCATTTTATTATTTTCATCTTTGTTGTTGTTTTTTTGCCACTGTGGCAGTAGCATTGGCAATTCCATTTTCACTTTAATCATCTTCCTCAAATGCCTCATCAGCTGCCTCATCCTCACTTTGCATTTCTTCTAGTATTTCTCCTTCCTTAGAATCTTCCTCTATTTTATCTGACCATAGTCCTTGTGGCTTCTCAAGCATCTTTTCTGGTTTCACAGATTTCTTTTCTGCTGTCTTGGTCATTGCTCTTTCCACAAGAGTGTCTTGTGATGGAATATCTTGATGAGAGGTATTGGTGGTAATCACATTTGTGTTGAAGTTTTTTTGCACCCACTGAGCAGTGGATTCCTTAGTGTTTACTTTCCCTTTTCCTGTATGCAGTTGAAGTTCTTCCATGGTGTTCATTTCAAAAGATTTGGGACTATTCATTGGTTCTGTAGAATGCTGAAACTTCTCTGATCCTGTTGTTTGTTTGTTGGTCTTGCTCTTCAAATTGCAGCTGCTAGTGATTTTGAGTTGGGAACTACTGCTGCAGAGCATGTGGGCTTCTCTGCCAACTGCAAGGGTGCAGCAGAGCATGTAGGGACAGTGGTGATCTTCTGAAACGTTGTTTCTTCAATATTCTCCAACTGGTTGTCCTTATTAGCACTGCTTTTTTCCATATCAAGTATAGCAAATTTGTTGGCTGTTTGAAGTTGCTTAGTGACCTTATCAACTGGTATCATTTCCAATCCAGTTTTGGCTTGATTGCCTATTTGCTTGTCTTTACTTTGCATTCGACTTCCTTCCTTCCATTGTGGAGCTGCATTACCTACCACTTTTCCACTTGACATAATCATTAGTGGTGCATTTTCCTTCCTTTTCCCAGCATTGCCCTTAGTTTGTTGTTTCTCAACAGAGCTGTTACTCAGCAATTCTGGGTGTAGCTTCCAGCACTCAAGCATGTCATGTCCTTGCAATTTTCATTGTTTGCAATACTTAGGGATAAAGTCGTACTGAATCTTTACCAATTCAGTTCTGACACTCCCTGTAGTTTTATTTTCAATATCCATGAGAACTTTCTTTGGCAATTCAGCTAGCAAATCGACGAGCACCTTAACTCTTGTACAACTTGGAATGTAGGTAGTAAACTGGGAAACGAAATCCAAGCCATCACTTTGGGAGTCTCTTCTCCTTCCTTAAACTTAGCATCATAAATCAGTAGCCTCATCTGGTATTCATATCCATCTTTAACTTTTAAGTAGTACACAAATTTGAGGTTAAATTGATAAAATCTTGCCATAAAGTCAGTCGAATCAGTACATGTCTATCTCTGAGCAGTCTGATATTGCAGTCACGTTTGATACCACATTGCGCCGGAATTAGTCGACGGAGTTCTTGAATTTCTGACCATCCGTATGAGAACTTACCAATTACAGCAAATCGTAGGCCTTCTATTACATTCATTCGATCAACTTCTGCCTCTGTGAACTTGACAAAGGGTTGTCCTTGTAGGAATGTCTCTCTTTTTGAAAGGGATTGGGTTGACTTCGACTTTCGACCTAGGGTTCGCGAGCTTCTCGTTGTTTAGTGTGTCTGGTTTTAGGATGTGGCTATAGTCTAGAGGTTGGGGGTTGTTTGAGGTCGAATCTGGGAGGTGGGTGAGGAGGGTGGAGGGCGAGCCAGCCGGATTCAATGGTTGGTCGCTCGTCAGCGACACCATTGGAGCTCGCTTGGAGCGTATCGCCTAAGGCGCGATTTTTATTGCCCGAGTTTCTCTCTCTAGGGTATCTCGAAGTTCTTTTTTGAAACAACTTTTGTCAAAGAATAATTGCACATCAATACAACATTTTTTTTTCTTTTTTTTTCAGTTCAAGTGGATCTTACTTTTTCAATACATTGCACCTTTCTCCTTATTTCATTAGTTCCACTCAAAAGCCAAATCAACCACCCTACACTTCAACTTTTACAAAGTTCATAACAAATTTAAGTGCTTACGAGAGGTAAATGGTTCAAATAGATGGTCAATTCAAACAAATGGGTAAGGCTTGTAATGGGGTTGCCAAAGAAATGGGATTACAGGCTCAAAGGGGTTAACTAAGATACATAATAATTAGGTGGGTAAAAGCATATAACTGGTTCAACAAACAAATGCCTAAATCACTTCCAAGACTGAACAAAACTACTACTTCGCTTTGCAAACACACGGGGCAAGTTCTAAACATCAAATGCAATGCATAGAATGCACAAAATCTCACACACACATGGCACATAACTCAGTCAAGATTGGACTATCAGGACACCCTAGTCAAAGCAGTTAAGCAAAGTTAAAATTATACAATTTAAAGTACTTATACAAGAGTCAAAAACTGAGCCTAAGCGTCACAACTAAAGTACTCAATATTCTCACGGCATAATAAAGTCAAGAGATATTTCTTTCAATTCAAACCATAGCACAAGGTTTCCTACTATTCTACAAAGCAAAAACTAACTACACCCGGTTCAAACAAAACCTTGGAAAAGAACCACGGCATCAAGAAAAACCAAGGGGGTACACTTCCTAACAAAATAGAATCTTTTTGTCTGTTTCTTTCGACTTTAATCCCTCAAGAAACTGTCGAATGATATCCATCGTGGGGAAAAGTCAAAAATTTTAAATTTTTCTTTAAACTTTTATGGTTTTTCTCATTTTTCTATCTCTAACTACTAAAACAACAAAAGGTAAATTACTAACACAGATACATACAACATAAAATTTTCCCCACCCCACACTTTAAGTTGTGGCATGTCCCCATGATACACAATTAAAAAGCATAAGGTAAAGGAAACTTCCCTGAACTTTCTGTCGGGGTCTGAGTCGAAGTCGGGCTCCATTCCACGCGTCCGAACCAATGCACAAATCCATGCGGACAGCTTTTTCTCAGCCTTCTTGGGGTACACCCCACACTTATCTTTTCCACTCGTTATAGCCTTTACATTCGAGCTCTTCAGTTTCCACTCAACACTTGCAGCTGGCTTCTCCTTCTTCACCCTTATTTCTACGTTCATCTCAAAAGTCACAGTCTTCTCACCCACTCTAAGCATGAGTCTTCTCTCGTGTATGTCTAAGATTGCTCTGCCCGTTTCTAAGAATGGTCTTCCTAAGATAAGAGGGACCTTCTTATTCTCCTTCATATTCACTACTATAAAGTCTATAGGAAATACAAACTTATCTACCCGCACTAAAACATCTTCCACTATCCCCTCGGGTATCAGAGTTGTTTGGTCAGCCAGCTGCAAAGATATTGGTACTAACCTTATCTCTCTAATCTCACTCTCCAGCTTCCTGCAAATAGAAAAAGGCATTAGATTAATTGAGGCACCAAAATTACATAAAGACTTATCAAATTTAATAGAGCCTAAAGATCAAGGTATAGTAAAACTCCCTAGATCTCCACACTTTTGTGGGAGTTTTTTTTTGCAAGATTGCACTGCGATGCTCTATGAGCTTGACTACTAACGTTTCTTCTATCTTTTTCTTCTTTGTCAGTATTTCCTTCAAGAATTTTGCATAAGCTAGCATTTGGAGAGCACCTACGCTTCAAATGCAGTTTCAGTCTCTTTTTGGTAGAAGTAATGGATTTCTCTTCTAAACTTGCCCGTCTTAGCATACAAGAAATATTTATCAAGAAATTTTCTTGTCATCTCCTTCCATGTTCTAATTGATCCCTGAGAAAAGCTTCTAAGCCACTACTTTGCATCATCTTTGAGTGTAAAGGGGAATGCGCTTAAGTAAACTACATGTTGTGAAATACTATTATATTGAAAGGTGTTCATAATCTCCTCGAAGTCCATCAGATGTGTGTTTGGATCTTCGTTCATCTTCCCTCTAAAGACACAGCAATTTTGAAGAGTTTGGAGCAACCCTTGCTTCAATTCAAAATTGTTCGCTGCAACTAGAGGTGGTCTAATTCTTGACAATCCTTGGTTGTAGACCGGTCTAGCATAATCACCAAGTGGTCTCCCAGCCCCTGAGGTATAATTCCGAACTGGTCTGCACCCACAGATTGATTTGGATTAAGTTTGTGACCCATCTCTTCTTCATAAACAAGTTATGCATTTTGAAGAGCTGCTTCCTCAGCATCTCGTGCAGCTTTTTCTCGTTGTTGGGCTACCTCTCTTTCAGCCAAATCCACATTATCATCATCTCCAGCCATAATTTCTTTGGTTGAGGATTGCCCAACCATACACTATATTCTCGTGGAGATTTTTTTTCTTTCTCAGTTGTCACAGTTGTTTCTCGATTTCTGGTTCATATGGTAGCACTTCCTCCCCAGAAGTTCGAGTCATACACCAATCTAACCTGTAGCCTGCGCACAGTCAAAGAACACCAAACGTAAAAAGGAAAAAAAATATAATAAAAAATACTGAATTAGCACCACAAACTATTTAAAACACTATTGATTGCCAATCCCCGGCAATGGCGCCAAAATTTGACGAGCGCAAAACACGCACTTAAATTATGATAGTCGAAGATAGTATAGTATAATATTGTATCCACAGGGATTGGAGTTAAACAGTATTTTCGTAGTTTCTATCTTGATTTCTATCCAAGAGAATCAACAATTGAGATTTATGTGATTAAAAACTAAAATTAACTAAGAATCTAAAGCTAATTGACAAACGACAATCGAACAAAAGTAGCATGGAAGATATCAATAGGAGAAAATAGGAATTGATTAGGTAGGTGCAAGATAAATGTCGGGGATTTAACTCTAGTTAATTCATTCCTAATGTTCAAGTGAGTCTCTCGAATTCACTCAATTATTAGTTCAAACGTTTCGTAGAAACTCCTCTCTCGATTAAGTCTCTACCTCACAATATGAACCAATTTAAGCTCGGTGAAGATATGCAAGAATTCATAATGGATTGGTCTTTAGGAGAACCTCTTTAGGTTATGCTCCTAACTAGGTTTAATCAATGGTTCAACATAGCCTCTTTCGATTACTAAGAAGAATTAATAAACTCAACCAATAAGATAATACAAAACTATCACAAGTTATGCCTCTCTCGATAACATGAACATGTGAACATAGATGCAACAATTAAATCACCCAAAACAATTCAATACATAAAAGCTAGAGTTAATATCCACAAACAAATATCAATACACCAAATCCATCAATCCCTAAAGAGAACTACTCCATAGACATGGAGTAATTCATCACAAATACAAAAAAAACATAACTTGTCTTGAGTGAGGATTGAATGATGAATTCCTTGTGCTTTCGCTTCTCCACCTCCTTCTTAGCTCCTTAGGTCTTAGATGTGTCAAAAGTCCCAAAAATAACATTTTTACATGTATATACCAAGTAGGGTCGGGCCCAAACGAAAATAGCTTTTCCTACGCGCTCTGTAAAAATGCAAAGGCGCACTGAATGGGGCGACGTGCCAGGAGGGGCAACAATGGGAAACTTCAGAGAGCTTGTAATTTGATAGGAGCAGAAATTTGCACAGATGTCGTGCCCCACACGGCAGCTCCACGCTCTGCGGGTGTGGAAAATTCTTTGAGTACGGATTTTTTCTTACTTTTTAATATCCAGATGTGATTCTCGACCCCCGAATGTAATCCCAACTTTATCCCTTGGGCATTTACTTAGACTTCAAAGCTCCAAATCACTCAGATTCAATCTGTAACAGCTACATAGCTCAGAATGCTCCTACAAGGCATAAAACACACATTCGATGCAAAACACTCGTGATTAAAGCTCAAACTCAATACCTAGAAGTTTTCCATCTTGTTGCTATATCTTGTTGGATTGTTTGATGTTACTTATAGGATGGATGTAAGGTTGGAGTGTCACGTCAATATATATGTTTATATGTTGGACCTGTTGACGGTGTTGTAAGTACAGGGGATATAGGAAAAAGAGTTAGATTTTTGTTCCAATCCAAGCTTGCCACTCGTCATGTTAAATTGTAGTATCATTGGTGACATTTGTGAACTTGTTGTTGTGTAGATTGATTGGTGTTGTTGGGTGGTTGGGTGTGTTGTGGTGCTGAAGGTATATAGTTGAAGGTTGTTTGTGTTCTTGTTGTTTTGATGGACTTGGGGAAAGCAAGGAAAACAGAGGAGATGTTGTCCGTTTTAATATAAAATAAGCTTGTTATTCGTGCATGATAGTTGCATCATTCATAACTTAACGGTAGTATTATTATCGTTGTTGTAGATTATAATGTGATGAGACGAGTTCAACGTGGTCATTGGACAGACTGTGATAAGGTATGTTAAGGCTATCCCTTCTTCCCTTTTGGCATGATCCATATGATACAAACGAAACGAGCAAACACGGAACTTTCACAAATGACTCTATTCTTATAAGAACTAAGGGTGCCTATGTTCTTGATTCCCCATGTGTCATGTTATATATATCGTAAGTTTATGGTTCTTAGAAAATACGTGTGTTGATAAAGTTTATTTCATGATATTAACCGAAGGCATATTGATTTTATGACATTCTGATAGATCTTATCGACTTACTTCCTTATGCATTTCATTCATTTATACATGTACATTGACCCATGACCAGATGGCATTATATACGTGTATATTATATGTATATGCGGTATGGGGAAAGGTTACGGCATTATATACGCACCACCATCTGATCAGGTGGTATACGTTGATGATTTCGCCCATTGAGGCTGATATGATATAATGGGATGCCCTCAGAGGCTTGAGGATGTTATGTACGCATACACCTATGCATGATATGACATTTATACGCATATACATGACACTATAAAGGTTTCATGATTCACTAAGCTATTCAAACTTACAGGTTGAGTCCGTTGCTCCATGTTTCTTTCATGTCTTTTATAAACTACTTTTCATGCCTTACATACTTGGTACTTTATTTGTAATAATGTTCCTTTTTCTTGGGGATGTTGCGATTTATGCCCGCAGATCTCGATAGACACGTTAACAGTCCTTCTAGTAGGATATCAGCTCAGCGGAAGGTGTTGGTGCGCTCCACTTGCTCTAGAGTTACCTATTTGGTCAGTACGCTTTGGACATGTATTGTTTGGTGTGGCGGGCACCTGTCCCAGCCTTTATGACGTTTATGTACTCTTACAGGCTTGTAGACAGATGTCATGTATATGGATGATTATATGGCCTTGTCGGCCTATGTTTTGGGTGTAGAAATGATCATTTCGGCCTTATAGACCCGTATGTCACATGTATCAATTTGTATACCATGTTGGGTTGTCCTATGTCGAGTATTCTCTTAGGCTTAATTCTGGTTATCTCATGACGGCACTTTTGGCTCATTTACCCATGATAGTATGATAAGGAGGATACGTTACATTGATACTCGGTTGAGTTAGGCGCCGGGTGCCCGTTGTGGCCCTTCGCTTTGGGTCGTGACAACATTTTCTTTCATGTCTGAGATGTTCCTAGATGCTATTTTGAGTTGGAAAATGTGATTCATTCAGAGTTTCATCTTGACATCTTTTGAAATTGATCTTGGATTGCGCATATATATATATATATATATATATATATATATATTGTACTTTACCGAGTCACACTATAGTTGGCCAGGTATGGCAACTATTTTGCAACCATTGATCAGTTGGGTATGATGAGACATGATGTGAAGTGTTTATTGAGCCCTTGGCTGGGTGGGTATGATGATGTGTGATGCGAGGCTACCAAGTCCTGTTGAGGCGGAATTCGTCGAGTCATATTGAGGCTGGGTACATTCGAGTCCTCCTGAGGTGTACAATTGAGTCATGTTGAGGTCGGGTACGCCGAGTCCTGTTGAGGTCGGGTACAGTCCTCTTGAGGCCGGGTATGGAGTGATATTACCAAGTCCTATTGAGGCCGGATACGCCAAGTCCTGTTGAGGCCGGATACAAACCAAGACCTCCTTAGGCCGGTATGATGCGATAAAGACATAAGACTTTACCGAGTTCTCCCCGAGGCCGGGTACGATATGATATGATATGCCCCAAAGAGTGCTTGCACATTATATGAAATGATATGCCCTAAAGACCAGTTGAATAATATTATATTATATTATATTACATTATATTATATTATATCATACTTAAATTTCAGACAGTCTCTGATGGGTTCAATTGAATCTACGGTAGCCTATGGTCACGTATATTTCAACACACAACCCAATTTGCAATTATCTCTTTCTGATGTCAATATTCTAGATGCTTTAACTTTGAATGTTAAAACGCATGGATGTAACTATGCACCAGGTTCTGAACTTATTTGTTTATCTTACAGGATTTATTACAAATTTTTATCTACTTTGAATCCTCGTTGTAAATTGACAGATTCGCCAAATCAGTCTATTATATTTGAGACTAATTTTGCTAAATCCAAGGTCACCACTAGGAGACCTATTAGATGGGATGAAATCGATTTCCCCTCTACATAGATTTTAGACTCAGTAATATCTCCGAGTCAACAAGCTGATATTGTTACAAATTGTGACTACTCCCATATTTCTCACACCCCGGAAGGTCAAATTTGTATTCAATTTGAAGACAATAAGTCTTTAATGCCTTATAGGCAGTCTTTTACTGGAAGCAGAAGGCTTTCTTTATCTTCGACTCAATCATACATTACTCCAGTAGAACCAGTTTATGGTCCAGCACGATTAAATCGATCTGCTTCTTTGCATACGATTTCTACCGTTGATGGCGATAAACGAGTAGAACGTATAAAAATCGATCAAAACAATATAGTTCAATATGATAGTTCTATAGATAAGGATATTCCTTCTCAATCCGAAATGGATTTTGAACTAAAACCTTTTTAATGATCCCTTACAAAATAGATTTTAGTCCAGGATCCCTGGCAAGACAGCATATTCAGTCCACATTTTTTAGTGATAAATGGAATTGTTTTAGAACTTGGTTCTTTGACACTTATAGTGATATTGATAAAAGAAATATTTCCCAAGAATTTTACGAGACTTGTTCTCTGCATAATAAAGTGATGTACTTTGTTCCTTGGTTTTTAACCACTTATGTGCCATTATATGTTCGAGTTCTTGAAAGAACTTACAAAGAAAACAGTGGACAAGTAGTGAAGGGAATATACCCGCCACCAACATCTTTTGTATTGCCTAATAATACAGGCATAACATTAACTGCTTTTCAAAAATTCATTGAAAATGATGTGGCAACAATTAGTACCAGAGAAATTAATAAGTTAATTTCTCAAAACAATTATTTATCTCTTTATGTGATGATTTTAGGTGAGCATATTAGTTCACTAGATTCTAAGATAGGAGAGTTGACTGATTTAGTCAAAAAAAATTAGTACTCCTAAGGAAACTACCTCGATGGTAATTAAGTCTACCTAGATTATACCTGATTCGAACGCCTCTTCTAGTAAGGCTGTGCTCGACGCACCTATGCAAAGACCTATTGAGATAGCAGGTTTTCAACTTAAGTCGAAAACAGAATTAGAAAAATTAGTTAGTGATAAGTTAGCTAGTTTAGATTTAAAACCTTTAGAAATGGCTTCTGAATTTTCGGAGAATATATTAGATTCCTCCAAAGACCATAAAGAAGTTATGTGGTCCGAGCTTAATAAGCTTAGAAAAATAGGTAACAGATTTGGTGGTAATTACGCTGCTAAACCTCCCCTTAATACCTATTATTACCCTAGACCCACTCCACAGGATGTATTGTTGGAAGAAAGGGATTGGAACCAAACTAACACCAGTTATAGCGGCGATGCAATTTATGAATGGAATTTAGATGGATTAACGGATAGGCAGATCAGCATCCTAGTCCATAGAATGATGATGTATTCCACTATTTGTAAAGCCACTAGCGAAAGGAATACTGATGTAATCATATGTAGAATGATTATAGCTGGATTTACAGGTCAAGTGAGAGGATGGTGGGATAACTGCTTAACAATAGCCGATAAAACGGCTATTATGGAAGCTACTACAGTAGAGCCTGGATTCAATACTACAGGAAGACCTTTATTGCCAAATAGGTCAGATGCTGTGTATACTTTAGTTCTAAATATTACAGAACATTTTAGTGGTAGATTTACCAATATGTACGAAAATATTCGTACTATGCTGAATAGCCTTAAGTGTAAACACTTAGGTGAGTTTAGATGGTACAAAGATACCTTTCTCAGCAGGGTAATGGATTTACCCGAAAGTAATGCCGACCATTGGAAGGCAAAGTTTATAGATGGTTTACCTTATTTATTTGCAGAAAGAGTTCGTAAGACTTTGAGAGGTAATACCACTCAAATTCTCTACACTACTTATACCTATGGCAAACTAATTGGAGTTTGCACTCAAGAAGGTCTCAACCTTTGCAACGAGCTGAAATTGAAATAGCAAATCCAAAAGCAAAGGCTTAAGACTCAGTTGGGAGATTTTTGTCAACAATTCGGCATGGGAGAAATATCTTCCCATAGGAACAAACGTAGAGATTTTACAGAAAAATCTTACCATAGAAAGGGTAAGAAATATCGCTACAGATCAAAAGATCAGCGAGAAGCGCGAAAGAAATTTCGCAAAGAAAATCAATTTGTTAAAAATAGATCGAAGAGAGATTTAAAGGATATTAAGTGTTATAAGTGTGGTAAGTTTGGCCATATTGCTCCAAATTGCAAAAAGGATAAGCTGAAAGCTTTAGTGCAGGAATTAGACGATAAGTCTAAAGACCAGATTCTTAAGGTCTTGAATGAAACCTCAGAAGAGGAATACGATAGTAGTTCTTCCATTAGCAATGACTCTGAGGATTCTTTAAATTTAATTGACGATGATAATACAGATTCTGATGATTGTAATAACTGTGATCAGAATAATTGTTCTTGTGATACTATGGATTTTTATAAATTACAATCCCAGTTTCAAGATTTTGATATTAAACCTATTACTTCTGATAATATTTTAGAATTATTAAAGGAAGCCAATGATAATGATCTTAGAACAAAGATTATTAACATGGCTTCTATTTCTTCAAGTTCGGCAGATAAGCCAGTTCAAAAGAAAAGGGATATATTAAATGAAGCTCCATATTCTTTTGCAGAAGTTCAAAGAAGGCTTTTATTAAAAAATGAGCCAAAAATTTCTGGCCACAATTCTTCAATGGATGATTTAAATATTGAGATTGAAAAATTGAAAAACGAGATTAAATCTCTAAAACAAAATCAGATGATTTTAGATTATCGAGTTTCTCAAATTGAGAATTCTTCTTCTACTGATTTACCTATTGATAATAAGAAAAAGGGTATTTTACAATCAGAAAATGATTTTGAAGATATTTCAGAATTTTCTAAACAAATTATTTTAAATCCAAAATATGATATATTTCTTAGAATGATGCAATTAGTTACTGCTCATAGGTGGTATGTGAAATGTACTATTCTAATTGATAATGATTTCTCTGTAACTGAAACTGCTTTGATAGATAGCGGTGCCGATATTTCTTGTATTCAAGAAGGGTTAATTCCAACCCGATATTTTCATAAGACTTCGCATAATGTTAAGTCTGCATCAGGAGATAAAATGAAGATAGAATATAAACTTCCTAATGCTTATGTTTGTCAGCAGAAAGTTTGTATTCCTCATTTCTTCATACTGGTAAAAGACCAGTTATACCCTCCTATTATATTGGGAACGCCTTTTATAAAGGCTATTTACCCATTCAGTAGGGTTGATGAAAAGGGATTCGATGCTGTTTATAATAACAGAAAAATCTCTTTTAATTTTATTACAGACCCAGTCACCCGTGACATTAATGCTTTAATTAATATGAAGCATAGTCATATGAAATACTTGTAGTATGAAATTTACAGCATGTCCATAGCTGATATATTAAATTCAGCTAAAGTTCAGGAAATGATCAAATTGATCTCTAAACAATTTGCTATTTCTATTTGTGCTGATCATCCAAGCGCTTTTTGGGATAGAAAAAAGCATGTGGTCTCTCTTCCTTATGAAGACTCCTTTTCTGAAGAAAATATTCCGACGAAATCGAGACCCTGCCAAATGAACTCTGAATTAGTAGAGTTTTGCCAAAAGGAAATTGACAGTCTGTTGCAGAAAGGTCTAATAAACCTTCTCGATCACCTTGGTCGTGTACAGCTTTTTATGTTAATAATGCTGCTGAAAAGGAACGAGGGATTCCTAGATTAGTTATAAATTACAAGCCTTTAAATAAGGTTTTAAAATGGATTAGATACCCGATTCCTAATAAAAAGGATCTACCTTCTAGATTATATGATGCCAATATATTCTCCAAATTCGGTTTAAAATCAGGATATTGGTAGATTCAGTTATTTAAAGAGCATACTTATAAAACTGCCTTTAATAGAATGTAATGCCCTTTGGTTTGAAAAACGCACCTTCAGAATTTCAAAAAATTATGAATGATATTTTCAATCCTTATATGAATTTTATTATTGTTTATATAGATGATATTCTGGTTTATTCAAAAACTCTAGAATTGCATTATAAGCATTTAGACATTTTTAAGAAAATTGTCGTTCAAAATGGTTTAGTTATATCAAAACCAAAAATGAGTTTATTTCAAACTAATATTCGTTTTCTTGGTTATCATATTTGCCAGGGTAAAATTGCACCTATTCGGCGTGCTATAGATTTTGCGTCAAAATTTCCTGATATAATTACTGATAAAACTCAGCTTCAGATATTTCTTGGTAGCTTAAACTATATCTCTCCTTTTTATAAAAATATGTCTCGAGATCTTGCTCCTTTATATGATAGGTTAAAAAAGGATTATAAATCTTCTTGGACTGATAGTCATACTGAGATTGTTAAACAGGCAAAGAAGAAAGTCGCAACTCTTCCATGTTTAGCCTTGGCTAATCCATTATGGAAGAAGATTATAGAAACTAACGCTTCTAATACCGGCTTTGGGGGTATTTTAAAACAGATTAACCCTCACGACAAGAAAGAGTATCTGATAAGGTACTACCCAGGTAAATGGACCGAGGCCCAGAAGAAATATGCTACTGTGGCTCATGAAATGCTTACTATTGTTAAGTGTGTTTTAAAATTTCAGGATGATTTATATAATCAAAAGTTCTTGATAAGAACTGATGCACAAGCTGTAAAATTTATGTTTAATAAAGATTTTAAGCATGATGCTTCAAAAATTATATTTGCTAGATGGCAAGCACAATTAGCGCCATTTGATTTTGATATAGAATATAAAAAGGGAATTGGTAATTCCCTTCCTGATTTTTTATCACGTGAATATCTAAATGACTAATATAATTTGGTCTAAATACAGGATGAGCCAGCAGTGGCCAAAATCTTCCTCTGATAGGGGAAGAGGAAAAGGAAATTACGGCAACTATAGAGGTCGTGGAGGAAGGAGTGGTTATACTACTCCCAACATACAAAGAGGTGGAAAAACCCTAAAGATTTCTCAAGAAAGAGGAGAATCTTCCTCTCAATCAATTAATATGGAAGATATTCCAAAAGATAGCCCGTTATACGAGCAGTTACAGGCATATTTGGCCTCGCAAAGAACTCTGCAAGGTAATACTTATGCGGCTATGGCAGTTGATAACCCTGATGATATCCGGAGTTATGAAAAGGTAATAAAAAGGGAAATGATATTTCCTTTAGAAAACCAAGATTTGCAATGGAAAGACGACCCTTGGAAGATACTCCAAAGGTATTTAATTGAGAAGTTATACTTCCTTGGAAAGTCATACAAAACTCGTTCATATTACGAGAACATTCTGAAAAGTTCAGGCAGTGCCGAGATTCAGCACTTTTATGGTCATCACCATGAAACGAATACTATAAACTTCTCAAAATTGATCATTAAGCAGATTATATCTGCTGAAGAGTGGGGAACGTCCACAATGAAAGAACGTCAGACTATACTTGACAATAAGAAACAATTCAGTTATACCTATTGGGATTATATCCAAGCTTTCTCAGATGTGCTTTATTATAATAATGACAGGCACAGGCATACTTGGTTTATTAAAATATGTCCCAGAATATACTCTGGAAAGATTCCAAATTGGTTTTTAAATTGATGGTCATACCACGATCCGACGATAGATATATTGCCGACATTTTATAAAAAATTATATGATGAATGGTTACAGTTATCTCCAGATCTGGACACATTATTCAAACAAAACATACATGTTGGCCTGAGAAAATAGGTCAAATTTATTTCTTTTTGAAATTTTCTATTCCATGGATTCACAAATGGATCCCAGAAGTCGGTTATACCGAAGAACAAATTCCCTGTTTATATCGGATATATTTTAACAATTTTTGGGACAAAATGATGAAGATTGACCCAAACACCAACCAGATGCATGGACAAGAGACTGTTGATAATATCAAGGCTGCAATAAAGACTTATAAGGAAAAGGCTAAAGAAGCCATGATGGAAGATATTTCTATTAAATACATTGCTAGAAAGATCAATTTCTAGCATAATAATAAAGAGCAGATGGTTGATGAATATCTTAAAGATGTTCGAAAGACTTTACTATTAGAAATGGACAAATCAGATACTTCAATGAAGAGTAATACAGGACATTCCTGTAATAAAGATGATACTTTGACCAATAATTCACAAAGTGAAGAGTCTGCAAAAAGTGTAGATCTTTCAGAGGTAGAAGATTTTCTACAAAAGCTAAAAGGCAAAGAAACGAAGAAATAATCAGAGAAAATTATGGACCCCACAAGTTATACTCAGGGGACAAATCAAAAAGAAGACGCCACAAGTCATAGTCGTGGAACCCAAGACAGCAATACCTGTCACTGTACACCGATAGGTGTACTGTAAATTACTGTAAAAATACTGTACAGAGATTCTTCTTTTCTCTTTAAATAGAGGCCTCCGCCTCATTCTTTAGGTATCAGAAATTTTTCACTTTTCTCTTCTTCTCTCTAGTTTTACTCTGCCTTCTCTCTACAATCAGAAGACAGTTTTGTAAAGTTTTGATTTTCAAATTTTTGTACAGAGAAATAAAAAATCGTCCAAAGTTTGGGCAAAGGGCTTATCTCAGGTACTTAAATTTTTGTTTTTCTTTCTTCTTCTGCACCTCCGATGGCCGGGCTTATAGCCGGCTAAATCCATATCTATGTTGAATACTATACTTCTTAGATTCAGATTCTCGATGAACTAGACTCTATTAAAATCAAGAGACTCTAAATATGAATAGTTAACTTATATTATGTAATCTTTAGCTTGGTTCCGAGATGATGGTACAGTCGTGCTATGAACTGTAGACTTTGATTTGCCTTAGTGGCTACGTGTAGCGTCTGGTGAGAGGCCGTTTATTTGAGTTGTTTAAGGCCGTATAATCCCAGTGAATCCTTCGGGGTATCCTACACACATGGTCTGAAGTCACCGCAGTACTTAGTTACTGACAGGCCCCTTGCTTGGGTAAAAGGTTTACCATACAGCTAATTATTTACATAATTATAAGGCTAAAGATTCATATCATAGAATCCCTTAATTTTGATTATTGTTTGATGACAAGGGTGCTCTTTTGATTAAGGTCTATCATCGTCGAGCGGACTACCGCCGGCACCGACAGATCCTGGTTAATTGGTATCATATCATATTATATTATATCATATCATATCATATCATATTATATTATATCATATTATATCATATCATATTATATTATATTTACTGCATAGCCACACTAAGTGGCTTAACTTTTTACAAAACGTGCATGCACTTATGATTCATGGTTACCGTAGTGTACACCCCGGTGACTTGTCTTCGATGTTCAGGTTGAAACTGTGTATTCATATCTCTAATGTTATGTCTTTGGTTAACCTACATTATCTACCTTACATATTTATTACTTCTTTCATACCGATGCCCCTTTCTTCTAGGTGTTGTGTTCATGCCCACCGGTACAGATAGACCGTTGACATCCCTCCTCAGTTGGGTGCTCAGTCCAGCTGTTGGTTATTGCACTTCATATCTCTAGAGTAGTTGTAAAGAAGTTGATAGGTATTGAAGTATATATTTCAACCATTTTGGGTGCGGTGGGGCCCTATACCAACCAAGTTATGTAATATGGCACTCTTAGAGGCATTCGGACTAGTGTCTGGTGTGTATGTAAATGTTGGTTATGACTATATTGGCAATAGTCATGTATATATATAAAATGTTGAAAGTTCCTTCTATAATCAATTGTGAGCATTTTTAATTATTGGTATTATACTTAAAGGCCTTGTTGGCCCAGATTTCAGGTTGAAGGGTCTAAGTATGGATGTTGGTTTGCATGGGCCTTCGAGCGTTTTGTGCGGGTCATACCTTCCGAGGTTGGGTGTGACATGGAGGACATACAGGTAGAGGTCGTCCTAGAGGCGGAGGCCAGGCTCGATTTTATGCTTTCCCTCGTAGGACTGAGGCAATCGCATCAGATGTGGTCATTATAAGTATTATTCTGGTCTGTCATAGAGATGCTTCAGTTTTATTTGATTGGGATCTACTTATTCGTATGTATCATCCTACTTTGCTTCATATTTGGATATGTCTTGCAATTCTTTATATACTCCTATTTATGTGTCAACACCTGTTGGGGATTCTATTGTGGTGGATCGTGTCTACCATTCTTGTATGGTTTCTATTAGGGACTATGAGGCTAAAGTTGATCTTTTGTTTCTCAATATGATAGATTTTGATGTGATTCTAGGTATGGATTGTTTATCTCCATTCTATACTATTCTTGATTGTCACACTAAGACCATGACGTTGGCTGTGCGGGGGTTGCCAAGGTTGGAACAGAGAGGTTCTTTGGGTCATATTCCTAGTAAAGTTTTTTTTTATTGAAGGCCCAACGGATGGTTGAGAAGGGATGTTTAGCGTACTTAGTCTTTGTTAGATATTTTAGTTATGATGCTTCTACAGTTGATTAAGTCCCCATAGTGAGGGAGTTTCCAGATGTATTCCCTGCGGACTTACCAGGCATGCTACCCGATAGGGATATTGACTTTGGTATATATTTGGCACCGGGCACTTAGCCCATATCAATTCTTCCATATCGCATGGCTCCAGCGGAGTTGAAGGAATTAAAGGAACAGTTGCGGGAATTACGAGATAAAGGTTTCATCAAGCCATGTGTTTCACCTAGGGGTGCACCAATACTATTTATGAAGAAGAAAGATGGCTCCATAATAATGTGCATTGACTAAAATATACTGCACAAGGGTACCATCAAGAATAAGTATCCAGTACCACGCATTGATGATTTGTTTAATCAGATTCAGGGTGCTAGGTGTTCTCAAAGATTGACTTGAGATCGAGGTACCATCAATAGAAAATCAGCGCTTCGAACATTCCTAAGATGGCTTTCAAGACTCCATATAGGCATTTTGAGTTGTCGATGATGTCTTTTGGCATGATTAATGCTCCAGCGACATTCATGCATTTGATGAACAATGTGTTTAGTCCTTATTTGGACTCTTTTGTCATTGTGTTCATTAATGATATCTTGGTATATCCCATAGTAGGGAGAAGCACGAGCAACACTTGAGGATGGTGCTATAGGTTTTGAGGTAGAAGAAGTTATATGCCAAATTCTAAGTGTAAGTTCTGGTTAGATTCGGTGGAATTCGTGGTCCATATGGTGTCTAGTGAAGAGATTAAGGTGGATCCGAAGAAGATTGAGGCAGTTAAAAGTTGGCCCTGACCTTCTATAGCCACGGAGATCACTAGTTTTCTAGGTTTGGCTGGGTATTATCGCCGCTTTGTGGAAGGTTTTCATCCATTGCAGCCCTATTGACTAAGTTGACTCAGAAGGGTGCTCCGTTCAGGTGGTTGGATGAATGTGAGGAGATACTTCTGAAGTTTAATACTGCCTTGACTACAGCTCCAGTTTGGTTTTACCTTAGCGATCAGGATCATATACAGTTTATTGTGATTGTTCACGTATTGTTATCGGGTGTGTGTTGATGCAGGATGGTAGGATGATTGCCTATGCTTCACGTCAGATTAAGTCATAGGAGAAGAACCTCTGGTGCATGATTCGGAGTTATCAGCTATTGTACACGCGCTCAAGACTTGGAGGCATAACTTATATGGCAAGTCTTGTGAGGTGTATATGGATCATCGAAGTCTCCAGCATCTGTATAAACAGAAAGATCTAAATTTGAGGAAGCAGAGGTGTTTGGAGTTGTTTAAGGAATATGACATCACTATTCTCTATTATCCGAGAAAGGCCAATGTGGTTGCAGACGCCTTGAGTAGGAAGGAGAAGAGCATGGGGAGTTTAGCATTCATTCCAGTTGAGGAGAGCCCTTTAGCTATGGATGTCCAGGCATTGGCCAGCATATTGGTGAGATATTTTAGAGTCGAGTATAGTCCTTGCTTGTGTTGTATCTCGGTGGTCCTTGTTTGAGCGCATTAATGCTCGTCAGTATGATGATCCCTATTTGCTTGTCCTTAAGGACATGGTAAGGTGAGGTAGTGCTAAGGAGGTGACCATTGGTGATGATGGTGTACTATGCTTCTAGGATGGATTTGTATTCCTAATGTAGATGGATTAAGAGAGTTGATTAGTATGCAGTATTCTATTCTTCTTGGTGCTGCGACGATGTACCCGTGATTTGAAGCCGCATGATTGATGGCGGAGGATGAAGAATGACATAATTAAATATGTCGCTCGGTGTTTGAATTGTAAACAGGTCAAGTATGAGCATCAGAGACCTGGGGGTTTGCTTCAGAAGGTTGAGATACCGGAGTGGAAGTTGGAGCGCATCACTATGGACTTTGTGGCATGGTTGCCACAGACATTGAGGAGGTTTGATGCAGTTTAGGTCATTGTAGACAGACTGACCAAGCCTGCACATTTTATTCCAGTCATGGCTTCCACACTTAGGAGTAGTTGGCTAAGATCTACATTCGGGAGATTGTCCGCTTGCATGGGGTACCTGTTTCTATCATCTTGGATCGCACCACTCAATTTACTTCACATTTCTAGAGAGCGGTTCCGCGTGGTTGGGCACGCAGGTTGAGTTGAGCACCGCATTTCACCCTCAGACGGATGGGCTATCCAAACGGGCCATTTAGATTTTGGAGGATATGTTGAGAGATTTTGTCATAGATTTCGGAGGCCATGGGATGAGCTTCTACCTCTAGCAAAGTTTGCCTACAACAACAGCTGCTAGTCTAGTATCCTGGTTGCTCCGTATGAGGCATTATATGGGAGGCTATGTCGTTCTCGAGATGGTTGGTTTGAGCTTGGCGAGGCTAGTCTATTGGGCACATATTTGGTTCATGATGCCTTGAAGAAGGTAGAAATTGATTCAAGAGCGGCTTCGTACAGCACAGTCCAGGCAAAAGCGTTATGCTAATAGGAAGGTTCGGAATGTAGCTATCATGGAGGGTGAGAAGGTTCTTCTTTGAGTTTCACCTATGAAGGGTGTAATGAGATTTGGGAAGAAAGGAAAGTTGAGCCCTCGGTATTGGTCCCTGCGAGGTATTGGAGAGGGATAGTGAGGTGTCCTATAGACTTGCTTTGCTACCAGCTTATCGGGAGTTCATACGGTGTTTCATGTTTCCATGCTTCGAATGTACTATGAGGATCCATAACATGTAATGGCTTTTAGCTCGATGTAGTTGGACAAGGATATGGCTTATGATGAGGAGCTGATGGCCATTGTGGATAGGCAGATTGAAAGTTGAGGTCGAAAAATATTGCACCAGTGAAGGTTTAATGGAGAGGTCAACTGGTCAAGGAGGCGACCGGAGATTGAGCATGATATGTGGAGCAGATATCCTCACCTTTTTTATATCGTAGGTATGATTCTAAACACGTTCGAGGACAGACATTTGTTTAAAAGGGGGAGAATGTAACGACCCAGCCAGCCATTTTGTGTATTTGAGCCCTATTTCCCCATTTGATGCTTCATATTTTTTGTTTTTGTTTGTGACTTGCGGGGATAGTTGGTTTGGTTCCTGAAAGGTTTTACAGTGAATAGGAACACTTAGTTCCTTTATTGAAAGCTTAAGTGATAAGAGTTTATTAAGGTTTGAATTTTGTGTAAACGACATCGGATTAGTGATTTGATGATTCCAATAGGTTTGTATGGTGATTTTGGACTTTGACGTATGTCCAAATTTGAATTTGGAGGTTTTGTAGTGTGTTTTGGGGCTATTTCCCGAAAGTTAGCAATTTGAAGTTTGGTGAGTTCCTAAGTTTGACCAGGGGTTGACTTTGGTGATATTATATTGGATTTTAATTCCATAAGTTGGATATGTTCATTTTGTCATGTATGACTTGTGTGAAAAGTTTGGGTTCTTTCCGAATCGGCTAGGCTTAAATCAGATGCTTGGTTTGAAGTTTGAATGTTCATGAACTTAAGAGATTTAAATTTGTGTTTTGACATTTGATTTATTGTTGTGATGTTATCGTACGTGTTTGGAGGCTTTGGATAGGTCTAGGAAGTGTATATGGACTAGTTGGTGTGATGGGACGGGGTTTCGAGTGGCTCGGGTGAATTTCGGACCACCTGAAACATTTAGGGAGTTGCGGGTTTTTGTTGGTGTCAGGTCCTTCTTCTCGTTCGCTAAAGCGTGTCGCGATCGTGGAGTGCTTTGAGCTGGGTAGGAAGTTCTTCTTCGTGTTCGCAAAGGGTTGTGGCTGGTTAGCCTTCATGTTCGTGCCAAGGAGGCTACGTTCGCATAGGAGGATGGCAGGCTGGGGGACGGCTGGACCTAAGTCTTCGTGTTAGCGAGAGGCTTGTCAAGGTCGCGTAGTTATGGGGGAGCTTAGGCATCGCGTTCATGGAGGGGACCGCGTTCGCATAGAATTAATCCGGCAGTGTAATTTTTGTGCTTTGCGAATGCGAGGCACTGGCCACATTCTCAAAGGCTATCACCGGAGCAGACTTTAAGAGTTCTAATTTCGGGATTTAGACCCATTATTTCATGTTTTGAGCCCTAGATTTCAAGAGGTAGAGATATTGGAGAGAAAATTCACTACTATATTGGAGGTAAGCAATTTTCACTCAGATTTGGCTTTATATCTTGATTCTCAATAGATTTCTACCCCTTACAACTTGAAATTTTAAAGGAAAATTGGGGTTTGTGTCTACACTTAAGAGAGTGAAATTGGGGGATTTGGGAGTCGATTTGGATTCGGTTTTGGAATCTAATCATATATTTGGACTCGTGGGGTAATGGGTAGTCGGGACCTACTCCTTAACTCAGGTTTTGACCTTGTGGACCTAGGGTTACTTTTGTTGACTTTTGGGGATTTATTTAAAGATCGAAGCTTTATTTTTGGGGTTTTTTTCCTATGAATTTATTTGACGTTATTGAGTTATTTTTGGTAGATTCAAGCTAGTCGGAGGTCATTTTTAAAGGAAATGTATTTTTGGAGTATTGATTTGGCTTATTTGAGGTAAGTATCTTGCCTAATATTGTGTGAGGGAATAAACCTTAGGCTTGGAATTTATTTTTCTAATTGTAATGTTCTGATGCGACGTATATGCGAGGTGACGAGCGTATATGCAAGTGTTATGTATGAAATTGACCGGATAAGACTTTTGGCTTCTACTACTCCTTGATTTGACTGTGTTCTCTCTATGATGCATGTGTAATTCTTGTATGACTATGCGAGTTTATCCTTTCTATGCCAGAGATCTTGTTTTAGGATTATAATTTCCTAAATTGGCCAAGTTGGAAATTTGTGAAATTATTGATAAATTTATTTAGTCGTAGTCGTGCTTATATGTTGAATACTTATCCGTATTTATTTATTTATTATTATAATGTCCTTCTGCATTTTATTGATGAGTTATGAGGATATGCATCTTGATGATAATTTGTTATCTTGAATTGTTATGATTGTGGCACATGTGGACATGTTGGGCGAATTGATTGAGTGTTGACACAAGGTTTTTGCCATGTGATTGTGATTGATATTGTTATTGTGTCAATGTACAGAGTGATAAGGGTGGATATTGTTATTATAGAGCGATAAGGGTGGATATTGTTATTACAGAGCGATAAAGATGGATATTGTTATTGCGGAGCTGTATCCCGACCGGTCGTTTTGAGCATTTGCACTTTGTTCGGTGGTTTGAGGTCTTGAGTAGCTTCATATGGTGTAGTACGACATGTGTGTATGATCGGTTTCGATTTTCGAGCGATTCCAGATTTATTTGGAAGGATGATTCTCATTTTAGACGCTTTATGTTGAAATAGTTGACCAAGTTTGACTTTTGCATATTTGATCTTGGATCAAAGTTTTGATGGTTCTGTTAGGTCTAGATGTTGATTTTGGACTTGGGCGTATGCCTGGATTTCCATTCGAATGTTAATGGAAGGTTTTGGTGCTAATTGGCGAGAGTTGGCAATTTGAAGGTTTGGAAAGTTCATAGGTTTGACCGGGAGTTGACTTTGAGGTTATCGAATTCGGATTTTTGTTCTGGGAGTTGGAATAGGTCTGTTATGTCATTCGAAACTTTTGTGCAAAATTTGATGTCATTGCGAGTTGATTTGATATGGTTAGGCATGAGTTTTGGAAGTTGAAAGTTCATTAATTCATTAGGCTTGAATTGAGGTGTGATTCGTACTTTTGATGTTGTTTGGTGTAAGTTGAGGCCTTGAGTATATCCGTGTTATGTTTTTGGATTGGTTAGTATAATTGAACGGGGTCTCGAGGGGCTCGGGTGAGCTTCGAACCATTTCTCCTTCATGTGTGATTGATGGTTTTTAATTGGTTCTGGTGTTGCGCATCTGCGGTTGGTTTTGCGCAGGTGTAGTGGTCGCAGAAGCGGATTCTTGGTTGTACCTGTGAAGAAGGCTTGAGGTCAGCGATGTCCGTAGGTGCAGAGTAATGGACGCATTTGCAAGTCTGCAGAAGCAATTCTTGTGCGCAGAAGCGCATATGTTGCCGCATAAGTGATGGGGAGCTGAGGTGAGCTGTTTCGCAGAAGCGGAGGTGTGGCCGCATATGCAGTTCCGCATAAGCGTGTATCTACTCGCAGATGCGACATAGCTAGCAGACTATGATATATTCGAGGGTTGAGCTATTTATCACATTTTGAGTTAGAGAACTCGATTTTGGGTGATTTTGGAGGGAATTTTCATGATTTAGATTGGGTAAGTAATTTTACTTGGATTTGATTATATTTCACAAGTCCAACCTCGATTTTAGTATTTGATTGATGATTTGAATTGGAGAAATTGGGGATTTAAGTAAAAACTTTTCTAAAACATAAAATGGTGATTTGAAGGTCGATTTGACGTCGGAATTGGATGATTTTAGTATGGTTGGACTCGTATCGGAATGGGTGTTCGGAATTTGTGAGTTTTGTCGGGTTTCGGGGTGTGAGCCTGGGGTTAACTTTTTTATTTTAGTTAAAGATCTTAACTTTTATTAATCAGAATTGGTTTCTCTTGCATTGCTTGTTAATATTAAGTTGTTTTTGTTAGATTTGAGACGAGCGGAGGTGAATTTTTAAAAGAAAAGCTATTTTTGAGTGATGAATTGGCTTAACTAAGGTAAGTATCTTGCCTCACTTTTTGTGGGGGAACTTTCCCGTAGGATTTGGTCTGCTTGCACTATTTGAATTGTGTGAAAGACGTGTACATGAGGTGACGAGCGTGAACACGGGCTTATAAGTGGCATTCGATCAGTTTAGACTCTTAGGTTATTTATGTGCACTTAATTGAAGTTGTTATTTCGTGGAATATCTTTCATTTTTAAGTTTATTCCTTCTGTTTCATTTTGTTGTTTTTGAAATTCTTGAACACATTATTGTTGAGCCGTGGGCTCGACCGGATTAGACCGTAGGCTATTAATATGACTTTATGAGATAGTGAGCTCTATATAAAGCATGTTGAAATGACTTTATGACTACTTGATCGTAATCATTACATTAATTTAGCCATAATCACGCCTTATTTAATTGAACACCCCGACGCTGTTATTATTATTTGCAATGTCCTTGTGCACTATTGCCGGAAGTTGTGAGTTTATATCTCAATATGACTTGGTATCATTGATGTGATATTGTGGCACTTGGTATTGTTTTTTGTGGTATCGTGGAACTTGTGGACATGTTGAGCGGATTGATCAGGGGTTGTCGACACAAGGTTTTGTCGTGTGATTGCTATTGTTGTGCACGTAGGGAGAAATAAGGGTGGTGTTATCTCGGGTTGCCCACGTGGAAAATAAGGGTGGCTATATGCATATATAGCAAAATAAGGTGGCTTATCATATCTATATGCACATACGACGTAATAAGGGTGGGTATATGAGGATGTTATGTGATGGCCTGGGGACGTGTTGTTGATGAAAGAGGAGCATCCTGGTTGTTGTTTTTGACTTCCTTGTGTGTGTCATGCATATTACGTGATTTGTTGTGTTGTTCCCAATGTGCTACTCGGTGCATCTGATATTACTTGATGATTTGAGTTGTGATAGTACACTTGCATAAGCATACACCGTAGCATGTCATTTATACCAGCCCAGGAGTATGAAACTTGATGTTCATTGATCGTGTACATGTATTCTTGTATATCTGCTTTCTCTATGTTACGGTTGGGACTGGTAGCCTGTGACCAAGCTCGACGGATTGTGATATTGAGCCTATGACCACTCTGGCGGATTGTGATATTGAGCATGTGAGTACACCGAGCGGATTGTGATATTGAGCCCGTGACCATGCCGAGCGGTTGTGATATTGGCACGTGAGTTGTCCGTAAGGTTGTAACTTATGTTGTGGCACCAGATCTTTGTCGCGCGAGGGTGATTGATAATGTGGGTATGAGGAACCATGTATATAAGATTCGTGATCTATGACTTGAGATTTGTAGTTATGAGGTGTGGTGCCTCGAGGTGACTCTTGTAGTAAATCTTGTGTTGGAATGGTTGTGGATTAGAATTGTCGTTGTTTGTCCTTAATTGCTTCCACTTGTATTTTATATGTGCCTTGATTATTTTTCCACTTTATCACATCATTACTCTTTGTTTCCATTTATTGATTTTTTTATGTTGTTAGATTTATATTGATATTCTACACAGGTTATTCAATTAATGAGTGTCTTGACGTGAACCTCGTCACTACTCCACCCAGGTTAGTCTTGATACTTACTGGGTATCAACCGTGGTGTACTCATACTACACTTTTGTACATTTTTGTGCAAATCCAAGTATCGGGGATAGTGGTCCGAGATAGACTTAGCTTCTTAATCGCGAGGATTCAAGGTACAGCTGCTTGATCGTTGCAGTCCCTTGGAGTCCTTCCCTTTACATTGGCCTGTCAAATTTCTATCCGAACAGTATTGCATTTTGAGATATTTCTATGTATTCAGCTAGAGTTCGTGACTCTGGACTACCTAGTCTTGGGGATTTATAGTGATTATCGTCATGTTGGCATGTATCACCTTTAAATTTCTCATTTATATTAAATTCTGCTTTATGATATCATGTTTAATTGGTTTAACTGTTGTAAGTGATCGGCTTACTATCACGACCCAAATATCACATGTCGTGATGGCGCCTATCGCAATACTAGGCAAGCCGACAATCACAATAAACCACGCATTTTTAAATTTGAAAACATAATAAAATAAGCTTAAGAGTAAAAACCCATAAATAGCTGATAAGGAAATACTGCGACTCAATAATCCCCCAAAATTCGGGTGTCACTGAGTACATGAGCATCTAAATGACAATATAGTCTGCCTGCTAAGACAATGTCTAGAAAGATAGAATAGTACAAATAACTGTAAAAGAAGGAGAGTCAAGGTCTGCGGACGCCAAGGTAGCTACCTCAATAGTCTTCAATAGATAAAAGCTCTGAAGCTAGTTGTCCCCGTACCCAGAAGTGCCAGGAACTGCACATGAAGTGCAGAGCGTAGTATGAGTACAACCGACCCAATATACTCAATAAGTAACAAGCCTAAACTTGGGCCGAAAGCAGTGACGAGCTCAACAGGTACAGTCTAAATACAGAATTTAACAGTACAGAATTATAGATATGCTTTCAAGTTTAACAGTTTTAAGTTCAATACGGATAAAATGTGCCAAATGTGTCTGAAATGAGGAATGATACATCGCTATATCTACATGTCAGTTATGTATTCCAACTGTAATGCAACACAGTGATAAAATCATATGCATACTCTCGGAGTATCAATTCACTCAGTCCTCCCAGCCTCTCAATCCTCCCAGTCACTCATTGCTCAGTCACTTAGTCCTCATAGTCCCTCAGTCCTCCTAGTCACTCATTCCTTAGTCACTCAGTCCTCATAGTCCCTCAGTCCTCCCAGCTGGTCCTACCGGCTCAACTAGATCTGGAATCTGCTCCGGAGCTTGAGCAACTGGTGGGTCTACAGGCGCTGCTCTAGCTGCTGTACGAGCTGCACCTCGACCTCTACCGTGGCCCCGCCTCTCATGGCCCTAGCTGGTGGTACTAGTTGCGGATGCCTTGAGTAGAAGGACGGTAAGTATGGGTAGCCTTACATTTATTTCGGTAGGTGAGAGACCGCCTGCATCAGATGTTCAGGCCTTGGCCAATCAGTTCGTGAGGTTAGATGTTTTGGAGCCCAATTGAGTTCTAGCCTGTGTGGTTTCTTGGTCTTCCCTATATGATCGCATCAGAGAGCATAAGTATGATGACCCCCATTGGCTTGTCCTTAAGGACATGGTTCAGCACGACGATGCCAAAGAGGTTACCATTGGGGAGGATGGGGTGTTGCGGATGCAAGGTCGGATTTGTGTGCCAAATGTAGATGGGCTATGGAGTTGATTCTAGAGGAGGCCCACAGTTCGCGGTATCCCATTCATCCGGGTGCCGCAAAGATGTATCAGGACTTGAGGCAGCACTATTGGTGGAGGAGGATGAAGAAAGATATAGTGGGGTTTGTAGCTTGGTGCCTAAATTGTCAGCGGGTGAAGTACAAGCATCAGAGACCGGTGGGATTGCTTCAGAGGCTTGAGATTCTGGAGTCGAAATGGGAGCATATCACCATGAACTTTGTAATTGGGCTCCCACAGGCTTCGAGGAAGTTTGATCCTATTTGGGTAATTGTGGATCGGTTGACCAAGTCTGCGCATTTCATTCTAGTTGGGACTACAATTTCCTCAGAGCGGTTGGCTGAGATCTACATCCGTGAGATTGTTCACCTTCACGGTGTGACAGTGTCCATCATTTCAGATCGGGGCACACAGTTTACATCGTAGTTTTAGAGAGCAGTGCAGCAAGAGTTAGGCACACGGGTTGAGTTGAGCACAGCATTCC